>VXBX01009615.1:7742-92458 GCA_013400415.1 Scytalopus superciliaris | reverse complement strand
GGTAGTCATCCCCTCCAACAACTATATGTTTATTGGAGTTTTTAATTTTTCAATACAGTACCTAGTAATTTTGTAGTCTAATTGATATTTTTCATTGTACTCTCACAAGCAGCAAAGTTTCTCAGCTTTCAAGTATTTCAAAATCACTTGAGCTGTAATAATTATTTTGAGGTATCTAAACTCTACTGAGCTATGTACTGTCTACTGCAGGGCCCTGCAAGCATCTTGCAGTCTGTAATGTCAATGCCCAGGTGAAATGCCACAACTACTCCTGGGCTCAGGCAGGGTGGGACCCTCTCAGCCTGCACGGAAACGCTTATATACTACTCTGCAGGCTGCCAGGGTTTCACCTGCCCTCTCTCCACTCCAGTAGTCTAACAGATACAACATTTTTACCCACAGGCAGATTACTTTTGATCACCTTAAATCAATACTATTCTGCTTTGCTTCTCTTCTCTCCCAAAGTCCCTTCCATTTCATTAGAGTTGTTTTGATTCAAAGTGTGCTTCTAAAGGAGAGAATTTAATTTCTATAAAATATTGTATCTTATCTCTTAAACACATTATTGGGGTTCTCACTTTCCTATGCCTTTTTTTCCCTTTTATATTCTGGAGTATGCACACTGTCCCCTCTGTGATGTTAATAAGGTGCTCTTTATGTGCTTCCATGATGAGTTGGGATTAATTCCCTAACTTTTCCCTACAAGGTGGTTTCTAACTTCTTTTAAATAAAAGAAGTTTCCTTCTTGCAGGCTACTATTGTTTTTTTACCCCATGGTATGATACCTCTGCACAATGTTTGAATTGCTGACCTCTCCCCATGCCCACACATCTCCTCACAGATGCCCAGGACTACAGAGAGACATACCTGGCATTTTTAATCTCTGTCACCGTGGTTAACTGACTTAGCAATTCTACAAAAAAATTACTTTCACAAAGGTGTTAACATTCTTCATTTTGTGGTGTAGGTGCAGATCCACAGGTAGGCAAGGCAATACCCATGGCAAAATCCTGAGGAGCTGTGAAGGCCCCTGATGCAGTTTCTAATCATAGGTTTTCTCACAGCTTTTTTGGGGGCCAGCTCAGCTGCATAAGAGCATTGTTTGGGCATCTGAAATACTTTGAAAAATGTTATTTTATTGCTATTCTATTATTTACCTGCCTTGCACCTTGGCTACAGAGCTGTATCTGTGTCTCAAGGGAGGAAGGGACCCCCAACAGTGGGGTCCTAGCTGTCAACAGGAAGGCTCTGTAATCTAGAGCTTCTGCTCCTGAGGCAGCGATTCCCTCCTGGGGCAATGATTCCCTCCTGAGGTGAGTGCACCTGGGCAGGTGTTGGCTGTGGAGGCTCCTCCCTGAGGAGAGAATGTGACCAGACAGACAGGAAGGAGTTGCTTTTAATATGCATAATGCTCCCAGAGTTTACTTTATTATATTCCTAAATTTAATTCTCCATGTGTGTTGCAGTTGCAAAGGGAGAGGACATTTTCATGAGGAAGAGGCCAAGAGCACTGTGCAATAATAAGAAACGTGATCTGTAATATAACCTCTGTGAAAACATATGAAACAGTGTGAAGGCATCTGTTTTATGACAGTTAAATAATACCCAAGCCTACTCATTTTCATTAGTGTCAGAGCTGTCTTGCTATCTGACTGTCATCTGGCTTCCTTTCCAATTTTATTACATTAGAGAAGGGGATGGAGGAAACTGAAAACACACAATAAGCAATAAAATAAAGCAAACCAGATGTATTAAATCAAGAAATGTATACAACGTATTTAAGGCAGTTACTTATAGTGCTGGCATTTTAAAAAGGTCAAATTAAATTAACCATTATTTTTTACCAGCACTGCCCACAACTGCCTCAGAAATTTAATCTAAATGGGCTGATATAAAGCACTAATTTGCTCAAACTTCCTCAATCACTCTCTTACTGGAAACAAATCAAGGGCAATGAAGGAGAAGAGTAATTTTTTTGGTTATTTGTGTATCTGGTAGAAGGACCATTTGCAGTTAGGACTACTATTATTATTTTTTTAGGCATCATCAGAATTAAATAGGCTGGATAGAAACTGTGCTATTTTATTGTTTCTTTTAGTGAAGTTACAGAAGGAAAAAGAAAATGGTTTTATTCCTGCATAGCAAAAGTGTGTTCATAAAATTTTTAAATGGCTCAATTGAAATGCCTAAAAGCTTCACTGCTGCCCACATGAAATGAAAATTTTTTGATATGCTTATACCTCCATGTGACTAATATATTATTTATATTGAAGAAAGATGAGGCAAGAGAGAAAAGCCTGCTGTACTCAGGAGAGCAGATTAAGCAGTCTCTTGATAAAAAATAAAACAACAAAAGATCCCTAAGTACATTCAGTATTTTTATTTATCTCTTTTGCTATTTTAATTTTAGCTAGCAGAGTAAAAATTTATTTGAATTTGTCACTCCAAAACAAAACTGGAATTCCTTCTCTATTAGCCACAAATATAATTTAATCAATGTTTTATGTGGTATTTTTTTCAGAAACATTCAAGCACATTTGTGATCCCTTGCCTGTGCCCAGGGGAGAGGGAATCACAGCAGCTACTAGACAATACTTCCATTAAAGAATACCCAACAATTCCAGAAATATACTAATATTTTACAGGGAACTTTCATCTCTCCAGGCACATAGTATCACATCTGACATCAATCTCTCCAATGGCTAGTGGCATTTGAGGACCAATATAAAACATCTGTAGAATATGTGGAAGATTACAGAGATGTTAGAAGTGATACAATTGCTTCACAATTCAAATCAGAGGGTCTGTGGAGTCACCATCACCTTTTTAGGGCTGTTCTTCGTGCCACAAGACATGCATGTGAAAAATGTATGCAGTGTCTTGCTGCACTTACTGTGCCCCATCCTGCACATCTAGACTAGTGTTAAAATTTCATGTGTTTCTATTTCAAACTAAAGCTTGCCTGTGGTGAGAGTAAATTCTTGCTAACTATCCTGGCAGGAAAGTTGTCACCTGTCACAGCAAAGAAGCCAAAACTGGAACTAAGATAGAGAAAGAAGAATACTCCTGATTACAAACTTCAGGCAGGCTCATGGAGACTGGGATGACTAGGTCAGCTTGGATATACAAAGTGCTTTGTTCACTTGTGAAACAAAGACATAGTAAGCTGTCAAAGGTAACAAACAAGTTGTTGGAAGACAAGTAGAATTAATTATGCCACCTTTCTCTGTGGAATTAAAAAATTTAAATTCTTCTCTGGAATTAAAAAAAGCCATTTAATAGAGTTAATGACATCAGTTCTTCTTCACTGTGCTTTTGCTTCGGTACCCATTAGTCCTATTCCCTAGCCAAGACAGCAATATCTCCAGCATACCCCATGTTTCTTCACAGTGCCTTGCCAACTTCCCTTCATACCCCATACTTCCTTTCCTTAGTTGCAAAGTGATATGAGGTTGCATTGCTGCAGTTTGAAACTACACACCTATGCTAACTGGCTAAACAACATTTGTGTCTTGAATGGTGAAGCAGCAGGCTGAGGACAAACACCCTGCTTGGCTGGTTCTTCCTGAGAATGAACCAGTCAGGCTCTATTTCTTCTACAAAATCACTGGTTTTCATGAAACTTGTAGAAATTTAACTATCTTTCAGATCATCAACCTTTGTCTAGAGTACTAAAACTTGACATTACTTTCTGGGTAATGAGTGGGAAGAACTCCCCTGGCAGACAGTAAACTTAATTTTTCTGTCAGAAAATCAGCTAAAACAGTAGCTGGAATCTGTTTGTCCTAATAAACTTACCCTTGAACAACTGATCATGTAGGTTTCTGAGACGAGAATAACATCTGTCACAAGAGTGAAGTCCTTGAGTGCAGCATATGCTAGAGCCACTTATCTTCCATTCTTGCAGTTGTCTTCACAGGGCATGTCTTATTCTTCAAAGATCTCAGACTAATCTATACAAATGAAGAAGGAAAGAACATTTCAAGACAATCACACCTGAAATCAGCATTTGGAAGAAAAAGGAAATGGGAACATGGCAGAAATAGACAACTCTGCATTAATCAGCAGGAAATCCTGCTGTCAATCTTTGACAATTGATTTAATTTAGATTTAAATTTAGCCTGATCAGTTTATTTTTAGTTGCCACAATTAACATATCTATTAAAAACTAGAGATTTAGATTTACATTTAAATGTAGTTCCTGGAATCAATGAGAACAAGTGATGCCATAAAAGCTCAGAATAAAGGAACTGCTTAGAGACAATTTATCTTTAAGCAGCAAAGGTGTTTATTGCCAGCCAGTTTACACTGGACAAACTAGCTCAAAGGCATCAGTGAAAAGCTCAGTGATTTATACAGTCTACATACATGATTGTAACATTCCAACATACATATTCATACAATTACAGCATCTAATCATCATATTTATAATAGGCAGAGTTTAGGCAGGGCCTAGGTGGGGGTCAAGGTGGAGTCTTCCAGAATCTCCTCTTGGCATAACTTTTAGGTGGTTGGTTCTGGTCTTCAGCCTCACATAGAGGGATGACTCTTCTTCTACCTTGCTGTGAGCTTCCTTCCTTCTATTGTTGAAAGATCTGCTAACTGAAGCTTGCAGAAACCCTTGGCTCAAGGCCTTTCTAGCCTATTTAAATGTCCACCTTGTCTTAATTTATAACCCCTACATTCACTGTATAGTGTTTCCAGCATTCTTCTTATGATTAGGTTTATGTTCAGTAAACAGAACAGAACAAGTTGCAGTAATTCCATAGCAGCACAGGCAGAACAGAGCAAGATACCTCAGTTAACTCTTTTAGGCCTTGCTTTCGTTTCACAAGAACAGAAAAGTTACATCATGGATGTTATATCTGTTTGAGCCTGTACTCCTGAGTGAATCACTGGGAGCCTGATGGTTGATATACCCAGGCACTGACCTGTGTATAACAGGAGTTAACTATGAGCCTCATTTAGTTTCAGGGGTTTCTGTAGTTGCAAAGTGAATTGCATTATGTGGGCTATCTTACTCTGGATGTAAACAGAATTCATCTGGACTATTGTTACCAGTACACCTGCATGAAGGTGTTGGGCACCACATGTTAAAGTTACTGCCCGTGCCCTAAGGCAGGGATACAAAGATATCAAAGCTATTGCAGAATTATGTCGTTCCTACCTCACTCCTTCACACCAAATCCAGTGCTTTCCACAGTCTTCCTGCACATCACATAACAGCTGAATGCATTCCTCTGGGGCTGGTGGACAGACAGCAGCCTGACCAGACTTGACAAGCAGTAGCTGAACTTCTCAACAGATGTAGGAAAGGCTCAGAATCCACACTGGTAAAATTTCCAAGCCCAAAACTTTCAATAATATCTAGATGTGGTAGTTTCAGGCACCACACAAGGTGAAAAGTTGAGCCCTGAAGATTCTGATGAAAGGAGAAAAGAGGAGGTCTGGTGGGAACACTCAAATTCTCCCTGTTTCCAGTATCCTTTAGACTCACACAGCATAAATAATGAAATAGAGAGAAAACAATCTGAATATTTGTCAGCTTGGGAAATTTTAGGCTGGGAAATTAACACAGACACCAGATATTTAAAGTACTTTATTGCTAATCTTAGTTTTTCTACTACATGCTTCCCAACACATATCATTCCAAGAGAGCTTCAGAATACAAAGGAGGTACAAGTTCATGATCCACACTGATCTTTTGTCACAGGTCAAGGTGAAATTCTTCTCTCACATGGACGGGCATTTAGATTGGTGTTAGAACAATGTTGCATGTTGCCATGTGAAGAAAGTTCTACACTATCTTTGACAATCCAACCAAACCTTTGTGCATTGAAAAAGCTAATTACCAGCTTTTTTTCAAGGAACACAAACCCCATTCCCTGGCCTTGCTGTAAAATAGCTATATTATGAATACCATTTATGAGCTGCCTAAAAATCACAAAGCCATGTTCCCTGACAAAGGCCTTCACGCTATTTTTCTAATTTGACATTTTCCAAACAGGCTAATTAATGGAGTCATCTCTTAAAACTCTAATTGAACAGCGAAATATGCCAGTTAATTAATTTACAAAGAGGACATGAGAGCCAGGACTTAGACTTCCTCCAAGATTCCAAGAGTTTGGTACAAATGTTAGTATTCAGACAAAAAGAAGCTACATATATATAAACATAGATTTCTATTGATAAGACTCAGGATGGTAATCAAATTCTTGCCTTCAATTCATTAAAAAAAGAAAAAAAGCACAGCATAAATTAAAATGTGGGCGTTGTGTTTTGGATAGAACAAAACTAAATATACTCAAATTTATGCATTGATTTTGCAGTTGTAAATTTGTCTGTATGTAAGAGAAAATGTAGGATCTTTATGATGGAAACTTGTAAATGTGTGCAAAAAGTTCTAAGTTCTATGCTTACATATAAAATGGATATACTAGGATACATACAGGCTTAATTTGCTTAAACAGAAAAATAGGAATTTAAAATTGCAGTTCATAACAACTTATCATTACTCAAAGTTCAGTGATTTAGCACTAGTGTGACCTGGATTTAATTCTGTATCATCAGTCAGCATCACTAAAACTGGTCAACACTTATTTATTTATTTGAGAGAGTTTTCTTTTTCAAATAAAAATTTATCCTGATCAAATAGCACACACTGTAGAGAGCTTTCTAGTGGAAAAAAGAAGTATACACTCAATAATTTGAGGAGATTTCAACACAAGAATCAAAACAATAGTTGTACTCCATTTGTAATGTGTAAGGTATGAACTAGATGACATTGCATAACAGCTGATAATAAAGAAGCTTTTCCAAAGCAAATATATTATTCAGCAATAATTTCATATCTTTCCATTTGAAAAGTCTCTGGAGATTATGCACACATTTTATATATATGTATACATGCACCTCCTTATAAATAAGTATATAATCAGCATCACGCTTTGCCAAACCCCCTGCACTCCCAATAGAACTTAAAGAGAACCAAAAAGATCACAAAGTCATAGAATCACAGAATGGTTTGGGTTGGAAGGATCCTTAAAGACCATCTAGTTCCTACACCACCTGCTCTGGGCAGAGACACCTTTCACTAGACCAGGTCGCTCAGAGCTCTGTTCAGCCTGGCCTTGAACGTTCCAGGGATGGGCTATCCACAGCTTCTCTGGGCAACCTAAGTGCTTCACCACCCTCACAGCAAAGAACTTCCTCCTAATTCTAATCTAAAACTGCTCTCTTTTAGTTTGAATCCATTGCCCCTTGTCCTGTACTATATGCTCTTGTAAATAGTCCCTCTCTGTCTTTCTCATGGGCTCCCTTCAGGTACCAGAAGGCTGCAATTAGATCACCCCAAAGCCTTCTCTTTTCCAGGCTGAACAAACAAAATTCTCCCAGTCCTTCCTCACAGGAGAGGTGCTCCATCTCTCTGATCAACTTGGTGAGCCTCGTCTGGACTCACTCCAACAGGCTGATGTCCTTCCTGTGCTGGGAACCCCAAAGCTGGAGTATCAACCAGAGCAGAGCAGAGGGACAGAATCACCTCCCTTGACCTGCTACTCACACTGCTTTGGATGCAGTCCAGGACAAGAATGGCTTTCTGGGCTGCAAGTGCACATTACTGGATCATGTCTAGCCTCTCATCCACCAGCACCCCAAAGTCCTCATCTGGGCTGCTCTCTGCCCCGTTCATCCCCCAGCCTGTATTGATAATGCAGCTTGCTTTGACTCAGGTGCATGAGATTCCCATTGGCCCACTTCTCAAGATTGTTCAGGTCATTCTGGATGACACCCAGACAACATTGTTAGAATTAAATGTATAATGTAATATTTCAAAACCAATCTACATGCTTCAAGACTAAAAATATCAAGAAGACTAATTTTAGTTTTAAACTTAAGCAAATTTCATGCCTCTGGTTTGTGTATCCTTTGCTATTTGGTATGACAAAAGCAATGAGATTAAAGCTTTTGAAGAAGAAAGGGCTAACTTGTTTATACGATATGTTGGCAAGAATCCAAGGGGCAGAGGGGTGGGGAGGGGCCCAAAAGGTATTTGGCAAGAAGCTCCAAACCAAGGAATTGAAAATTTGGTTTCATAATGCATAAATTAAAAAATAATTGTTTTCTTAATAGTCAGAAATTCTCTGAGGTTCAGGATATTTTTTGTTATTTTCCAGAAGAAATCCCACCCAGTCCTACCTCAATGAAGAAAAGAATTAGCCCACTTTCTACCTGGAAAATTACTTAAATGTTTGCAGTGCAAATAGGTCAGAAACTTACTGGGTTTCACCTAATCATGCCAAGAAAGAAAAAGTCATGAGGAATGTCTGACAGACCTACCCTTATGTGTATTCCTGCTATGTACAGAGGCAGGGTTTTTCTGAGCAAAACCAAGCCTCCAACAAACCAGACCACTAGTTCTGCTAAACATACACACCAGAAAGTACAGCTGTCACTACTGACATGGAAATGACAAGGGCAAGTGAGTAAGGTCTTTTGTGAATGGAACAGAAGATAGGAGCAGCAGGTTTATGCAGCTGGAGCAGGATGGGACATGGACTGCTTGTCTGTGGCCTTGTCTGGAAAACAGACATCTTGACAACACCTTGTGGCACTTCCCTCCAGCAGCCCAAGATCAGTACATTTCATACTTTCAGAATCAGATAGATAAATAGGTAGTGTAGAGCAATTCACTCCAGGGAATGCAGAAGGTGCCTGACAACAAGAGCTTCTTCATTATCATGGAGTTTAAGTCAGCACAACAAAATTGCTTGTTACCCAGACAGCTGAATGTCTCCATCCATGGCTTGAGCATGGCAGTGAGATGAAGCAGAGAAGACTCTAATCTAGATTGCCTCAGATTTCAACTGCAGTCCCAGCACAAGCATTGACCTGCTGGGTAATCCTGCACTCCACCCTGTTACCTCCACAAGTTTGTTTGCTTTTCCATCCTTCCTTAACTCAGAGGGAGCAGGGACTTGGAGGTTTGATTTGTAAGCTTCAAGGGTGCCCTGCAGCACTCCAGGAATTTAAAACAAAAAGTTTACATGGACAGTACAAAGTTACAGATTTCTTTGTTGATTGTCACCTTGGATGCCCCTAGTGTCCAGCAACTAGCCCAAACCTTCACTGAGGGTAAAAGACAGACTGTCTTTCTGAATGGGCAAGATTGTGAGGTTCTATAACTAATCTTCATAGTGACACATGTCAACTATGATCAGCCATGGGCAATTTTAGACTTAAATGGAAAAAGACAGTGACAATCAAGTAAGAGCAGCAGCATCTGAGGCTAGAAGAAAACAAAGACTTGCTGAAGTGAGAGCAGCACCAAATTCCTCTTCTATCTTATCTGTTGGTTTCACCTCCAGCTCTTCCATTACTAAAAGCCATCACAAGGTCCTGTATCAGCCAACAGATGAAGGGTATGATGTCTACTTACTAAGTCAGCAAGACTCTATGTAAAAGCACAAAGAAAAGCTGCTGGGTAAAGTTGCAACAATGAAGGGTAGTTAGAGATCACTCAGGAATTCTCACAATACCTAGCCAATATTTAACAGCAATATAAACACGGACTACAGGGATGTCTGTAAAGGTGAATCCACTCATACAAAAGAGCTTATATGTGGGAGATAGGCACAGCTATGAAAAATGGAAAGAACTAAGTTAAGACAAAACTAAAGAAGGAAGAGCAAGGCCACAGGACAATGTGATTATGTGATTGCTTGGGAAATAGCAAAGGCCAAAAATAGTGCAGAGTCAGGCTTGTTCAAGCAAGAGCAAAAGCCATTTTATTAACTCAAGTTCATCCTTTTATAATATTTTTCTACTGTCCACACATATATAAGCTACATCTCACTGGCTAGGTATACTTGTCCATCAGTCTTAAACCATCTTCTGATAGGTAGTCGGCATCTCTCCTCATGCTGACAAGTCCCAAAACATACTCTTGTTTTCCACGGTTATTTTTCTCATTCTTCAGCTTTCCCGGACCTGGCCCAAGGACACAGGTGGTGTTTTCTACTGCTTTCCCAAGCCTACAGCTGCATCCTCTCAAGGCCAAAGCTGTCCATAGCCCAGCAATCTTCCACAGGAAACTAATACATATCAATGGAAGATAACACAGTAAAATTGTTTGGGGATTTTTTAAATGCAACTGTATTAACTTTTAGTCTGTAAATAGTGAGGATCAAAAGGCTCCTTGAGGCAACATGTTCAAGGAGCAATTTTAGCAGAAGAATGTAGGATGCATGTCCAGTGGCAACAAGCATGGAGATTCTGGCAAAGGAGACACTGGGCACGAAAGGGAAAACTGCAGTGAGCTTAGCTTACTTTAAGCAGAGCAGGCAGCCATGGCAACATGTGTCCAATAAAGAAAAAGTAAAAAAGAGATGACTTCAAGTGCCAAGACTAGACTGAGAAAAGCTTAAAACAGAATTACAGTTTCTATTTGAATTAAACAAAACCAAGGCACTGGATACACTAATATGCCACCTTACAGGGTTTTTTCTAACTTATTGATTTATTTTTGTCCTAGTCAAAAGTCAACATAATTAAAGTGGAAGCTAACATACCTTAGTATTTAAAAAAAATTAAAAATAAATATCTGAAAGGGATATGCCTATCAAAAAATCCAAGAACCCCAAAAAAGCAGTAAGTTGCAAAGAATGTAGATATCAAGCTTCAGACTGGATGGCAATAAGGCAAGGGGAAACTGTTCCAGCTTGAGCAATCCAAAGAGTAACTGTTGTGGTTTTACCCCAGCCAGCAATCAAACAGCACTCAGTGGCTCGCTCACTTCCCCACTAGTAGGATAAAGGAAAGAATTGGAAGGGTAAAAGCCAGAAAACTCACAGGTTGAGATAAAGACATTTTAATAGGGAAAGGAAAAGCCATGCATACGTGCAAAGAAAAACAAACAATTAATTCACTGCTACCCATGGGTAGGCAGGTGTACAGCCAGGAGAACATCACATATAACAGTAATTTGGGAAGACAAACATCATCACTTCAAACATCCCCCCAACTCTTTCCTCCTTCTTCCACTTTATATACTGATACTCCACTTTATGAGCATGATGTCATATGGTATGGAATATCCATTTCATCAGTTTGGATCACCTGTCCCATCTGTGTCTCCTCCCAACCCTTCATGCACCACCAATTTTCTTACTAGAATAGCAGTATAAGAAGCAGAAAAACCCTTGGCTCTGTAACCACTGTTCAACAATAACAAAAACATCTCTATTATCATCACTGTGTTCAGCACAAATCCAAAACACAGCCTTATATTAGCCATTATGAAAACAATTAATTCCAGCCCAGCCTAAACCAGCTCAGTAACTTTAATTTTCTTCTGGACATAATCCATACAGAAAAGAAATGTGATGTGCATGGGCCAACAATGATATATATGAGCTGATATATCTAGCTTATATTCATGAGTACTATAGCACAAACAAGAGAACATTCCATAAATTTCTAAACAAAGGGAAACAGCAGTCATATACTATGTGTGCTTAACCAGAGAATCTCACTCTGTCACAAAGATCCCTTCTGTGAGAAGACTACAAAACCACATACTGAAGAAAGAAAAGTAAATGCTGAGAAATTGGTGTGGGAAAGTCCAATAAGCTCCAGACAAATATTCCTGCAAAATCAGGAAGAAAATATAAAGTTAGGACAAGAGTCTGCCAGAATCCACTGTCACCCACCTATCTACCCTACCTATCTCCTTGAACATCAGTATAACCCTCCTTCTGCCACCCACAGTCAGGGAACAGCTGGGGTTGGCCAAGTCAAGTCTATTGTCTCTCAGTAGGTGACATATTGTCCATTCCCTAAGCAACTTCAACCCATGGATTTATGAGGCTGTTATAGCTGAAGGGATGTGTGTGTGTTGCACTCTCTCACCAAGTTGAGGAAAGAAAACCTCTGTTTTTATTTCTTTTCCATCCTGCTATTATTCTTATTCATACTACAGCAATGTCCAGAGTCTACAGTACTTAAGTCATGCAGACATGTAGCAGGAAACAGTTGAGTTTGCAACTGAAATAAACAGAAAGAGGTGTAAGCTTAAAAGCGTATGCTGAAAACAGAGGTGCAAATAGTTTAAATAACTTGTCCAAGGTCAGAATTCTGATGACAAAGTTAATCTATGCACTTTCTTTGGCATTAATCCAATTCAGGAAGAGAAATTATATTTTCCCCAAGGTGTGTGTATAGGAGAACTGTTTTGCTCAAAGATCAGATTGGAGTAATATACCATACTTTTCTTTTACAGTGAACAGCATGCACCAACATTCTCCTCCAGAAAACTAAATTTAAGGTCATGGATGTCAAACAGATTAAAGCTAAACACATAATTAAGACCTTGGTTAGAAAGGGGTTCAGTTGAGCTTGTAGACTGGTGGACAGCTATGCCCTTATTTCAGACCACCTGTACTTCTGCAACAATCCCTGTTCCAGATATAAAAGGGAATTGCACACAGAAGTATCAATAGGAATCACATTCATGTGTCAGGAAAGTATAATTTGTTACTCTTAGGAATCAATGGATTTCTTCCATATTTCCATCTCTATAATAAAATGAAAATTGCTCTTCAGTTTCATTCCTTGATGTCTTGCTGATTTTTGTCTCCCACTGAATAGCTAAATTATTTTCCAGATATATTAAGTTCACTTCCTTGAACTTTAATTTTTGTAATATGTTTTTGCCCCCCCTCTTCAGCTTCTAGGTGCTTGTGTAAAATTAAATTTTTTCACCCTCACCAGCATTCACCACTTTTCCTGATTTTAGCTGCCTTTCGGAATTTCCATTTTATTTCTCTCCTAGATCAAAACCAAAGATCTGAAAGTTAGGAACATCTGAAAGTTGCTCAGCTAGATGTCTTGCCTTTGTACCTATCACCAGGTATCCCAGTTTTCAGGCCACATGACAATACCTTTTATACGTCAATCTGAAATAATTTTAAACTAAGCACTCAGAAGGCATTTAAACTCCTGTCTCCAATCTTCTGTGAAGTTCATAGACACAATATAGTCATTTGTACAACGGGATACCTGTGGAGACTAAAAGGGTTCTTCTCCAAATACGAAGGATAACTTGCATACAAAGTTATAATTATGGACAGTGTATGATAAGACTTGGAGTGCATCACCCTCCCCCCATCACCTTTAAGGATTATCCTCTGAGTTCCTTCTCTGAAGTCAAAGGACTTTCCTCACCTGATTCTCACCTGTGCAAGCACAGGTTACACAGCCTGAATGAAAACCCCAGATTGAGCAAAGACCTTTTTCCCAGCTACTACAAAATAAGTGAGAGAGGGTTTTGTGCACACAAATAGCCCTTCACAACTTTCTAACCTCTCTCATTCCTCTCAGTGAATTTGTGATTCCCTCTAAGTGCAAACTCTTAGCACTGTGACTTACATTCTATTATGTATTAATAGAGAACTCACATTTTACCCCTAGCACATACTGGAATCTCTGTCATCTCACTTAGTAACACATTTCTGCTTCTGTTCTTTAGAGCTCTTCAAAACTCAAACATTTTTGTGTTTCTTTAAAAAACGCAAGTGTTTTCCCTAACAGTTCTGTCACTGCAGTTTCTGCTTTCACATCCAACATTTTTATTCCTGCTGATATGCAATTTCAAAATGACTAGCATAATGTTTTTAAATTATAAACATCCTCTAAGTAGATTATTTGCTGCCAGAGCACTCTTAAATCTATCAACTCCTCCCTTGGAGAAATGCTAATTTTGAAGAACAAGGTTATGAAAGTACATACAGTTATTGAAAGATTTATTATTTAAAATAAACTATTATAAACTCAGGTATCACCACAGCCAACTGTGAAGCACAAAAAAAAGGTAAATCCCACCAAAACCAAAACATATGACCCTTGAAGGATTGCTCTTTTTTCTGGTTCTTAACTGGCACACAGGTAGTAAACTGCATGATAATTTATATACATCCCACTTAATAACCAGATTGCAATATTTTTACTGTAAAAACAACTCTATCTTTGTATTCCTTGATTTTTTTTCACATAATTTAAAATATGAAACATGACAAAAAAAATCTTTCTCATTTAATATAGTCAAGTAAGAACTCCGTTTTATGAAATTAGAGTCAACCTCAAGAATTTTAAAGTTATTCCAGAGGAACTATGCTGAACAGAATAACAGGGTTAGAAGTCAAATATAATGGTATATAGGACAAGAATTATTTCCTTCTTTCTAAAATCAGACTTTTAGTGAAACTTTCTGCTCTGTTATATACATCTTCCTCCACTTTCCTCCATGAGCAACATCTAATCTGTCACCTTCTTTTAGCTATTCATCTGTGCACACAAACCTGGTAACAGGTATGAATATCCAAGTTTTGAATTATGCATACTTTTTAAAAGACCAGCCCATAACATCTCAACAACTTTCCTCATGTCTTTAATCAAGTGCCTTATTCAGTACTTAAACACAATACACACAACTATCAACAAGGTAAAATGGAGAAAATGGGTGAAAAGGATAAGAACTATTGCACAGAAAATTAACAGATTTATGACAACAGCAAGCATTAAATGTGAATTAATGTGTAACCAGTAACAGATAAGTCCTTAAAGCAATCTGTCATACCAGTATGTCCCAACAGGTAAATCAAGGTAGAAGAGAGATTTACTAAGTGTTTGCTTACACTTGATAGAAAATGATGCTCATTTTAAGCATAATTCATGATGCAGTGTGATTCAACTATTCCTTTCATTTTTTAGACTTGGATGTTGTGAATGTTGTGACTGCCATTTAACAAGCTGTACTTATTATTTAAAATAGCATTTCTTCTAGACCCCTCATTTCCAGAAGTACTGACAGAAAGAAAAAAGCTGAAAAAGGGGCACTAAAGAGATTAACCTACAAAGAAAGGCAGATCTGCCAAAACAGATTGTGCTGGTTTAAAGATAAACCAGCAGGAGGAATGAATCCAATTCACAAACAGATTATAAATCAGAATTATAATTTAGTAAAAAAGATCACAATCAGTACAAGGGTACAGAGGAAAAAGTCCCTTTAACCCACAAAAACAAGCATGTGACCCAGCAGCCTGGGGCACAAACAGAATGGTGATTGTCAGCCCCTGTGCTGAGCACCACCTGGCCCTCCTAGGTACAAAGTAAGAGGAAAGAAGAAACCTGTCGGTGAGGGGGATGATCCCAGTCCAGTCGAGAGTGGCAGTTGCACTCCTGCTGAGGCTCTGGTCCTCCTCTGGATCTGATGATCCACAGTCCCAAAACCCCAGTTTATATATGCTTAGGCTCAGGTGGGAGTGCCCAGTACCTCCCCCAGGGCGGGGAGTTTCACAATGGGTGAGTTACACTCTGACATATTTTTGGAATCCCTGATGGCCCATTAGCAGACATGACCCCTCAGGCTGGGTGTGGAGGTGCTGATGGCTCTCCAGAGGGGCGTTATCACACTGAGTCACTGATGTGAAGACAGGAAACCTTTCTTATCTCACACAAGTTTCCAAACATCCAGCTTGTAGCCTGAGGAGTCGGGTGTGCCTCAGGCAGCTACTGCAAATGATCCATTGTTAGCAGTTCATGAGGGGACCAGGTGGAACTCTTTTCCATGGGGCAGGCAGTCTCTTTCCTGGTTCCATGGTTGAAAAAAAAAAGAGAGAGGAGGTGATCCCTCTGAGGCACAGGGTTGGTAGATGAAAGAAAAATTCCAAGATTTTAAATCCATAACACAAATACTTTCTCTGAGAAAGAATATTTGCATTAAATACCTGGATAGACAAAATTAGCTTTCCAAAGGTGTGTCTTACAAGACAGTATAATGGTTTGGTTGTTACAGCCCAAAACTAGGGCTTCAGGTAGCTGGTTTCAGCTACATTTCTCATGGATGAACATTTGTGTGACCTTGGGTAGAGACACTTGGGACTGAGTATAGATCCACCTAATCCAAAGGCCAACTGCAGCTCAATACCAGACCAGTTTTAGACTGGGCACTGTAGCCCTTCAGCTGATGTGACAGGAGCTCACAAGTGGCTCACCTGAGTGGGGACCCAGACACCATGTGGCTTTTGCACTAGACTTCAAATTGAAGGTGGCCATACTAGTTTCAAGCCAGCTTAGACAGATCTACCTTTGGAGAGAAGGAGTGAAATATTGTCACCTATAACAGATATATATGAATATGAGCATTAGAGAAAAAACCTGTCGAGATTGGATTGGCTCAGAAGTGGACTTTTAAGAGAAACTGCAGAAGTCCAACCACCTGTCAACATTTTCCAGACTAGTGCCAGTGCCATTACAGCTAACAGAGGGAAAAGACTAACCAGAAGAATATGTGGAAAAGTTCAAGTTATTGCCCAGTGCATCTGGGTTTTTTACTTTTAAAAGCAGAAAAAATTATAAAACCATGAAGACACAGAACACAAGAGAAACAGTGACATCTGACTGATTTTGTGAAGGACCTACAAGAGCTCATACCAAGATATCCCATGAATTTCCATGTGCTTGATCTCAGAAGTCATGATGATACTTTACTGGCTACAATGATGTCTATGTCAGTGCTCATCAACAAAAATAAGTTTGGAAAGGGAAGACCGCACACTGAAGTTCTACACTGGTGACCTTTTTATAGCCATGTTCTGAACAAATACCAAATGGAAAGAAACAAAACATACAAAATACAGCCTAATCTCTTTAAACAACATCTGCTTTCCAAATCTGGGTAAGAAAAAACTAGAGTATTGTCTAGTATAAGCAAGGCAAAAGCAAAATGGAGGCAGAAATCCAGCACTGGATGGCTGCGGTCACCTAAAAGCTATTTCTTTTCAGCATTATTTGTATAGTGATTGGACCTGCTGCCATCATAATATCATACCAAATGACTGGATTTCACATGCTGTTTTCCCTGCTCTCCTGTTTTTATTTTTACCTGCAATAACCCATGTTTAACAGAATTTCAAACCATTTACAATACTGTGTATCAATGCTGTAACATGATACAGGACAAAACAGCTACTTGTCTTAGCAGCCTGAAAGCAAACTTGGTAGCAGCCACCACATCCACTGCTATGAAAAAAAGCAAGAATGGCACATCAGAGCAGTGCTGGTCTCTGCAGGATAGGCTGCCTCTTATCCCAAGTGCCACTGCCTCTGAAACCCTGCCAGACAACAGGTATCTATTTCACAAGCATCTTTTAATGGAAGCAGGAGCTGTGAAATCCTTAGGAGAACTTATGAGGCCTGAGATACAAGCAGAGGGAGAAATCTGGGAAGAAGAATATATTAGAAAGAATAAAAAAGTTTTCTATGCATCTTTTAAAAGAGCTTGCTGTATACATCAGACTAATCTACTGCTGTTAAATAATGGGTGTGCTTACAGGTTTTCTTTGTGAATTAATTTTCTGCAGGAAGAAGACCTTTGCCCTATAATCCTTCTGTTGTTTGTGACAACTTGTGATGTTGCAGAGATACTTTTTGAAATGCAGTCCCAGTATAAAATTAGTGTTTTGAGGCTCTGATATATGTAGGGATATTAGGGGTCCTGGAAAGTGTGAAACAATTCAGGCAGACAAGAGTTAACAGAAGGATGCTGTGTGATTTAAGGAGGATTTGAATCAACTTGCCCTGCCTTTAGTAATAAGAGCCCCTTGAGGGCAGATGCGATAGAAAGTATAATGCCTTGAAATTACACAGCTGGAACCAGAGGGACACAACAGAGGAGAGGCAGGTCTTCAGTTACTTGCTTTTTCACTATAGGTAAATCTCATAATACCTTGTTCTCCTCAGGATTATGGATATAATTTTGATTTCTAAAGTCCACAATTAAAATCTACAAAATATGCACTTAAATAGTACAAATAAATTATGTATATGCTAAGGATGCATAGATGTAAGTCCACAGGGAACCTTAGAATACTGTTGTCTTGGCATTAATAAATCTTAGATTAACAAAAGTGAAATTTCATCAGCTACTGAAAATTCAAAACCTGTCATCACTGCTTATTCTATTTTCATTTGACTGAGTGCTGGTCCAAAGGTATTTAGAACTTCTTTGTACTTGCAAGTCATAAAGTCTCCTATTGCTTTTACATTCTTCTCTGTCTTGATTTTATGTCATTCAATATTAATTTATATTCTCTTTAAATATGCAGAACCATGGAAATGTGGAAATTAAGGCAGGCAGTGGTCCCTGAAGCACACCTTGGCTGCCATGAAAAAAGGCTACAAGGCATGTCTAAAGGGTTGGAAGAAAGTTAACCTGTCATTCATATGAGGGTGATATTCAAGGAACAGGAGGCTGCAGCTACGGGGAAGAAAACAATTATCTTTTGCAAATTTCTCCTTGTTTTATTGAGAATCAATAATTTATTCAGCCTTCCACTTGTAACTGTCCCTCTTGTGTACTTCTGACCAAGCAGAAGGAATAATGCATAGTCATGTAAAGCAAATAAATATTATAAGCAACCTCAAAATTGGGTTACCATAACAAAACTACTTTCCTATAAATTTTCTTAGTCTTCTGGTAAAGTAGTTGCACAGCTTAACCTTTCATTGACCCACCGGAAAAAGAGACTGAAGGCTACATAAGTGGGTCAAGACCATCACTCTATGATGAAAAAGCTAAGGCGCAAAATGAATTCTCCCAGGCAAGTATCTGTTCTGCCATACACAGATTATTACAGGTATCCATCCTAGCTAGACCTAAATCTAATTAAAGCTAAAACTAAGTGCATAAAAAGTGCCACATTGTATTGAAGCAGTCAGCTTCCCAGCCCAGCACTCTGTCTGTCTGTCTGTGGTGGTAGGGCACACCGGACAGGAGATGTCTGGGCACTCTCTGGTTGGTTCCCCAGCAACCACAGCTGCTACCACTGGGTTGAAGGAGGGCACATCCCTTCCTGTTCCTGATGACAAAATTGTTCATGAATGTGGTAATGCCTGATACTTGGTAATGATCCTGCTGATATGGCCTACCCTGTGTCTAGGAGTCAGCTTCTATGAGTCTATGTCCTTTTCTGGCAACAAATTCCAGATGTTCATTAACCCCCAGGTAAAGAAGTACTTTGTTTAACTTCTGCTGCAAGTCATAGTTTTAAGAAATACCCCTAGGACTGAAGATTTTTTTTTGCTCTATTCACTACCTTCTAGAGTGTGTAATCTCAGTCCTGCCTCTTCTCAGCCTCATGCTGTTTAAAACAGGTGTCCATTAATTACATCTTCATCTTAGCCTAAGCTTTTCATCAGAGGTGACTGTTCTCAAAACAGTTTCACCTGAAAGACTATTTTCTGCTTCTCTCAATTGCAAAGAGATTATGAAATGGCATATACAAGTAGTATAACCCAAAAGTAGAACATAGTATCTTTCAAAAGTCTTTTCAGTGTGAAATTATTAACGGGGATTAATGATTTTTGGATTGCCAACCCCCTTGGGTTTCAAAGTTTTATTTTCAGCCTTTTACATATGTACATAATTCTAAGGGTATGCTTTGAAGGAAAGAAAATAAAAAAGTTAACTGCCATGTGTTAATACATCACAGTCATCTACAATCATTAACCAACTGTGACCAATTAACAATAAATAGGAAACACAAAATCCAAGGGGAAACCACTAACATAAATTTGTCAACTAGAAAACTTGAAGTTAGGAAGATAAGCAGCAACTGCATCTAATAAAACATTAAAAGAATACATTGCCATAAACTGGTAGCTACTAAATCAAGCAATCTTGTGATTCTGCAGGTCTGAAGAATGACTAGATCTTTACATCGAGGCAGAGACTAACAAGGTCAGTTTTTAATAATCTTTTTCATTACTGTGTAAAAAACACCTTACATAAAGGTTGAAAGCATTGTGTTAGAGTAGTTCATCTGACTCTTCACATCCAATTGAGGTTCAGAATGATATTTTTTTCCATCTAGGTCCTTTATCAATGGCTCTTCTCAGGACATCTCTGGACAAAATAGGTCCCCAGCAATCTTTCAGCTCTCAAATTTCTTCACCTGAAACTGTTTTCTCTTTTTATTTTCACTTTTCCTATTTTGTTACGTGCCTCCATTTGTTGGAGAAAAATATTTTTTCTTTAGTCTTCCAACACTGTACTTAATGCCACACTCCTACCATTATTCTCTCTATGCTAACATAAAGTCTTGTGGTTTTTCAGACTGGAGCTTCAGAAGGATGCTCTTTTGCTGTGAATAAGACAATACTGGCATAATTTTTATCCTGATCTGCCGCAATCTGGAAAGCCACATATCAGACATGAATACTACATTTGACCACAACTCAGTGCTTCTTTCAACCTTTGGAACTCTGTGGCAAACAGATTGGGGTACTTTGATGCTTGGTAAATTTACGTTAACTACAAATATATTCTATAAAAATTAGCCATGATCTTTCCCCATTTTTCCTGAAATATCTTGTTGTTTCACACAGTTTCATATGGTTTTAATCAGTACAGAGGAAGATTTTATATTTCTACATGGATACTCAGGATTTCTCTGTGCAACATGAATATATTTGCAACATCTTTTTCTCTAATTTCAGTTTCTGTTTAAATTGTCTATCTCAGAAAATTTAAACAAGACACCTAAAAATACTTCAGAACTTTAATATTTTTGACACCTATGCTATCACACACTTATCAACATCTGTTTGTGAGCTAATTCAAGAACTGCATATAACACAGCTATTATGGCAATTTTACACCTTAATGAAAACTGACAAGAAAAAAACTAAATATTTTGAACCCACAACCTCAACAAATAGCCTACCAGCTAACTTAAGGCTAGGGTTTCTACAGCAATTAGCTACTAAAATTTCTTCCTCACTATCAGCTAAGTTTATATGTTTAATTAGCTTAGATCCAAAATGTTACCTTCTCTTCTTTGTTACCAAGAAAATGCTAAGAAACTTGAATATTTCTTTTTGACTAACCATTGCGGTGGTCAAAGGTGGTAGAAAACATCTTAATTTTTAAATAGGTTAAATTTAGAAATGCTTATAAGTAAGTTTCTCAAACTTTCAGTCCGTCTTTCTCACAGTAATCAGATTTTTTAGGATTCTGTCTCATAACAGCACGCCTCAATTCTCTTACTCATCTGAGACATGTGACATTTACATAAGAAAAAATATCCTTCCCTAATCAAACCTAAAAAGGAAACATTTCTACATATGCAAAGTAGAATTAATTTAGATGTACAAAGAAAGGTACGGTTTCCCTCTCTAAGCAGTAATGATTTGTACAGAAAAAAATTCTCCAGCACTACTAACATATCATTTTTCCCAAAATAATTATGAAACCCATTCACTCTTGTATTGCTTCAGTCCCAAAATAGATTGAAATCACCTGACTTTAAAAGTAGAATTATACAGCAATGCATCGGTTTTTACATATATTTAAACCAAACTATTTCCAGATATGTCCTTTTAATATTAAACACCCTCTACAAATGCATGTTTCTGCACCTGAATATCAAACTACCCATGTGTTCTCTAACTAAACCTTAGAGATTCCCTTAACCACTTATTTTGGTTTGTACAAGACAGAAATTGATAAATACCAAAAAATTACACAAAACAATAATGGGGAATGTAGACCTCCATTTTCTCATCTTCCCTCATCAATGGCCTGCAAGTTCTTCTCTGCTTTTGGCTTCACAAAGAGGCACAGGCTCCTTTCTTTAAGGATCCTCTTCTTGGCCAAGTATTGTGGGGCTTTCAAATTCTGTGTCCTTCAATATCTTTCCATCTCATGACTACAGATGAATTTCTGAACTAGAAGTTTCCTTACAGTATGTATTTAACAAGCTATGGAAATATTTGTATTATCTGTATCTAGAGTGCTCACAGGTTCAAGGAGCAAGGAACCATCTGCTGCTGCTGAGGGCAGCCATACTATAGAGAGTCGAGTGGACTGAAGTTGTATCATTTAAGGAAGGTGGGCAGAAAGCATCAGATGCAAAATTACAAGACTCTTGTGCTACTGCTGACTTTTCAGGGTTATGTGTCTGTGTACCCTGTAAATAAAAGTATTTTACATACCAGAAAGGAAAAGATGGGAAAAGAGCTCTATTATTACTGTCTCCAATATATATTTTCAAAAGTTGTCACAAAAGAAGTTGTTACAAAGCAGGTGGGTTGAGTTTTTTAGATTCAGCTATTCAACGTCATCCACATCACACCAGGGGGACACAATTTTTTCAGGAGGAAAAAGAAAGAAACACCAGCACTGAAAGGAAGAAGAGGCATTCCTTTTCTCTCTTTCTTGCCTGGCTCTTGGGGGAAGTGGCCACCTCCAGCAACCCAGAAAGCAGGGGCTGCCTGCAGCAGTCACAGATCAGTGCTGGAGCCACTGCTTGCCACCACCTGGGCTGTTGCAAGTCCTGGCAGAGGCACCATTCCGCAGCCACTAGTCTCCATCACAACATCCACCAGGACCACTGCCACTGCCAGGAGTCACTGCCAGAGCAAGCATTTTTGGCAGCATAACTCCTTTCAGATGAATTGCTTTCCAGGTTTTGCTTTGTCCCTGTTCTCCACTGTTTTTCTGGCTGGGGAAGGGTGTTAAATTGTGGAAACTCATTTGCCACATTGTTTTCTTTGTTCTCCTGAACCACGTGCTCCATCATAGGAACAGACACCATTTTGTCTTTGTCTGGGGAAACCACAGGGTGTGGAGCATATGAATTGCAGACATTTTGGTTTTGTCCTGGGTGGCCAGGTGCCATCTTGCCTTTGTTGGGTAAACCGTTCTTTTTTTGCCCAATCTTATACTAATATTGTTGTGTTTATTGCAAATTCTTCAGTAAACTGTGACTCCAGCTTATAATGTCTCCTAGTATTTTTTCCTCCACTATCGAAAGGGGGTGGTCTGAGTGTGTTTGGTTTTCCCACTGAGTTTTAAAACAACACAAAAGTATATGGAAATCACCACTTGAAAACTGAGTATGTAGCAAATATTGCATGACTGAAGCGAAGGAGTTAGGCATCCAGCATCATGAAATATCACAGATAGATCACTCAACTTAAGGATGAGAATGCTTATTTTGAAAAAGGATGCAACTAAAACATACATATGCTAACACAGAAAGTAAGCACATAGAAGATGAACATAAGAATACTTAAAATGTTTAGAGGTTTTATGAAAGATATTAGCAAAGCAGTGAGCTTTAATTTCTGTTTTACTTATTTTTCGAGTAGGCTTGCTAAGAATAGCAGTTACAGTTACACCTAGAAATCAAGAACTGTATGAGAAAAAGAAATTTTAAAGAATACTCACTGTTGAAAATGTAGCTACTTATAGACCAAACTCTCTCAAGCTATGCTTGATTTCACAGATAAATTAACTATGTTACAAACTCAGTATCAAAACTGAAATTAAAATTTCACATTATTCATCAATACATAAATAAGAACATAGAAAGAAAAATTGATTTTCTGAGGTGCGTATTTACCTGTCGAAGCATGCCTCAGATCCAGCTAGAAGAATCTTTGTATTTACTCAGTTTTCATATTAAAAGTATCAACACTTTACTGATTCTTTAGGAAAAAAAAGAGATCAAAACTTTATGCAAATCACATAACCACTACTTGATGATGATTTTTGCCAATGGACATTTTAAATTGGCACAGACACTATATTAAGTGCTAGAGAAGACAGGACAAATCTGTTTTCTGTACAACCACAAAGACCATGATTGAGGCTTAGCAGCTTCTGTCCAAGTCTCTGCACCATACTGGAAGCTCATAGTATGGCCATCCTGTGATAATGGCTGTGATAATAGAGATTCACTTCTATCTGCCTCCTCAGGCACTTCTTATTGTAACTTACTGTCTAAGCAGTAATCAGCAAGGATATGTGTCCTGAATTTAGATCAAACAAAATAACCAGTCAAAAAATTAACTAGTTTTAAATGACAGAACACACATATAAGCATTCATGCATGTGATATGATTGGAGATAGGAACTGGAAGCAATCGGCAGTTAAAAGCAACACTCAGCATCACTTCTCACAACTGCCCATTAACACAGGCTCTGAAACCACTTTGTAGTTCTATCTCTTTTACCTCATATATATATATATAAAATTTAGCAAATTCATTAGGCTCTGATTTCCATGGTCCTCAAATATCAAAGAACAGTTTCTTGACAGTTCAAGGCCTCCAATGACTTACTGGTAGAGAAGAGTACCAAGAGCAAAACTCCAGCTCCTGCTGATGGGGCAGCCATATAAATAAGTTGCCTGAGTTGAGCCATATGAAGAAGACAGTAGGAATTGAAAAGTATGGAGTGAGTGAGGAATTGGTCACCTAAAACATCTATAAATGTGTAAGTTTGCCAGATTTTGCTCTCCTGCATTACTTCTACTGCTCCACTGTAAGAAGCTTAGTCTGTAGCTCACTGGTAACACAGGACACATCTAAAATACTCTCTGAAGTCTACAAAATCCAAAGGAATAATACTTAGAGGCAGGATTTTTCTCTAATGTGGTTCAGGTTAATATACCACACTAAGAAGATACTACGTATAGCATGGAGCATCTGATTTATTCATAGGAACATGCTAGGACCTCTACTCTATTTTAAATTTCAGATGGTCAGAATGAGGTTACTGTTCAATAAGGACATTATTGTTCAAAAAGGATATGTGATGCATAATAAAAATGTACAAGTAAACAACATAGGGCATATAAACCCAAAACATAGCCAATTTTTTAAAGTAATAGATGCAGGGGTTTTTTGATATGCACAGTATGAAATGTCAAATGAAACAGTACCCCAGTGAGCACGGTATTGATCAAATCTGAGACTTTAAAAGTAAAGATTTCTCTTGCTGAGCAGATTTTCTTATTTATAAGGAAAGTGAATTTAAAAAATCACTTTTACCATTCAATGGAATTTGAAAATAAAAGCATCTTCAGCTACTAAGCCAAATCAACAAGAGATTTCCTTTCAGTTTTCTGAAGGACTCTGCGGGCCCAGTGCCTGATAAAGAATCCAGAGAATTCAGTGTGTATGCATAAACAGACCAGAGTTCAGTACCTATTGATTTAGATGAAAACCTGTACCTAACTTGAAAAAATGGAAATATATACAAATGAAGAGCAAGTCCTCTTGGACACAATTTTGGGCACATGAATGAGAAGATACTGAAAACAGCCAGTACAGATTTACTGCAACTGACTTATGACTGACCAACCTCATCATCTTCTAGATTAAAATGAATGGATCTGGGGACCAGGTGAGAATAAGAGGCAATTTACCTCAACTTTTTTCAAAGCTTCTGACACTTTCTCCCAAAACACTCAGCTATTCACATATGTACATTATGGTAGCTCTTTGGATACTCCAAAACTTAGCAGATCAAGGATTACATCTTTGCACAATTTCCAAAGAAGGGGTTAAATTTAAATATATCTACCTAGAAGTTGGGCGTCTGCTCTAAGCTAGTTATCTACAGCCAGCAAGGTACCTCCAAGAGATGGTTCCTATCAATTTCAGCTGATTTAAAGGTATCACATTGAAGCACCAGAAAAGTGCTACCATTAAACTGGCAGCCAGGTGTTACCAGCAAGAGGCAGGTATCTATCATGCTGCTGTCCATAGGTAACACTGTCACTGCAGTAACACTGGTGTTTGTGATAATTATGGATATTTTCACCCTATATATAAACACCTCCTCTTTTAGGGATTAGCTGGGTTTGTTGTTGAGAAAACATTCAGTTTCACGGGTGTCGCTATAGTCTAACAGCCAGCAAATACTGCCTTAGTAGTTCTGACCTCTGTACAGAAAGGCATGTACAATTGTTCTTGTACAAGGAAGTTTCTGAATACCATATGCATACATATATAGTGCCATTAAAATGCCATTATTTTAATAGTTGCAGTGTAACAACAACTGTAAGGATTAGCAGGAGAAACCCTGCAAAGATTTTCATGGCATTTATTTAAAATATTATATTGTTAAAAAGGCTGGAGGAGAGAGCCTCCTATTAAACTAGCTGAAGAGTTTATGAGCCTTTGTAGACCATATATGCATTAGTCTCTGGCTTGTTAACTCAGAAAACAGTTTTAAGGTTAATGAATCTACAAAATAAAGCTTTGGTATCCAAAAAATCTTAAATTCAATATATTCCTAAATAACTGTGAATTCTGACAATCTTAAATAATTAATAAGGTTACTGTACCCAGTTTATTTTAAAATTATTTACCTAATTAAAAAAAAATAATTCACTGTTTTCTAAGTCTAAGACCTCTAACCAAATCATACATTTAACAACATGAAAAGACATCCTTTTAATCAGAGATCTGCAACAACTCCATCCTTAATTGTCTTTATGGCTCACATGCAATCTGCCAGAAGGGACACCAAAGAGACGGAGTTTCTAGAGTTCAAAGCACTCTGACTACAGTAAGAGCCTTTCAAAAAAAATTTATTACTCAAAATGTTCTCCATATATAGCATCAGAATACAACATCTTGATTTATACTAATTCTATGCCCTTATGGGCATAGGATCATGGAGAAGAGGTGACATAGGCCAATTTTTACCTAAAGGTATGACTCCTACCTGAGTTTGAGTTGTATTTTTCTATTTTCTCACTCTACACGTGCACAATAGCTCTTTAATTCCCTGAATACTATGTGAAGTTTTCTGATGCACCTGAGAAATTGTTTTCCATTCAGAAATGAAGAAAAATAGACATTTCTGATAATGTGCTCCAGGTGTGCACCAACTCGGACAACTGACTTGTTACTATCCCAGTGTCTGACTATGGAAAGACAAGACAACTAACTTTAGCTAGTTTCCATTCATTCATATGTTGCATTTGCATTGTTGTTGTTTGATCAGAAGAAAGGGCTTGAAAATGTTAAATGTCCTTTTTTTCCTGCATTTTGTCCAAAGCTTTCTGAGGTTTTTGGGTTTTGTTTCAGTTTTGTTTAGCATAATAAGTCTCATATTTTGCATATTATTAGCTCAGTGGGACAAAAATGTTACTAGTGCAGGACAGACTTATTCTGACAGCTCAGATCCCCTAAACCATGACAACAACTCAGTGAGAGGACTGGTCTCTTGTTCTTCCAGTTTCTCACCTTCACATTTTATTCTTATTTTTTAAATTTGTCTAAAGAAGGCTGCATTTTCCAACTGTTTTCAAGAAATCACTCCCTCCTTGCTGCCCTGGTCCATGCTATCTCTCCACTCATAGCAAATTTTCACATCTCATTTTTCTCATTAATTTGATTACCAATTTGCAGTAAAAAATTACTTAAAAGCTATGTTATTACATAATATTCTTTTTTTCCATTATTTAATTACATCATTATGCCTTGTATCTTGAGAGAATACTGAGGAGACTGGAAGCACTTCATTTATACCCAGAAAGCCTAAATGGTCTACACAGAGGACCATACTTTATTTAGAGCTGTCAGCAGCTCAACACTACCATGAACTTATACTATAGTACAAAATCCCAGAGAGTACCAGCTTAAAGAAAAAAAAACAATCACTTCTGAACAGGCCTGGGATTTCAGCTTTGTGCTGGATTCAGAGACTTATGGATCAAGATCTCTGATGAGAAACAGATTTTTCAGCTCTGTACTGTACCCACTCCCTAGGATACAAAAACCCCATTTTTAATGAAAAAAATGAAACAAGGGTTATGACCACCACCAGCTAAAGACAAAGAGAAAAATTCACCAGTATAATATCACTACCAGAAATCCCACAGAGATACAGTGATTTCAATCAATAAACAAAAAATCTCTTCTAAGTGTGATATTACATGTTAAAAATATTTGAGGGTCACATTATTTTTCAGTCCTTTAGGAAGCCTATTCAAGATGTCTGGAAAGTTGGATACAAAAAACCAACATGCATTATTTAGTCATAATTTCCAAGAGAGAGGGAATAAATTCTCTCAAGAGTGGCAAAGTTGGAGCACCAAGAGCCAAGAAGTACAAAAGAGCCTCCATCACTGAAACTGGAAACAACTGAGAGAAGACCAAGTTTTTCAGTTTTTTTCTTTTAGTCCTGAAGAATGGCCTTAGGGGGTTATTTATACCAAGTTTTTGCTAATGGAACAGAACTGTGCTGCCTTTTTTCTGGAAGCCAAAAAAAAAGATTTTAGTCTGTGTTCCCCTGATATCCAGAAACTAGATTAAATGACACACTGAAACAAGGGTTAGTCTGGTTTTATTACCACTCTGTATATATGTATGTGTATATACACACATACCAGAGAAAATTAAAGTAAAATTGCCTACAGCATTTTGGATTTTAGGATCTTAAAATGACCAACTTCTGAGGTTTTTTTTATCAGCCTGACTACTACATTAAAACTACACTGTTCCAAGAACATTCTTGTCTCAATCAATAACATTCCACCTGTCTCCCCCTTTTCCTTTCCTTATGTCTGTGATTGCCTTTCTCTTTCTCCATAGTCTATGATATCCCTCAAAGGAGAAAAGCATAACAGCTCTGTATTGCTCAGGAACATGAATCCACCTCCTGACTCCCAGCTGCGACACAAGAGTCTGCCTTGAACCTCACACCAAGAAAGATATTTCACCTGCAAATGCCTCCAAGCAGTTGGAGAAGAAGTAAGAGCCAGTAATTCCCAATAAAAATATTCACATTAAAGTGACAATTAGAAGCAACCCATGATGACAGCTCTAGCAATACCAAAAATATTACAGCTGAAGAATTAGTATGGCAAACAAAATGGCTGTGGATCATTTGTATATTCTGACCGGGTTATGTTCTCAAATGCAACACCAAAGCTGGTTTTATTTTCCTCAGAAGGATGCCTTACTATCTTGCCTTTATATCACCAAAGTTTTTGTACCACAGATATGGTACTAATTCTTTTTAAGCGTATTCTTTTTCTTTATGGCACTGTATATTCCTCCAATCCCATGTGCTTCAGTCAGGCTGCTTCCCAGAGGCCACACGCCTTTCTGGGCACCGGGACTTTGTTTCTGAAGTGTTGTTTGTTGTATACCTGAGGTCCTGTTCCTGTCTGTCGTTTGTTAGGCTTCTACAGAGAGCTGACTATGTTTTACTTTCTTACTTTCTCAGCAGCCACTTAAGGTTGAATATTCTCACAAATACTTCAAGAAAATCAAAACTTGCTTCCGACACGTAGGGGATGCTGAATAAAGGCTTAAATCCAAACTTTTTTTATTAGATATAACTATTATGTTGACTTGGGTTCTGTCAAGAAGAAAAAGACAGTCAAGATAACACATGAATTAAAACTACTATTCTCATTGTGAAGTAAGATAACACGCATGGCCCCCAAAATGCCAGACAGTGGAAGGACTGCAGGAATATTTATTTCTGAAGTTGAGAACACTGAACTTACAAGAATAGTACTCTTAACTGCACTGCAGAAACACTGGGCCTAAGAAACACACACACTTTCCCTCAGGGCTTTATAATGGCTGGCCCCACCAGCTGGCGGTTTCGGAGGCCCATAACATGTCTCTGAGTGTTTCTCTCTCTCCTCACATACCAGTGAGAGAGCCTGAAAGTCTCTCTGGAATGCAGGAGGAGAAAACACCTCACAATCATAGAATCATAGAATTGATTTGGTTGGAAAAGGCCTCCAAGATCATTAAGTCCAACCCTTGATCCAACACCACTCTGATCACTAGATGATGGCACTAAGTGCCAAGTCCAGTCTCATCTTAAAAACCTCCAGACACTGAATCCACCATCTCTCTAGGCAGGCCATTCCCATGCCTGATTACTCTTTGTAAAGGTTTTCTCTCTAAAATCCAACCTAAATTTCCCCTGGCAGAGCTTAAGCCAGTGCTCTCTTGTCCTACTGCAGGTTGCCTGGGAGAAGACACTAACCCCCACCTGGCTACAACCTCCCTTAAGGTAGTTATAGATTGTGATGAGGTCACCTCTTCTCCAGACTGAACAACCCCAGCTCCCTCAGCCTCTCCTCACAGCACTTGTGCTTGGGTCCCTTCACTAACCTTGTTGCTGTTCTCTGGACCTGCTCCAGCATCTCAATATCTTTCCTGAACTGAGGGTCCCAAACCTGAACACAGTACTCAAGGTGTGGCCTCACCAGCACCAAGTACAGAGGAAGGATCACTTCCCTCATTCTGCTGGCCACATCTATTTTTGATACAGGCCAGGATACCATTGGCCTTCTTGGCCACCTGGGCATGCTGCTGGCTCATGTTCAGCCTCCTGTCAATCCAGACTCCCAGGTCTCTTTCTGCCTGGCTGCTCTCCAGCCACTGGGGCTGCAGGGGGTTGTTGTGCCCAAAGTGCAGGACCTGGCACTTGGCCTTGCTGAACTTCATCCCATTGGAATCAGCCCATCTCTGCAGTCTGTCCAGATCCCTCTGCAGAGGAAATGAACAGATATTTTAAAAACAAAAATACTTATGAAATCTGCAGTTTAAAAAAACTTTTTTGTGTATGAAATTTAATAAAATATTATGTTTGGGGATCTTATTATACTAGTTCCAGCATTGGAAGACAGCTGATGTGAGGCAGAGAATGAAAGAACTAGGTATAAGGTGCTAGCTCCAATATTTGAATTAATGTTTTTCCTGACATAACTCGAAAGACCTAAACCAGCATTCAGCTGAGAGGGTTGCTAAATAAAAAAATGGTTTTAAAAAAACCTGTTATTAAACCAGAGCATTTGAGCAGCAACAAGATTCCTGAAGAACATCCCAATATGGAGAAGTAAAGTGTATCCTCAATCAACCATAACTAAACACATACACATCTGCATATGTCTACATTTATGTGGAGAGACAGAATGTATTTTCTGGGCTACCTATGTGAAAATGTATGCATTTCAGTACTATTGCCCTTTTTCTTTTTCCTTCTTTTACACTATAACCATGAAAAGGTGAACTGTGTAAGCCTCAGGGAGGAGCAAGACTAGACCTTTTAAACACGAAAAGTTGAGTTACTGGGAGCATCATTTATCCTACAGCAGCTGGAAGGCACAGCCCCAGCTCTTGCAGAGATGGAGTCTGTTCGTTCTGAAAGTCCATCCTCACCTTGCTCAAGTATAGGAAAGATTTGAAAAATCCCAAGTGTAATACACAGGCTCCAAACTGAGAAAGGCAGAAAGCTCTACTGAGATAGATTTCCCATCTTATTGGTATCATTGATTAGTCTTTATTGCAATCGCTCCAAAAGAAGAAGCATCTCTACTATTCTTTTGTTCAACTTTTCTTTTTTTAAAAAGAATAATCTCTAAAGCACTGTTATCAGAGATTATCCTGCATTTGTGAGACAATTACTGTTAGACTGATTTATGTCTAACATAACGTTACATATGTCACATCCTTAAAGTGTTTAGAATCAACAGAGACAAGAAGACTAAAAAAGATCTCAATATGTAATTTTCAGCTTTATTTGTAGGACTTGTATTTGTAAAAGACAGAAAGACGTTGACTATCTAATTTAAGTACCTAAGGGCAATACTAGTAACCAAAGAAACCCCAAAATACATTTATTAAATACTAAAACTCCTTATTGGAAGTATAATCCAGTAAATGTCAAGATGAAGTGAATCCTGCATTTAACTCCTTTTTACTTTCTAAAGTGAGTTGAGTTTTTATTCTGTACAGAGCTATACTTCCTACTTATATATCCTTATTTGTTGGAGGAGAGGAGAGAGACTGGCCGTGGAAGGACAGCTTAATCAGCACAGATCTGTGACTGCCTGAGCTCTGAGAACTGCTTGCTGTGTTTATGTGGATTGTTGCTATGTTTGGGGACTGTGCAGTTTAAAGTCTGTACCCAGTTTGAGGATTTTATCATGGTATATGTTTTTCCTTTGTTTCACTATGTGTCCCTGCTGGAATTTTCTATCCCTCATGACTTGTAACCCATCCCTGATTGGTCCCTGCTTGCAGCAGGATAGCAATTCCTTATATGGTATATACCTGCCTCTGTGTTCCCAGTTTTGGAGGCTTTTGCCTTGTATTGCAAACCCCTCCCAGGCTCTTCCCTAAATCCCTCCTAAGTTCCACCCCGTTCCAGAACCTTCTCTACCCATCCTATTTAAGCCAGGCACCATTTTTCAATAAAAAACCCCTTTTCCTACCTCATTCCTGTAATCTGAGTCCTCCATACCCCGTTTCCCTACAAAGACCACACTTATTTATTGCCATAACATTGCATGTGGATCAGAGCAATAAATCTGTAGAGTTTATTGACTTTTGGGGATCATTTTATCAAAATATTTCCTCCCTTCAATAGGAAGTCCATGTCTCCAATTACAAGTCTCCAGGAGGATGATGGAAAGAAATTGGCAAGCTCTAAGTTCTCCTGAGTGCTGAATATTCATAGAAGGTGCCTAAAATTATGTAATCTGATAAATGATATCTAAGCATTCATTTTATACCTATTTAAGATAAATTATGTTTTAAACTTATGGGGTATTTTCAAAAATACGAAGAGTTCTCCATGAACAAGTTAAAGAGCATGTAAGCAACCAGATAACAGAATTCCTGAGCATTAATGAGACTTTTGGCCAAGATGTGAGGAATAAATCTTCTTAGAATAAAGACCTTGGTATATCCAGCACATAACAATACACATGGCCTTTGGCTTGGTGCACATTTATACAATTCCACCTGTCTGGGCTGCATTATTTAACACGTTTCTTCTAGACATACAGTTTCATAATCCTTTGACTGTCCAGGACTCTTCCAAACTAGTTCTAACTTTTCATCCTGTTTTTGCAGCTGAAAGTTCTTAATGTGGTTATTTGACTGTTTGTCAGTGAATTAAGTGACAATACCAAGACCAGAGTTTATACCGCTATTCGACAGACTCAAATTTTACTATACATTAGGACAGTGCTCTCTCTGACACCTATCATGTTTAATTCACTAGTCACAAATAAATTTTCATGATATGTAAGATGTTTCTACTATCCTATTGTAGAAAGTAAAGTGCAAGAAATCAAATTAGACTTTCTCATGGTTCATGGGGGCATGGTTCATGGTTCATGGTTTTCTCAGGTTTGTGCCCCTTTTCTGAGAAGTGGCACTATATTCAGATTTTTGTTTTCTATAACAGTTTCCTAAACTACAAGCAGGTACAGCTTATAGTGCATGCAGCGCCATAACTCATGGTGTATTTACTTTAGTGCAGTAACTTGGAGAGGAACTTGATTCCTCACCTCTTTATGTCTCACCACAGAAACAAACAGATCCCTTTATTCTTAAGCCATAAAAGACAAAATGAGAACAGCAAACTGGAGCATCAGAAGTTGTCTCAGTTGCAGTGATTACTATAGAATGAAATTATTGAATATAGAGTGATCTCAGACATTGTCACTGCACAGAGTTTCCAGAGGAGGATACAAGTTCATAGGAGAGATTAAATTGCCATCCTCAGAGATCTGAGTATAAGGGAGGGAACAACTTTCTCCATGAAGGAGCTGCACCTGACAGTGGCACCCAGTAGGCACTCTAGGAAGAGTCCTGAGAATCTGGCACATCAAAAGTTCACACAAACCCCAACCAGCTACATACAGAAGGACTAAACAGAGGTTGTGCTTTTTAAAAGCCTTGGCCCCAGTATTGTCAGGATTATCTTATCTCAGTAATTAATGTCATTAATGGGAATAGTATATGTCTGTAGTGCAGCTCTGTGGAAGATGCTACTATTGCATTCATGGGGTTTTTTGGTTCGCACTTCAACAATAGACATAATCTCAGACTGGAAAAGAGACAGTGCAGCTATAATTTATTCATTATAATGAAATATACAATATAATGGGAGCCTTTAATAAAATGGGTGTGTTTACAACTCCAGGAATGTAAGGTAAACAATTGAGGACTAGCTGTTCTTTGCTATTGCTTAGCAGTAAGGGAGCATGCAGTGCATGACATGAGGGATTACCAGTCTTGTGAAAGTTTCTGTGCTGGTGTACAAAGATCTCTGTCTTGATTTGAAGCCACCATGTGAAAAAAAAAAATCTGTAAGAATTAGTTGACAAATTTAACAAAGCCCCAAGCTTAATCGAGCAATGCTTACCAGGGGATACCAAAACCGTCTAGCCCACATTTAAGTGATTTACACATAAACAGTGAAAACACTGAGCCCTGTATTTTAAAATTATATTAGAGACAGTACAAATGCTGCAGCTGTGGTATCCATAACAAAGGAACTGTCTATGTCTAGCCAAAAGAGAAATGTATTTTTCCTTTCCAGCTCTTCTCTCAGCTCTAATTTCTAACCCAATTTCTCTTCAGTTTTTTCCCCACTGCTTACTCAAGTCACTAGAGAACAAATATGCAAAATCCCTCACATTCTAATTAAAGAGAGTTTGTCTTATATTGCTATATATAAGAGCTTGTCTTATATTCTGCTTTCTCCCCATCTCCTCCATCCCTGCTAAAAGCTTGATGGTCTCTGTTTTGAGAGATCATCAAAGTCAAACAGGATAAAAATTAGTTTCTCTGTGTTTTTAACTCTTTCTTCTCTATGGTAATTAAAACTGGCAGAGAGAAATAAGGCTCAGGTTGACTTCCTGTTATTAGGGTCAGCTAATTAAACTGCGATATTTTGAAAGTGCCTATCATTTTCATATCGGACAAAGAAATTTTGCAAAATATCTTTGTGACTCAAGGTTTCAAGTAATAATGATAAAAATCTTGCCTCTTTAGGACCCTGAGTCCTGCTGGCAAGGAACATGTCTCCAGCTTCTAAGTCATCTAGCTATTTTGAAAAAGCCATCCTGAGTGCAAAGTCACAATTTGTAGTCATTAAAAGATAGGAAAGTGCATAGGATGTTACAAGTGCAAGTGCAAGGCTCCCTCATGATAAGAACATGCACAGCCCAGCCTGCCAGCAGGATCGATGCTCAGCATCTAAGCGCATCTTACTTAGCCCTCATACTGATCCTTCCCTCTTCTGTCAGACCTGGACCCCATCTTGAGCAGCTCTTGATGACAACAGGCAGTGCCCCAGCAGAGCTGATTAAAGACCAGGCTCAAAGCCAATTTATAAATTGTGAGAGTAAATTTACATTACTGCAGAAAAGCATTTTTCATCGCTTAACAGAACTGTGCTGTGTTTAGTCAAAATATTCAAAGCAGGCCTTTTCCCCAGCAGACACAGAGGCACAGCTCCACTGAAGTTAATGGAGCTGGACTGAATGTCACTGGTGGAGAAGCTAGCTCAGGATTTGACTGTTTTAATACTAATTAGCTTTCATTCATACTCTAATTTCATCACACTGCATTCTCCCTCAGGCATTCATTTGATATCCTGCATGGCTAATTTGTACTAAACATAAAATATGAATGCTTGCTGTCATCTACAGGACTAAAATATTCAGCCTACCCATGCATGCTAAAGTCAGTTTCCCCTGTACACTTCAAAGTCATAAGAATGTGCTATAATAGGCATACCTGTGCATTTGGAAATGCATCTGAAAATTTATAGAAACATTTTCAACTGCGTATTGAGTCTGATGTGTTTACTCCCTATGCAGATGCACAACAATTAAAAGATCTATTTAACACCTATAAGTTCTAAATTTTAGCACATTCTTATTTTAATAAGAACTCAAATGCCACTTGAGGAGGGCAAGAAAACTTCTTACCTAAGGTATTTTTTCTAAAATGAGGAAAAATAAACAAAAATCAAAGCTCTCAAGCTACACCCTTTCTTGCCGTCATACCAGCGGAGCACACTCTAAGCCCTGAGAATTACATTTCTATCTGAGGCAATGTCAAACGAAACAGCCTGGTGCCAAGCAGAACTGTTGCCTCACCAAGAGCTGCAATGTGCTGTCTGATGGGTTGTCTCATTGTTACAGGGCAAAGGCAACCTGTTCCTCCTGTTTGCAGTTTGCTGCATTTTAGTTATGCTTCACTAAAAGCAAGAAGTGTTAGTCACTGACATCTGAATCAGAATGTGCTGCTGACCCTAGTCTGTGTAGACAACAGAGCAGAAGGGTAGAATTCAAATTATTATTTTGCACACAAATTTGTTTCCTTACTAATTTCTTCCCAAGGTTAGCCATAAAAATTCTGTCTGAAGAAAATATAATTCACAGGTCATCTGAAAAATCCAAAGCTTTAAGCTCCCAGAAGAAGTCCCAACCTTACAGGCATCCAGTATTCAGAGGAGAAAGCAAGGGGAACCTGTTTCCTGTTCTTTCTGATGGGTAACTTCAACACCACCTGAGAATGTTAATAGTCTTGAAGTTCCTTGGCTAGCTATTCTTTTCCTACTACAATCAGGACAAACAACTTCTGAAAAATTAGGTTCATCAAGGTTTATATCTAACGGGCATGGCAAAATCTTCCAAGTGGCCCTGCCAGACCCACTGTTCTGCCAGAAGCCCTATCATCTCTCCAAGCTGAAAGAATGGAGCAATCCTGGGGCTTAGTTCATTCCTGGTAAAACAAGTACCTCCAAAGCACATCCTTCTGTTTGGGTACTTAGGCAACAAGATAGCTCTAAAACTGGCCAACGACCTACACTTTACAATCAACTTCCAGATTACTTCGAGTAATTTAAAAAGCAAATATTAGCCTCCCTCTGCTTCAGATTTCTTTTTCAAATCTCATATAGATTAGTTTGGATCTGACACTTTGGAAGAGCAGGAATCATGCTGCTTCTGGCTCAGTTCCATGCAATAAAAACCCATATGAGATTTGACAGAGGATCTTCTATTTATTCTGGCAATAACTGGAAACTCTTCAATGACTAAAATGTTAAAACTGGCAAAATGAGGCAGCCAAAATAAGGACTCAAGAAAGGCAAATTCAAGAAAGGAAGACCTGTGTCTGAAAGGGAAGTCTACAAAGGTGGAAAAACATGTGGGAAAGAATCTCTGCCAGCTTATGCTCAGGAGTAGCCATGGAACCAGCTATATAGGCATAGTACCTATATGTCGTAATATCTTACATGATAACCAGGCTACGGAAATTATATGAACCTACTGTTATGGACTTAAACTTACCAAAGACTTTGCACTGCAAGGTATCAGAAGATCTCAGCAAGTCAACAATGTTAAGATAAACTTCTACTCCTGCATTCTACTCCATATTCAAGCCATAGTCTAAATAATTTTCACTGTTAAGCAAACTGTCAGCAAGAGCCCTCTGGTCTTGTCAGTATGATCTACACTTTTTTAACAACAAATATTCTATGACTAATTTCTCTCTCCTAAAATAACGTGGTGATGAAATCTGTGGCTTAGTTTCTCTGCAGTTATAGCTCTGATACAGCCTAGAGTTTAAAATACTCTTTGCCAACTATCACAGGTTCTACTGAGTGTAGATCTTCTACCCGCAAAGATTTCATGTGAAGCTGAATTTTAATTACTAGAAGTAGATTTGCTTGGCAAATAGAAGTATTACTAGGCATTCAACAACTGTTCACAGACAGCCTGGAATATAAAAACTGAGCTGATGAAACCAAAATCTTGACAGAGAAAGGAAGTTCATGACTGTATTATCATCATCATTTTTTTTCCAGAGATAACTTCAAGACAGCGAATAAAGAAAATTTATTACCTACCAGTTAATAACAAAGGAGGTAGGTTGCATTTAAATTTGGTTCAAAAACAGTGCAGGCTAACAAGGCACCACCTCTGTGCAGAGCTGTGTGCTCACAGTAGCACTGATTTTTCCCTCAGTTAATAATGAGGTTCCCTTTTCTCAAGGCTTCACATCTTAACTGAAAAGTTAAAATGCTGTAAGGATATTTTTAGGTGTCCACAATTCATAAAATACCTTACATAAAACATCATTCATGTTCAAACCAATGAGACAATGGATTTTAAGGGTCCAGCATTAAAAAAAAAAAGGGTAATTAATCACCTCATGTACAAATCGAGAAGCCCTTCTGGCAGGCAGTCAGAATTGCCACTATATTTTTGTGGATATAATTATGAACATTAACAGATGCACGTGTATCTCCATCTAAATGCAGATTCAAATCAATGAGGAGTATAACATAAATATGTAGCTACTCATCCATATTTAGGCAACAGGAAGATCACCACTGATGGCATTCAGCTCCTCCTAACCAAGAAACCAAACTGTCTTTATAAGTCATACTAACACCAGAAAAAGCTCTATCACTAAGGAAACAGCAGCACTTAAAAACAAGTGCAACATCCCATCATGAGTACAAAATCTATTAACATTACGTGTTGTTTGATGTGTGCAAACTTGGCATATTTCTTTCCAGATAAAATCTACCTCTTAAACATTTTGGAGTAGATAAAAACATTTCTATTATGTAAAAAAAAATAATCTTCTCAGTTTTGTCATGAAGCAACACTTTCTTACAATATTTGTGGGATTTTTTCCTAGTGCAGCACACTTTTTCTTCTCAAAAGCAAAATATTTTGCAAAAAATTGGTGAAGGAAAGGACACCACTAACCGAAAAAATACTAAATCTTTCCTGGTTTTGTGACCCTATATAGTTTCTTATTATATAGACCCCAAACTTTTTAGTTCAGTTGAAATAATTAAGAGTGACAGTTTTATTTGCACATGAGAAACAGGGATGATGAAGCTGATCCACTTTATTCAGCTTCACAGACAAAAATACCATGCTGAGCATGAGATCTGGTCTCTACATAACCATGGACCTATGAATCCAAAAACATTAAACCATGCCTAAAAGAAAGAAGGTCAGCCCAGATTTACAAGTCAAGGTTATGCAGGAGGAATGAGAAATATAGGATTGCCAAAATTCATACATGGAAGGAGAGAAGTAAAGAGAAGGATTATTATACTGTAATTATACTATGAAATCTCATGCCAAAGAAGATCATGTACACCCACAAAGTGAAGAACATGTCAGATGCTTTATAGAAGTCTTGTAGTGATGTAGTCACAGTCCAGCATGAGGAAATTATACCTCAAAAAAAAGGAAATATTTAAGCTGAGGAGAAGCCATGCAGTATCTGTAATCTTTACATAGTTTTCAGTCACACTACAAATTCTCTGTCAGAGACATGGCATATTGCCATGACGAGATGTTCCAAGGACATAAACAGATTTAGCTCTACATTTCTAGAACTCCCGTACTTGGGTAACCTTACATTTTACTTTCTATGTGAAAAATGTTCATTTATGTCTCTTAAACTAACTTTCACTTTTATGCCTAAAGAAAGCACAGTAAACAAGTCAAAGTGACATCTGCAAAAGCACCAGCCACTAAACTACTGTGCAGTAAAAATTTTGAGACATGCTCTCAGTATACAGCCCTTCAGGCAAGATTCATTTTCTGAGCAGCTTTGTTTTAAAATATATAAATGCCCAGCATCGTTGCCAAAGAAGCATTCCTTATTTTGCTCTATAAACACCTTTGCAACAGCAAAACAATCAAATACCTTTTCCACTATCCCAGACATTAGCTGGGAGATGTAGAACAATGCCAAGTTAATGGAAATTCAAAAATGACCAAAAGTCCCCAGAGCTGAACTATGGTGCATTGTGGGGTGTGACCTGAAGCAATAAAAACCTGCCAGTTGTTCGGATTTTAACACAGGCAGACAGAGAAACCTACCATGCATAATAGATATCTGTGTCTTGCTTCTGAGACTAAGCTCATGTTTTTGATGTATTTGAAAAATAACTGTGTTCCAGCAGTGGCTGTTTTGGTGACCTTCATGAGACCTTTAATCAAATCTTGCATATAGCTGGAGCTTCAGAGATTATTTGACTTCTTCTCAAGACAGAAAGACAGCCCTTGTTTCAATTAATATTTCAATCTCACAGAACATTCTATAATCAAAAAATGAGAACTCAGTAATTAAAGATTAAAAATATCATGGAATCCTTATGTGACTATAGCAGTATAAATATACCTCAAGATACCATAGCTTACTCTTTTATTATTAAATAAAGTATCTTGCAGGCTCATAAAATTTCAGTCAATGCAGATGTATCTTGGTCATCACTCCACAGAGTTGCTTCTCTTCTCTTGAGCTTGTCATATTGAGACACTAGAGGTCAGCCTCCCAAAGAAAACTAACCAGTGCTCAGTTTTGAATCCATGAGAAACTGTGGGACTTGTAATTTACTGCATTGAGAAGCGGCACTGGAGATGTAGCAATCTTGTAATAGTAGAATATATGAGTTGGAAGGAACCCGCAAGAATCATCAAGTCCAGCTACTGGCACTACACAGGACAACCTCAAGAATCCCACCACATACCTAAGAAAATTGTCCAAACATTTGTCAGACTCTGGCAGTGGCTAAGACCACTTGTCTGGGAAGACTAATCCAGTGCCCAACCACCTTCTGGGTGAAGAACCTATTCCTAATATATAACCTGACACAGCTTCATGCTGTTCCCTTGGGTCCTGTCACTGGTCACCAGTGAGAAGAAATCTATCTTTCCAATTCCCCTCACAAGGAAGTTGTAGATTGCAATGGGATCACCCCTCAGTCTTCTCCTCTCCAAGCTGAACAAGGCAACTGACCTCAGCCACTCCTCATATGACTTCCCCTCTAGACCCTTCATCACCTTTGTGGCCCTCCTTTGGATGCTGTTCCAGGCTCAAACTGCAAACAACCTTGCAAGGGCATCAGGACAGGGGGAAGGATTTTGTTCTTAGGCCAATCTTCTTCAAGTGCTTGACTGATGGGGACTGAACCAGTTAGACAAACATGAATTTTTGTACTATAATCCACAGACACCTGTGTGAAGCCTCGAGAACTGCCAAGCATAGAGACTGAATAAACAAAAGGTCCTATTATACTTTTCCCAGGACAGAGAATTCAGATTTTCCCCTTTGGCCATCTTAGATTGACAAAAATTTCCAAAAAGATCCTTACTTTACCAATACACTACAACATGATCACTTCTTCTATTTCAGGTTGAAAGGCTTTACACAAAGGCAAAACCTTATTAGATAGCACTGAGCTGTACTTCTCATTCTGAAGAATAGCCACAGTGACTTTAAGGTGGCAGAAGCCACTTCACCTTAACATGCAACAGTAGTTCAAGAGTCCAGAGCAATATTACACAAGCCAGGAGGTGAGGCAAAGTAATAATGCCATTAGAAAATCTATTAGCACGATATTAGGACAACTACCAGAACAGAATTGGCCAGACTGAAAGTGGGGATAACTCAAGGTGAGAAATCTCTGTTTTAAAAAGAATCAGTCATTAAGGTCTCAGATAGCTAAACACAGGGGAAGGGTAAGCCCTGCTGAATCCTGAGATCCTCACAGACTCCTGCCACCTACTAACCAAGCTCACTTTTGTTTATTTTGCTCAGTCCAGTGGAACTGGCGCCTTTGGCATTTCCTTTGCTTGCTTATTTGCCTACTATGTTGAGTGGCTTTTTGATCTCCGTCACTCCCCTCTTTCTCCCACCCTCCATCTTTTCCATCACTATTTTCATGCTCAATTAGCTCTCCTTTTTCCATCCCTTTTCCCTAGGCAGGCATCGTTGCACTCCTTGCTTGCCCATAACCACCCCCAGTTTTCTCTGTCACCTTCAGCTCTTCCAGAGCTAATGACCAGAACAAACTATGGGAAGATGCAGATAACATCCCACTCACCTCACCTGTGAGCTGGAGAGACAAGCAGCAGGTCTTCTGACAGCAATGTGATACAGCACATATATTGTATCGCTGCCAGGTAACCATCAGAGCAGCTCAGTGTTAGTGACTGCTTCCTAGTGTAAAGTCTGCACTTTTAATTTCATGACTCAAGGAAAATATAGGTGGAAGAAAGAGAAAAAAAGGATAAGGCTAAATGGAACTATTTTCATAAGCTACATACATCTAAATTAGGATGTGAGAGAAAGAATGGAGAACGGGTGAATTATATTTTATCCTCAAATACCAATAAAGAACATCATTGCAAGTTTCAGACAAAAATAATGAAATGCATAATGTGTTTCTATCCTTATTATCTCAGTGGGAAAAAAGAATAAACACAAATCCACTGCAGACACAGCAGCATACATCAGGTGAAGAAACATCAGTTGTTTTATTATAAGAAAACTGTATTTTTAGAAAGGTAGAAAATCTTTGGGCTTGGGTTTTGTTTTTTGGGGGGTTGCTCCTTTTTCAGTACCTTCTCCCTTATTTTACGAAAGCTTATTATTTAAACTAGGCATTTGGGATCTATATTGGGGATCAGAGGAATAAAAGGAAAACTTCAGTGAGGCTGTAGTTTCTGAAAACCTCTGCAAAGAAGGATCTTACTGAACCTGCCTGACACAAGGGACAAAACCAACATAATTGTGTCTCAGGCTCAGCAAGATATTGCCTTGATAATCAGTTCTAGGCACACACAGTGGGATCATCTGAGAAAGGAGGCTGAGAAACAGCTGTGGAAGTAGCTGGAAAAGAAGACAGAAAAGCGCTACAAAGGGCACCTCCTTCTCTGCATAATTTACGTTGTTGAAACACAGAGGAGGTCTAATTATGTTAGCTTGTAATGAAAACTTAATTGCAATTAGCCACAGTTTTAAGCTGGAGGGAACAATTATTTTCATTACTGTTAAATAACATACAGGATGCTGTGTAATATTACTTTCCCCTCCTAATTCTAACAAAACAGCCTCACCAGCTTCACTGATTTCCTCTTTTAATACAGCAGGTTTCATCTCTGCCTTCTCTGCTGCTCATAATGATCTCATTCCACTCATTCTTTTGCTTTTCTTACTCCTTTAGAATTTTCAAGCTGTGTAATTTCAACCCATAACACAAATACAGAAAAGTGTTTAAGTATTTAAACATTTTCTTAGCATAGCTGTGTAGTATTTTCCTGAAAATTGTATTTTAAATGGTTTTTTGGGGTTTTTTTGGGGTTTTTTTGGTTTGATGGGGTTTTTTTTGTTTTTTTTTTTTTTTTTTTATGGCTGAGGCATTTTGATTCTCAAAATTACGCTGGAAAAAAATTTTATTCATATGGCCAAAAAGTGGTCCCCCCTTGAATATGGGACTTTTTTCCCTAGAATTTGTTGTTGTATGGCACCCAGAACTACTGCCAGGAAGACTGTTTCCTGCATTTTCCCACTATCTTTATTTTCTTACCTTCTAATTATTTTGGTGACATCCTCACTGAATCAAATATCAGCTCTTTTTTCTGCTGTCTTCTCCTGACAATCAAGAACTGGGACTATTGAGTCAGGTCCAGCTTCACATCTTTGATGTCTTCTTGATAACATTTCAAAACAGTCTGCTATATGATCATCCAGCAATTATCTTCTTATTCCTCTTTGGGGTTGAGTAAGACTGTTTCTTATTCTTGGGAAAAACTACATGAATTTGGCTACCACATAATTCCCAACAGCTGTATTGTTATACCAGAAAATTATAGTTTTTTACCAAACCTAGCACATTCTAAACACTCAGAATGCAGGCAGCACTACTAAGCACATTTCAGCTTGGCAATCCTTTCACACACACACACNACATCACCAAAAAAAAAAACTTAAAACAACAAAAAAAAAAAAAAAAAAAAAAAAAAAAAAAAAAAAAACCCACAGAGATTACCTTGTCCAGAGAGTATTTGTGAGAAATATTAAAATCCACAGAAACAGTCATAACTCAGACATATGCTTGGTATTATTTCAGGGCAAAAGGAGTCCAGGATTTGTAAGCATACATGCCACAGTCCTACATGTTACTCTGCTATTCAATTCAGTTAATGAAACAACACAACAACAGAAAATGGGAAGGACATAAATCTCAATTTCTCCATAATCAGGGTCTAATAATTAGACACTAAGATGAGGCCAAAGAGGGCATTACCTTTCCTTATATGTTCATCTGAAGCACCAGGTACTGCCCATTACTGTTGAATATGGACACCAGATCAAATGGACCACACAGTTACTTTATCCAGTGTGATGATTCCCAGTGTCTTCTGCTAGTCATTGTCATGTAGGAGAAGGCAAATTGATCTCTGTTCGCATCTACTGCAACTAAATCTGGGTATATTATGGCCTTTGAGAACCCTCGCCAAAAAAAATCTCACTACAGTGAGCCCACAAAAGTAATTATCATCTCTCTATAACTACTGAGCAACAGGAACAACAAACCCTGACATAATCCTATAATACATAATTCATAGTCTCTGCTACTCTATAAACTCTGTATAGATAAATGCCAGAGCTGTTTTTCCATCTGCAGTAAGCAAATCATCAAGGCTGACACTGTTAAAAAGGTTGGTGCTTGTCACAACTCCAAAAAGTGAATCACTGAATATTCAGCTGTACAGATTGCATGGATTACTTCCAGGAGACATCAGAGTCAGCAAAAATATTCCCCAGAGATGGTTAATTTCACTCAGTCCAAGCACAACATACAGACCTAAGGAGTGTATTTGCTTTCATAGAGTAGGACTCACCAATTTACAGCCATCCGTATTTCAGGACAGACAAAAAACCTTTGTTTGAAAACTAGTTCTATGATTTCCCCCACAGATTAAATGTTACCTCCTGTGATAAATCCACAATAAGACACTGTAATGTAGGTTAATGTTAAATGCAACTTTAATATTTTGTGTTTCTTTCCTTCTGCATCTCTTACCTCGGCTTATGTTTGTTTGGAGCATTTTTTCAAATCAGTTTCCGCACTGTGGACAGTAAGGAATAAAGAAGCTGCAAAGATGCTCAAAAGAGGTATTTGAAATCTACACAGCAACATACAGGTAGACTAAAATAGCTCACTGCACTCAAGCTATTACCAGGAGGCATGTTTCAATAGGACAGATGCACAGCAGTTCATCTTCTCCAAAAGCAAGGAAAGGAGAGAAGGAACATCAAGTTGTGTGAGCAATTTGTGACATCCCCAGTATATGTAATCCACAGCTTAATGAGAAAAAGAACATGCAGATTCCTCTCATGAAGTCCCAAGAAGCTAATATATGTCCCTCTTCTTATAGTGTTTTCATTAAAAGGAAAAACAAAACAAAACAAAACAAAAAACCACTAGTAACTGAAAATGCCATTAGATTTCCCTGCAGTCTGAATAATTTTGTGATTTTGTCCTTGACAGAAGGTAAATAAAAAATGCATATTGTGAGGATCAAACATATTTCAAGGAAAGAGGCCTTCTTTGCAATTTCTTTCCATGGATAATTCAGAAACTAGAATCTGTGAATTAAGGTCAGCAAAAAAGTGACAAAAAAAAAAAAAGAAAAATAAATCAAAAGCCATGTTGTTGTAAGTCCTGAAGTGCAATGCAACACTTCCTGCCCTCCAAGAATTAACACTAACATGCACAGAACCACACAAGCATAAAGACATTTTATAGTTTGGCTGTCTGTCTGAGTGTTACTGTGCTGAAAAAAAACCATGTATTTGCTGCTATATATCCATTTTGGTGACTACATGCTCTCTAGTCAAATGGAAGGAGAAGCCCTGACACACAGCCAGAAAAACAACATTATTTGTCCCATGTGAAAGACTGTCATAAAGGTGTCTTCAGCCACTAGAAGCCTGGAATGAAAGAAATTTTGCAGCCCTGGACAATAGAGCAGCTCATCAGGAGCTTCTGTGCCCAGCACAAGCCTGGTGCCTAGCAGCAGAGCACCTGAGGAATCTTACTGTGCCAGTCTAAGATGCTGCTATCTGCTCTACCTCTCCATGGAAAGAATGCGCTGGACAGGCAACCATGCCTCAGCAGCCACCACATGAGTTACAGCATCTCAGTCTGCACAAAAGACAAGAAAGAGATTTTAACAGAAGCAACAGATTCTAAACCACAATAACTACTGAAGACACAGATGGTTTTTTCAGTATCATTCTGCTGCTCTGTGTTGTGGACAGCAGCTCTGAGTCAATTCTCAGAGGGACAGAAGAAACTTACACTGCTATTGCTAAATGCATGGCTCCCCTGGCACATTGTCCTCCAAATTCATTAAACACTGCTGTGACTCAATTAGCAATTTAGCCCATACAATTTGAGAAATCATTCTACCTGCACTATGGCTGTGAGGGGCAATAGATCTACTCCTGACTCCAAACAACAGGAATGAAATTATGCTTTTGATTTACTTTTCCCGTTTTTCTCCTTTATTGCAAAATAGCCTGAGAGCAAAGGAGAAAGTAGCAACTTTAGCTCCCTGTTGGAGGGTATGTTAGATCAAGCAGATTCTGAGGGAAACAGAATGACAGCTGAGACAGCAAGAATTCCCTGGCTTGTGTCACTCTGTTCCCTTACATTTTCACTGTTTTTCATGTTTATTTTCATAAATTCTAGAAATGCAGACCTCTGAAGTTCCATGAATCTTAATTATAGAAGAATTCCTATTTTTGGGGGGACAACAACATACTATTCACAAGGTTCAAGGCATTTAAAAGGGAGCTGTACTTCTCAGGCATGTTAAGTAACATGGCTAGGGGTAAAAACCCCCAACAACTTACTGACAAGTTTAAAAGTTTCTAAGTAAGTTGAAATAGTAGCAAGCAAAGAGAGGCTGACTGGAACTCTCAAAATCTGGTTATGGGACAAAAGGGACCATACTAATATGGAGTTAAGACTTTATTGTTAGTTGAATTAATACCTTGCCACATTAGTTTTAAATTCGTTAGTTATTGTTAGTTATTACAACAACTGCAATAATACTAATAGTCATAGTCCACAATAATAGAGAAACAGCACAGAGTGAAAACTGTTATATACCAAAAAAATTCCCCTTAGTAATGTCTACTATCTACACCTTTTCTATGGTACTATATTCACCCTTCCAGTGTCCATCTGTTTGGTTGCCACACAAATTTTTTGTTTTACAAACAGTTGTTTGCTGTTACTAAAGCCTATAAAGTGAAGCCAAATGATCCTATGGTCAAATGGACCATCACAGCTAGAATCAGCCCGGCTAGGGTAAGACCACAGAGTCACTTGCACCACTGTGTCCATACAAGCCTGCAGCCTTGGACTGGGAATGACAAAAATCACAGAATCACAGAATCATTTAGATTGGAAAAATAGCCCTGATATCTTGGAGTCCAACCTTTCACTGATCATCACCTTGTCAAGTAGACAATTCCACTAAGCACCACATCCAGTTATTTCTTGAACACATTCAGGAATGGTAACTCCACTACCTCCACCTACTTCCTGGGCAGCCTATTCCACTGCCTGACAACCCTTTTAGTGAAGAAATTCCTCATGATATGCAGCCTGAACCTTCTCTGGTGCAATGTGAGGCTTTGTCCTCTTGTGTCCTGTCACTAGCTACATGAGAGAAGAGACTGAGCCTGACTTGCTGCAACTTCTTTTAGGTAGTTGTAGAGAGCAATAAAGTCACCCCTGAGCCCATTGGTCCAACTTCCCCACATCCCTCTGCAGAACCTTCCTACCCTCCAGCAGATCAATACACTCACCCAACCTGGTGTTGTCTGCAAGTTTCCTGAGGGTACAGTCAAGCCCCTTGTCCAGATAATCAGTAAAGATGTTAAAGAGGACTGGGCCCGATGTGGAGTCCGGGGGGACACCACTAGTGACCAGCCACCCACTGGATGTGGCATAATTCACCATCACTCTCCAGGCCCAGCTATCCAGCCAGTTTTTAACTGTATTGACTGATCAAGTCTGATCCATTGAATGTGAAGCTTTAAAAGCTGAGACACAGCAGGTTCTCTTGCAAGAAGTGCCAAAAATGTTACAGTCCATGTTTTAACAACCTTCAGGGAAGGTGGGTCTCTCTGCTCAGCACTAACAACTGCTGTTCTCAGTGGATTATTAAGATAATTTCACTCAAAGTGGAGCTCTCAGATGACTTACTGCAGGTCAAACTTCACTTTTAGCAACTATTCATGGCAGCTGTTGACAAGTGACATGTAACAGCTTGAAGGTTTGGATTAAGGCCACCTTTGCAAGCCCAAATTCCATTCATATCTTCAGAGAGGAAGGGTCTACCCCTACTTAGCCATTTTACGCTGCTGGGGGAAGCCACCAGCAATTCTTAAGAGAAAGTACTTCTGCTTACTGCAAGATATAAGGAATTTCCCCAGGACCTGTAACAAGTTTTTCCTCTCTGAAGAAATTACTAAGAGCTAAAGAGAAGATCAGAAGACCTGACTTCAGCAGTCACAAGATATAGTTGCTTCTGTTTATTGGTATGGCTTGACAGTGTACACCTTCATGTCCTAAGCTTGAAAGCTTTTCTGAAACGATCAGAACCTCCTCCTCACACCCAGTAAGTGTGAGACTGGGTATTGTGAAGTTTGAACACTGTATTTTCACAGAGGACATGATTTGCTGTTGAAAAAACTCCCCATTTTGGCATGCCTGTACTGCGTCTTTATATCCTCATCTCTTTTAATTAGTCTGTAAAATCCTGTTGAAAGCTTAGCTCTAAATGAATCACACTTTCCAGGGCAAATTGGGGTTGAAAGATTCCCAGCTGCCAGTAGGGAGGCTTGAAGTTGAGCACTACTAATGGGAATGACTGTGACTCAAGTTCTCCCAGGTAATTCTGAGCCTCATTCAGATTTTAAATTTTCCTATTCCCTCCCAGCTCTTGCAGATAATTATAAGGCTGTTATAGTCACAATATTTTTTTTACACTGCTAATCCATAAAACGCTATAAAGGAGAAATAGATTGAATTTTAAAAGGATTAACACAAAGAACCAAGTATGTGGTTGATTTAACAATGTCCTCCTAAGTTCCCCTGGTAGTATATGACCGAAATTTAACCAAAAAAAAAAATAGAATTTAGTCCTTTTTAAGGTAATGTCCCTTGCCCTTCACCACAGGATTAGCAAAATTCATCTATCTGCTCAGGATCTTATGGCTTTCTCAGATCCAAAGACCTTTTATATTTCCAGGCAGTATAAGATCTAAACCTCCTTACTAGCAAGGGACCTAAATAATTCTATTTTTTAAGTTATGAAACCCTAGCAGTCTGTCCTGATCTCATCTGCCCACAGCTTTAAAGTGTCTGAAACCTTAATAAATTAGCCTTCTCTGATTCCCATACACAAGTGCCTTAGTGATCAGGTCTGTAGTAAGCTTTCACAGTCCCAGAAAAGAAGGGATGCATGTTCACTGCATTAGGTAGAGAGAAGACAGTAAGATCAAGGTTTAAATGTGTGTCAATAGAAGGCAACTAATTATTTTTTAAATAGCTGTTCTTCTTTACTAGAATTTCTGGCAGTACCATTTGTCTGAGGAGTTACAAAGGACAACAAAACTAATCCAAACCTTGTTGCTCTGGGATAATCTAGATCCCATTCAGTTCCAAAGTTTTGCAGATCAATCCTGCATTACCTCCTATCTCCTCAGGGAGGTCAATATACCCTGAGATTCTTTTGAAAGCATCAGTCTTCACTGCCAGAATGAGGTAAAACCTGTAGCAATGGAGCTGGTGGCAAGCACTATCTAATCCACCTTGTCGTAACAGAACCATTCCTTGGGTTTACCTCCTTCAGATGCATCGTCTGCTCCCTATGAAGACAGAATACAATTTGCACAAGCACAGTTTACTGGCCTTTCACATCCTACAAGGTCAGCAAAACCTTCTCCAAGACCTAGGGCAAAATCATACAACTCACTTAAGGAAAAAACCCAAATGAATTCAAAATACTGAATATATCCATTTCCATTTATCTATTGATAAATCATAGTAATATCAAAGAGACACACCATACAGGTATTTTATTTGAGCCATTATCAGTACTAAAAGATACAGTGATTCTTTTGTTTCCAAAGCTTACAGATCAAGTTGCCATACTGTCAGCTTCATTTTAACCTGTACTGGAATGGAAATTTTCAGAGGCCAAAAAGCTAAATTTACTGTAAAATTGACAGAGCCTTGCTAAATTACAACAGCAAGGAATCCAGCACTAAAACTCAGTGAATTCACTCGAGTCACAGAGCTGACAACTTCTCAAGTCACCTTTAAGGAGATTAGCAAACGGACAATAACCAGAGTCCAGGAGCATCACAGCTCTCCTGTGCCAGAAGGCAAGGAGCACCAACAGGGAAACAAGGCTGTGAAAACCTGTCAGGACAACTTTAGGCACAAAAAATAAAGCTCTGCCTCATGTGCTTGGCATCATGGATGTCTTATTATTCAAAAAATAAGAAATAAGTGCTTGCTCCTGATCATCTCCACTCCACTTGTACAACCACCAACTGATTATCTCCTCCCTATCTCAGTAGACAAACTCATACTGATTCTTATAAAGCAATTTTAAATCCTACTGAATAAAGCATTAAACCTTATTTATTCTTACTGTGTAACTGTCAGGGGGCTGCCCCTAATATAATGGTGAGCTAGCAGTTACCACAAAGGAGGCTAGGCAGTAAACACACCAAGAGGGTTCAGCACCACAGCACCAGAGCTGGGCGAGGAGAGTGGAGTGGTGATAACAACATGTCTTATCAACAGTCCGGTGACTGTCAGGCAGATGTAATGGACTAAGTCAGGTCCAAAGTCTGTTCACGAAACAAGCAACAATCCAGGACCAGACCTAGGATCACCTACACCTACAATGTGGTACAAAGACTTGATCCCTGAGCTTGAGCTTTAAATGAAGCTCCTGCACTCATGTGCAGAGGATGTGGCCAGGGGTCCCACATGAGCCTGGGCAGAGCCATTAAGGCATGTTAGTGGCAAGATGTGAGGGCCAACTGAAATTCCAGAAACACCTTCTCAGCAAAGCCAAGCCTTTTCCACAAGAAGTCTGGGCTTCTTTCACATGACCCAGCTTCAATAAATTGCAGTCCTGAGAAAATTTTTCTGTTCAAAATCTGATCCTTTCAAGAGTTATCAGTTAAGAGGAGGATGTTAGTTAATTGGTGCAAATGAGAGCCAAAGCAAGTGCGTACAATACTTGAATACTTGAATACAATACACAATGCTTGAATCCAGTTGGCCATCTCCTCCTTGAGACAGGTTGCCCAGATCTGGCTCCAGGCTCTTCATAATGAACCTGCACACCCTGGAAAGAGAAGCCCTGGGTCAGCACCAGTGTGGAGCAGCATTGCCCCCAAGAAAGCAGGAGCCAGCTAATAAGTAACTTTCACCTAAATATTCCAGGATATCCCACGGCTGTACAGTTTTCTCCACCACCTGCACCAATCCACCACAGTGTTTAGTGCAACAGACACATATTTGCCACTCTCTAGTTTTCTTTGGGTCAATTTGTGCCCCAGAATGGAAGGGAAGAATGTCAAGGCACTAAACATATCTTAGGGTAGGGACACTTCTGCTTAGCTCTTCCACAGTCCATTACATGCAAATGACAAATACGGTGTCCACCTGCCATCAGTGACTGCACAGTCACTAAGTACCACTGAGGGTTGGAGACTGTTGCTGCTCTCACCATTCCTGGGGTGAACCTTGTGAGTTTACCCTTCACTTCAGGAAATGCCAAGGTATCAGCCCTTCAGACTGCTTGAAATAACTGAAAAGGACTCTGCTTGCAGTATGTTAAGGAACATTGGCACAACATGCTTTGCTGGCAGGGCTCTGGAGACAGTAACCTCTCATGGAAGAAGAGTTATAAGGAGCGCAGGCACAGAAGATAAACCTCCTTCAGGCAAGCTTCAGAGGAGGCCCTTTGCCTCTCGGTTCTAAAACGAGAGATACATTTCACTTCTGATTGAAGACTGATGTTACGCTTTAGCAGCTACTGACCTCTGAGCAAAATGAAAACTGATTAGCAATCAAGAGCTGGGCACTGGCTCAAAGTTAATGAAGTCAATTTGTCATAGATCCTGTTACAAGTGAAAATAACTGAGTGTATACCATGAAAGTCACGGGTAATGGTTGTTCTGGCCCTGGTCAGTGCTTCTAGAGAGAAGAGCAAAATTAGTGGTCAAGGAAATGAAATGTACATAGTGATTTATAGACAGCCCTGGGTAATATCAGTGAAATTAGGGAAATTAGCTCCAGATATTATTTCTGTTCTTTAGGTACATTATTTGAAAAATGTTGGGCAAAGCTAAGTTTTATATTAATTGAAACAGACCTGAGTGAGAATGCATTTCCAGGGGTGAAAACCTGGGGGAAAAAAACCCGAAAAGGACTGCAAAGTGAGATTAATGCATCACAATGCACAAAGCAAGGGGAAAGGTCTAAACAACATACCAGGTTTCATCATTAAGGATTTGTGAGAGAATGAACTATATCACTCCCTTGATAGGTTAAAGTGCCTGAAGGAAACAGTGTAACACTGAACGAAAAAAATCAGGAAAAAATAAAGTACAAAGATTGTATTTGTAGAAATTATAAAAACCTAAGGGCTTCCAAGTCAGACAAGTGGCTTACAAGTGTGGTAAAGAAGTGTCTCTGCTCTTTTCACTTCCACTTTCAGGTGAAAGCCGTTTGTGAGGAGAATGTGATCAGTCAATGCAGGGCAGTGAAGAGAAACTGGAGAGAGAAGCACCAGCTAACTCCTTTTCATTTTTTTTTCCCATCCCAACATCTTTGCCCTCATCCAGCCACTCTTCCAAATAATCATCCTACACAACTTTTCTTTATAAGATGTGTAATCACAAAATGATGACCATCCATTCAAATAGCAGTAGCATGTCTTCAGCTGTATGTGTACAACTCAATGTCCTGCATCCAGTTGCATTAAGGCTGAATTATTATATTTTATAAGAAACAACAGAATGTCCTGAACTTCACATCTCAAAAATGCCACTCTATTAAAGACAGGAGTGTCCTCCTAACTCCTTGAATGTGTCTTCAAAAATTATACTAAGAACCAGAATAGCATACTTAGATGTTCTGATATTCATAGAGATGCTGACACATGACCTTAGACCTTGTTTCAGCCAGCTACAAGAAACTCCTTGGCTTTTCATTTTGTGCCTTACTCAAGGCAAAGTGCTCATCATCTTCACCCATCATCATGCAAAAGACCAAGCCAAAAGCTTTTATGCCAAGAAGGAAGACTTCTGCTCTCAGGCAAGAGTTATTCATTGTCCTAAAGAGCTTATCCTGCACAGTCATCATCAGCCTGCACTATAGGTATCTGCAGGAAGAGCTTGTATTTCATCTGTCAAGCAAAAACCACAGCAAATAGCAGAGTAGAAAGCAAATAATGTACATCCAAAGAACCTGACATGACAAGGGAGCAAAACAATGCAGGTTCCCGATGCTGTGGGAGAAGTGGGCAAGAACTGCATTGTCATTACACCTCCTGATTTCACTGTGTGTTGTTTCTAAATAGTTTAGCTGGCAGTAATGGTGATGGGAAAGCAATACCACAGTGTAGCCAACCAGCCCTCACCCAGGGTCAGCAGTGAGGACTATGCAAAAACTCAGAGCACTTTAACATCATCACCCCTTCTGTTGGGGAAAGTAAAAAGAAGATCAAAAGCAGATTAAAAAAATGAATAAATCACTGCAATAAAAGAAACAACAATTTCCACTAGTGCTGCCAGATTCAAACATTATGTGAGAAATATCTTACCAGACTTTAAAAGAAATCTTCATATGTGGGAGCCAGAGATCACATGCACATAATCATTTGGGTATCAGTAACTAAGGAGTACTCTCTGAAACAAATACCTTATGATACCCCAAACAGATTTGCATAAAGCAGACAGGGTCACTGACTTTCTAGGAGCAGGCTGACAGCATGCCCTGCATTCCCAGCTGGTTCTGGAGTCACAGGGTACACAGCAGTCCTTTCAAATAAAGGCTTCCTAGACAGAATTAAATTTTATATGAAAGGTAGCAGTCCTCATGCAGGGAGTCTGACAAGAAACACAGCTCTCTGCAAACAGATATTGCTGACTGGCAAGAGTACACTGACTGTTGTGGGTTCCAGTCACATTGGAAAAGGGAAACTATAATGCAGGAGCTCCGGCTCTGGTGAGCCAAAATACACTCTTGCAACAGAAATCAGCCAGAATGCCTGAGGTCTCTACTTGTACACCTTTCTTCCCCCCTGTGTCCATTAACACGTTGGGCAGAACAACACCAGTGGGGAGAAAAAAATAAAATCAGATTACACTGATTAGTGATGAATATGATTAATACGATTAATATGATTAATTAAAACAAAATCCCAGTGTGGGAAGGAAAGCAAACAAAATTAAGGGACTGAAGGGGAAGTCAGACCTTGCTGCTTAATTTTACCCATGTTCTTGCTGTATCACACACTTCTTCTGCCTCCTGCCATGACATTACTCACCAGAAAGCAGGTGGCTGAAAGATTCAGCGAGCATCTTAGGAAAGGGAGCCCATTATAGTCAATGACAGATGTAAAACAGGCAAGAGACAAGGAGCTCGCCATGCTTTGGATAATAGTGTGTTTACAGGAAAGGAGTTTGACAGGAAAAAGACTCAGAAAAAGGGGAGGGGATGGTACCTGGACAGAAACATGCTATTTTTTCAGAGTTTAAAGGTGGGTTGTAAAATAAATGGTCTTCTTTTTTTCTTTTTTTTTTTTTTTCAATCAGAAGGAAGCAAATTTCACTCAACAGTTCAAAGTCATTGCATTTGCTCAGCTCCCTGCATCCAATGCTCTAGTTAAAGTTTCCTGCTGACACTTATGCAGCAGTGTGGTCCTAAACTGTGCTCCATGCATTAGAGCAGTTTTCTGCAGTTCATCACAGACCACTTTTTGCCACAGACAATCCACATTAATATTCCTCTCCCATGACACCTTTGAAAAGAATTACTTATTTTGGAGGATCATCATTTTAGGAGTTTTGCATCATCTAGCTTGTGTTTCCCACAACTGCATCATTGTCTTTGGAAGAATCCCTCTCAATATCCCTCAGCCTTCCCTTTCTGTCATATATCAGCATTTTCTAAAGGCCCCAAAACACTTTTCCCCATATCTCATACTGAAATAGCTAATGTCTACAAATACAGACAATACGCAAAAAAAGCCACATTGCCACAAGTTTATTCCTATTTTGCTGTGCTACAAATAATCACTCTGGGATCATTTGCAGCACTGTGGATCTAATTTTCAAGTCAGAAAGACTTTGATTTAGGAGCATAAGACTATAGAATATGTGGTCATTCTGCAACTTTGAACTGCTACCTGCAGATACGGCAGAACTGCTAATATTCAGCATCATTTGCTGAAAGTGTATGGCAACTGGAGCATGGCCCATCTGTAATTATAATGCTTCTGCTGTCAGGGAAAAGAAAAACATTTGATTCACCTATCACTATCCTCTTAGAAAAATTATTCCCCGTTCAGCCATAAATGAAATAGGAATTTTGCCTTAGCTGATAGTGCCCAATTCATAAGCCATAAAGTACCTCCTATCTCTCTATCATTAAAAGCATAGCCTTCAGGCCATGCTGTATCTACCTGTTAGAACAGGCTCCTACCTATACAGTGTTTCAGTTAAACTTCCAGTATCAGTGTGTGGTTCTATAATAAGGGAATAACTACCTAATAACTGCTACTCCTCCCTCCATCTAGAGCAAAGATTTTAGTTCAGTCATATGATGGAAGATTGTGGACAGCAGAACACTACGGACCAATTCTAAATAGATTAAATTGTCTGGATTACAGGTAGTAAATTCCCTGCTATGGTATGGAAGATTATCTCCTAGAAAAATTTTATAACCATACAGGGTATCGACATATCCAAGCATACAAGTTTCATGTGCTATAAGACCAATTGCCACAGCCATTCTGGTAATGCTCATTTATCAAGGTACTAGAAGAATATTCTCCATGTCTCCATATCCATACCTCCAGGACTCCTAATTTAAAATACTTATCAGTGTGAGATTTTTTGGACCCTTTTTTCAAATGTGATTTTTTCAGGCAAAGCTTGTTTGGTGAATCTCTAGGCAATTGATTATTTAGGTTAAGAGTCCTTTATGTTGGAACAGGGTTATCAGCATGAGGCAGCAAAATATCGGCACTTCACAGGAATAAGAGCTAAAATAGACTAAGATCAAAGTTTGGACTATTCAGAGCAGACAATTCTCCACTTGTAACTCTAGACATAATTCATTACCAGAAAAACTGAAATGAGTGAAATCATTTCCTCTCTGAAATACCTTATGCCAGTGTCCAGGGCTTTGAGCCATCTGCAAGGATGCAGCACAGGTAACAGCCAAGTGTTCATAAAAACCTTCCTCCACTGGAGCATACTGCCACCATCAGCATGGTAAGAAAAGTGTTTCTAAGAAAATGGAAGAATGGAGAGTTAAACCAAAAGAATACTGACAGACCACCAACTCAAAAGAAACATGCTAAATTTCTTGCTTTCCACGTTAAGAGGAAGGAAAGAGTAACCAGTGAAAAGAAACCAGGAGAAGGTTTTAAGATATCCCCACAGTTCTTGCAATTGGTAAAGATTTTTAGTCTGACATTTCAGGTTTTGATAGTATGGACATTGTTTGCCCCTGTACACCAACACACACACACACACATGCACATTTTTGAGTTTCTGACCTTCTTCAAGTCATTTACAGAGTGTGGTTGAAACAATAGCTCTAACCAAGATCTAGATGCCCAGCCTTACACTATTGTCCTTCAGAATTTTCCTAACTGCTCAGGAGATGTTATCCACTGGCCCCACTAAAACCAATATCTCATCCAGCACTTTGAAAGGAAACTCCCACTTATGCTCCCAAACCATCTCTGGAACAGAAAGCCTCAACAGCTATTCAGCAGATCTAAATGTAACCAGAGAATTAATTGGCTGAAAACTTCATGTTATGTTACTCGTAGAAGACAAGCAAGGTTACAGAAGCATAGAGCAGGATGCTGCATCATCTCTGGCACACAGAGTCCCACAGCATCAACAGCAGAGATCATTACCATAAGGAACTGCAATTCAGAGGAGATGAGGGCCAGTAAGAACAGTTCAACCAAACTTCATCAACCTTTAGTACATGAACAAATCTTTTATGACTTTGCCTGTTACAAAGGTAATATTTCTTTCTTTATTTGATATTAATTAGCAAAATTAAAGGCTTGCTGGGTTCAAGAGCTCTCACACTTCTGTGCCTCCTGCATTTCTTCTTGAGATGTGCTGGTTCATTTGCTAATGCTAAAGACTGATAAGAGTTCCTAAGCAATGCATAAAGATGTTTTACCCTTTGATAGAAAGATACGTCCACTGAAGCATCATTATTACCTAGAGGTGTTTGTAGTTGTGGGNCTAGTTAGACATTGGGTGTATTTTCTAGATAGGGAAATTAAGTAGAATCATAAATTTGTAGAATTCTGTATCCCAGCGCACGTGTCATGGATTGCTATAGCTAAACTTTTAGTAAAGGATCTTTCTCTGCCCTGCCCTGTCGTGGAAGTTTTCTTCCTAGAAATTCCAGGCAACAGGGCCATTTTCGTCCATAGAAAAATCAAAGTTGCAAAGAATGCATTTGGGATAATAAACCCCTCCTGTTACATCTTGACTAATTTAAACCAATAATAGTAGAGTAAAACAGTATAACAGAGTAATAAAAACATAAGTACATGTGTACTTTGAAATGAAGCTGACAAATAGCTCAGAAATTACTCACTAGAATTTCATTTTACCTTAAAAATGGCTATAAATTATTGACTCAAAGGTGTGTATTCTCTGTACATCACATTTTAACAGCTCAGTTTAAAAGATCTCATAAGAAATACTATACAGTGAGACGTAGGCTCCACTGTGCAAGAGACAGAAGGACAAACTGAAAAAGCAGTAGTTCTTCAAATGTTATATTGAAAGCAGAGCTCTTTGTTCCAGTTTGACACAAACAAGAAATAAAAATAAATTTTTGCAATTTTATTACATCTACCAAAAGAATGCAACAACTTTCTGTTATGTAACTCTGTCCCAGAAGGTGAAGACCATAAGAGTTTTTCCTCCCTGCAAAAATTACCACCAGAAATAATTTTTCTTTTACTTCTTCATAAACTGTGGCTGATCATCAAAACACTTCAACTTCTCATTTTCAAGCTTCTGAAAAATCACAATACTTTGGTAAAATCACAGTCAAGTTCTGCTTTCTCCAGTGCAGGATTACATCTCTCTTACTGCATTTCAAAGCAGCAAGTCTTTATGCACAGCTGTAACTCATGCCTGTCTTGATTATTTCTAATACTTATTTAGTTCCACTGTTAGATCAGTCAGGACTGGATTAAGGCAAAACATTCTCAGCTGAAGATCATGAGTATGAAATTCAGGCAGAGAGCACAGCACACAGCCCCTGGGAGCTACTCACTCTTCCCTTGATTTCATTTTACAGGGGTTTTTTTCAGCCCTCTGAGATCCCTTAAAAAGATGTTGTTCTGACACTTTTCTTTAGCAATAATACTCTTTGGTAATAATAATATCTTTTCGGGGGATTTTTTCTTGCAAGTTAGCTCATTATTGTGAGATTAGCTTAAGCTGGAATTAATGCTACATGTTTACAACACTGAATGACATGTTGGCACCTATGAACCAAGAGCATACTACACAAACAATATATATTAAACAAGGGTGATAGCAAGAGAGAAGAAGCTGAAGGTGGACGGGCTCTACATTAATATCACATGAGCTAGGAGGACAGACTGCACAGATCAATATTAATTCAACAGGAGCGGGAAGGAACAGAGGACCAAAACACACTTAAAGCCAAAGCTGTATGGTATGAAGGCCTAAGGTTTGTCTAATAAAAGTGGGTGTACATACATACACACATTCCAGGAAAAAAAATATTTTGCTTTAAACAAACATAAATGGGGAAAAAATGTTAGTGTGGCTGCATGGCTACCTGATATACATGACTCCTACAGTGGTTTAGGCACCTCTTTTTGAATCTAGAGTCCTATGGAGATGGAAAGTGGATTTTATTTGGATCACGAACAGAAGCATTGAGTTTCTCAGCTACAGTATTTTCTTCACCACAGAGAGAAGCAATCTGTCAGTCTCCATNAAAGAGAGCAAAAGTGCAAGGAAAGAAATGTGCTTAGTTAAAACACGTAGAAATATGACCTGCAATATCAGTAGATACAAATATATTCTCTTTCAACCCAATCACTGATAAAGATTTCAAATCCCTACTCAAAGTCAGTTAGCACGCTGCTTCCTTTCAGATTACATTAAGTCAGAAGCTTACTAAAGAGGAAACACTTTTCTCTTGCTATCTCAAAGAGTTCCTCTCCTGCTTGAGTCAGACCTTGGCCAAGCTGTCTTTGCTTACAGAGAACTAGGGAGTTTCATCTTTCAATTGCAATCTCTTGGGAAAATATTCTTGCTCAATCACCAGAATTGCACACAGTTCTTTTACCAGCTCTACAGAAAATCTTTTGAAGCCAAGTCATCTTTCATATAGCTCAGATGCACAAAGGTGTACTAAAACCCTTAGGTTAAGTTCCCTGTGCGCTGGTGCCAGAAGCAGTTACCATTAACAAAGTCAGTCGCTTTAAGATCAACTGTTGGATAAGGAGTATTTAATCTTAAGTGTACTATTTTTAATATGCATTTATGCACAAACTGAACTGTGGTTGGTTGAACTGCAATTTGTTAAACTATCATTTCTATTTATATAGCACAATAATGACACTATTCTAACACAAAAACTTGTGTTTACATCATTCATTTCATAATACTGAAATGTTCCTGCATGCATAATAAGCCAATGTTATAAGTAATGATTTTTCTAATACTGCTTGCAGTCTAAACCTCAGTGTTCTACAGAGCTTCTTAGAGTCTCTCAACAATGAAGAACAGTGCAATATAACAATGCGAAGTGATTCACATGGTCAGAGTAAGCAACACAGTCAGGCCTAGAGCTCAATTCAAATGGAGACTAACTAGCAAACCACAAAAGTGCTCTGTATCATCACATGATTTGAAAATCCTGTGCTGAAGAGATATTTTACTTTTGTAACTCCACTTATCACCTAAAGCAAATGCTAAAAGGCTTTCTTTGACATTGGCGCTATGAGTCTGGTAAAATTGCTCGACTTCTAGCAAACCAGTCTTGATATATACTTGCTTCCACATTCTTTGTTTTCACTCAGTGGTTCATCTTTACAGAAACAACCAAACTTAGATTTAAAAAGGTAAAAAACCCACTTACTTTCAAAATATGGTGGATAGAGGTTTTATTAATGCTTACGTGAAGAATAAATTGTAGCCACACTCAGGAAAGATTCAGAACTTTAGCCAAAAAAATACACACAAGCTTGACAAAAACTCAAGCCATGTTACCTTAAATCCTTCAAGTCAGTGTCAAATGTTCCAGAATACCTGTAGGAACAAAGTTAAAACACCACCATTGTGGAAAATATCACAGGGATAAAGTACAAATTATCTATGTTTCAGAAAGGAATCCTAAAATGATCTAATGGCAGCACTTAGGTGCAGTTTTCTAAACTTTGAACTAAATGTCATAGGGCTTCAAATCCTCCCAGCCTGCATCACACAACTCCAGAGCCTGCTTCTGCACTTACCAACCAAATTCATTTGTTTCAGTAGGAACCAGGGAAAATTTTTCATCACTGAGCTTCCAACAAAGGGCAAAGATATAACCCCTTCTGCTCTGAACTTCAATCAACCACCAAGCAGAAAGCTTCAGTGACCCCAGAGCTAAATGGGGCAGAATTACAAGTCACACATTCAGTGACTTGGAAATGTTGACACTCAATATCCATCTTGCTATTTCTTTTTTAGATAAGTATTTTAAATTTTAGATCTGGATTTTAAAGTCTAAACAAAGATCAGCAAGTCCTATTGTTATCTAGGCATCCAAAGCTGCCACTTAATCATAAAGTCAAAAGTTCATAAAGTCAGGTTAAAAGAAAAATACAATTCCTGGTTTTGTCTGACTTAAAATGGGAGACTTGAACTATCTGCTTTTGGGTGTCTGAAATATTCATACCCCTGACTACAGGCTAGAAGTTCATTTCATCTCCACTCCTCACCTAGAAAGTGTGATTGTACTTAACCTACTTCGTTTGAAGCTGTCCAGTTTAACTCAGTGTAATTGGAGGTTAGGCTAAAGCAGCTGTTTTTGCCCTGGAAAAGATGGGGAGAGTAATAAAGATCAGCCATCTCTAATATGACAGGACCAGGAATAACCAAAAAATGGTTTTAAGTTGCCCGAGAAGCAATTACATCATAAGCCACCCTGAATGCCTGCAAAGATGAGTCATTTGTACTCTCAGACATGCAATCAAATTAATAGTGCTTAATGTGGCTTAGCTCACGCTGGCAATGGACATGTGCACATGACTCATTGCTCCACAGCACCATGACCAAGTACACAAGTTCTCAGCATTTTTCCAGTGGAGTTTAACATATTGACATCTTGTTTAATTTAGGATAGAAAAAAATCAGAGGATGAGAGCAACTGAAAAAACCAGTAAGGATATGAGCACATCCAAACAAACTTCAGTTCCCAGTGGGACAAGGTCAGCTCGCACCATTCATGAGTGTATAGAAGGCTTGAATATATAGAAGTTGAGGCTACAGAGAAAATTGGGTGGAAAAGAGCATCTTATGCTAGGCAGCAATAGGAAGCATTAGAGCAGCACCAAAACAGAAAGAAAATCAGAAGGTGCAAGGACTACTGGGAACCCATAGGACTTTCTGTGATCTCAGCTGATGGAAAACAGCAACAGTGTTCTGTGCAACCTGGAATTTTCAGAAGAATGAAAATTCCAGGATTTTGAAACACTACTTAGTTTGCAGTCTACATTAGAACAAATGTTAGAAATGTTGATATTTTCTCTGTGAATATTCATTGTTTCTAGGGGAAATTAAATTAGTTTAAAATTTTCTTTTAAAAAACCCAGCCACATAATCATCTTCATCTCTCTGTAATTTGTGCTAAGACCTCTCTTCCCCCAAAGAAAATAATGTCAAACAAATGTGCTCCCTGCTGTGAAGCACAAATCCAGGAACCTTGTCAGCCTTAGTCAGAGTTGAGAGTGCAATACAAAGTGGCTTGGGAGCTTTACAAGTTATGCTGGCTTGCACAGCTAAGGGACATATTCTACCCTGTATCCCCACATCTCTGCTGGGCAGAGAAAGCCTCAGGTAAAAGCAGATAATATTGCAGGAAGCACCTTCCTTACAGTAACAAACATACACAGCAAAAAGATAGGATTTTGGCATATATGGACATACCACTGCTGGAATACAGTATCCAAAAGCTCCCAGTCTTCTGGCAAAGAAAATGGCCAGCAGTCCAGCTTCCATATCAACACACACTGTATGCTGCAATACTGACATCCCTGCACACTAGAGGGGAGAAAAGGATTTATCTTTTGGGAAAGAAAAAAATAAACCTTCCCCAAAAAAACCCCAAACAAACCAGCATGTTATTGTTACCTGTCTCTTCTTTAGTTTCTAAGACTTCTTTCCCCACCCCAATAAAATAAGAGAATTATAGTCAAAACTTGCCTTCAAAACACATGTAATATCACTGCTTCCTGTATGTAACTATTAGCAACAAACTGAAAGAAACTCTTTTAGGATCAAATAATTTCTGTATGTTGTCTTAACATCAGAAGTCCACATATGCAAGCACACTATTCCAAACTTGCCGTCTTTTAGTTAGCTGACCATTTTATTTTGCCTTTGGGTTCACTCTCCCTCCCCTTCTTTCTTTCTTTTTATTTTAACCCACTCTTTAGCATCCTGGATCACAATTCTCACCAGCAGTACCATCCTGCATGTAGAGAGTCTTCTTCCTCCTGTTTGCTACTCATTAACAGAACTCATAGATGTGTCTTGTCACTTCCAGATTTTGGTAGTTTTACTTTTTAAACCCCTGTTTTGTGAAACACAGAGTCTGGAGTGAAAAGGATTCATCAAAGTCATCACTATTCCACATTTATCTACAGCCAATGATCTTTCTCATCTATTATCCTTTAAATGATCTAAAGCCTCCTATCTTCTGTGTTCCTCTTTATTACCTGCTGTTCCTGACTCATCCATTTCTTACCAGCATCATCTTTCTTCTCTGCCTTTCATTCTCTGAGCCACATATCAATACTGCTCACCATGATCTAGAAGTTCATAATGAGGAGCCAGACAAATGATTTTCTAAGTGTGATATGGGTCACAAAAAGAGATTTTATGCTGCAAATTTGGATACTGTTGTTGTTATTCAAACTAAGCTGTGCTCTGCAGTAATTGCCCCGGCTGCTCCCTTATCTTCCAAGTTTTTTCTTTGGAAACACTCAGGAAACATCACTGCTAGACTATAAATAATTACGGAGAGAGACTTGACTTTCATATATCCCTGCCTTCATCTTTCACCTCCTTATTTACTGCTACACACACTTGACTTCGTGGTGCTTTTTAATTTCATATGTTGAACAGCATACATATATTAGACAGATATGCATTTCTGTATAGCCCTGACACCATTTATTAGCAGTGGCTGAACTACACTTGTCATACATTTATTAGCCTTTTAGGCAATGCTTCTCTGTGAATGCATAATCTGGCTGCATTCTTTGTCAGCATTCAGCAAAGTTACTGCTGTGGGAAGTGACTGAGCTAATCAAGTTGAACATACTACATGACTTTCTGCTATTTCATAGTATGGAAATCTGTTTGCTATCTGATTTGGGGTTACAGCTTATAGGGAAGAGGGTCAGCCTTATATTCACTGCAGAACTACTGCAGACAAATGATGCAGATTCTTAGAATCAACTGGCTAATGGACTTTGCTTAAACCATTCTTACCTTAAAGTGCACAAGAGCAAAAACTGAAGACAAGTTTGAACAGGGGGAGGAGGATAAGAAAAAAAAATGAGAGAGCAAGCACGCATCACTAGAACACCTGTTCTATCAGGTAATTAAGCACATTGGCATCAAAGCTTTAATTTATCAGATTAAATCAGCAGACATTGAAATACTGGGATGCAAATAAAGGAAACTGAAAAGGAAAATCTCATTACTTTACCTCACCTAGGAAAGAGGACTTTGGTGTGAATTCAACTTCATACTCACAAGTAGCATCTTATTCCTCTTGCTGTATAGCCAAGCTTAGGATAGCTTTGTCCCTCTGATCCTTTTGCAAATGCAACAGTGATGTTCATGCCTGCACTCACTGAATAAAGAGACTGACACTGTGCCCTGTTCCTGCACAGGATTAAAAAAAACTACATATTTTTTTTTCTGTTGTACTTTTACATTCAAAACATTCCCAAGCAGGCAATCCTGAGTCCACCAATAGGTCTAATGGTACCTACCTACTATTCAAAAACAATCCAAGACAGATTCCTCCCATGTGTGAATGGGAATTTCAGAGTACCAGAACGTGATGTGCCTTGAAATACCAGAAAACTAAAGCACATACACACAGAACTTCAAATTATTTCCAACAGAAAGGGAAGTTTGAGAGCACTGTCTTTGTCAGCACAACTTTCTCACCCAGAAAGGTGGCAGTTTTAAACACTTCTGAGGATTTTTGAAATGCAGGCAGCCTATGTTGCCATTGACACAAATGAAACAATGTGCTCTTTTTCAAAGAATAACCCTTGGCAACCACTGTCATGGGATGTGGCAATCTATTTAATAAAAGATGAGTCCAGATTTCAGCTGCTGTAGATCCTTGTTGCAGTGCTCTTGATATAACAATAGGGCAATGTTGGCCTGGAGTAGTGTAAATCTATAAAATCTGCCCTGATAAATTTACAATGCATCAGAACTTTATCATCCTAAATAACAAGCAAAATTACCTGGATAAATGGAAGGGACCTACATTTTTCCTCTCTTCTTTGGAAATTCATGGAACTGATAAGCAATAAATGGAAATGGGGTATTAAAACAAACCATTCATTGTTCTATAAAATCAAAAATAATACAAAATACAGAAACTTATTAAAGGACTTGAGGATTTCTCAGTTGGAGCTGGCTTTTCTCACAGGGAGAAAGTCAGATGGTTTCAGGTTTGGGGTTTTTTAAGTATTATGATTAAGCGACAGCCATTGGCACATATGAGAGTAAATTAGATTGGAAAAGCTTCTCTGAGCATCTATTGTTGTCCCACTCTGCAGGTTACACCTACAGGTTGACATGAGTTTATTTTAAAGGACATGAGCAGTTTATCTGTTTAGTCTGTTTATTTCTAAGTGAACCTGCAATCAGCCTGGTTCCTCTGAATCTAGCTCTAAAAATCCATTCAGAGAAAAATCCCATTTATACATAGTGACTCTCACAGATTCCCAAGAACTTTTAACCAAAAGAACTTTCTACCTTTTAACTCTGCTTCCATAACTGTCAGTGGATCTATGTTAACATTTCTCACTTGAAGAAACTGCCTACCACATTATCAACAAAAGAAGCCTACTATGGAAATGGAAAGAAAAAGTGTTTCTTGGCTTCTTCTTCTCCTCTTAGAAACTCATGGATTTTCTTTTTTCTTCTGTGAGGGTGGTCAAATACAGGAACAGTTATCCCAAAGGTCTTTTAGATTCTCCATATGTGTTGCTGCTTGAAATTCAACCTGATACAGACCTGGGTAAGCTGCTCTAGCAGACATTGCAACCTGAACAATTCTGTGATTCTCAGAAAAACAAACACAGAGTCTAAAGCTCTTATTTTGGTGGATAAGCAGTGAGTCAAGCAGATATCTGCTAGTTACATTCCAGTTTCTGCATCCATTTTATATCCTAAGTGCACTACTATCTCTCTATGATGCACCATTTTAATATATAAATCTGGCAACTCCAGACAAATCTTAGCAGAGACTGTAAATGAAACTACAGTTTGTATTTTAGTAAAGAAAGTCTAAGTAAAGCTGGTTTTACTTTGATCTGTCTGATAAGAGAGAGATTGAAAAAAATACATATTCACCTTAAGGAGTTGGATCTATGGAATGTGCCACAGCACAGCCCTGTGGGGGTGGAGGCTCTGAGTCTGTAGACTTAACAGCATGAACTCTTCTTGTTCACAGCTAATGCAGCTGCACATCAGAGGTAATAAATAAAGACTTGCTTACTTTAGTACCTTTTGCTCATCCAAGAATCTGTAAAGAATATTTGAAGCAATATGTTATGGTTTACTGCAGGAATACTCTATCCACATCTTTCCAGTTAGACAGTATATGCACATTGTCAGGTGAGGGTTCTGTGAAGACAAACCTAGTGTTCAAAGTTTCTGAGTAACAATGATATTCAAAATTGTCTTCCCCCCAGTTTTCAGCTACTTTCATAGGCATTAACTAACCATATAATGTAGAATTCCATTAACTTGGCAGGAAAGGAAAAAAGTTAGCATAATATATGATCACTCAGAAGATGGCCTTTTCCATTCTCCCAATGATGGTGTCATGGGTTTCGGCAAAGAAAAAAAACTGAGTTTTATTCAAAGGGGGGGCTACAGGGTGGTGGCTTCTGTTAGAAGCTGCTGGAAGCTTCCAGTGTTCTATTAGAGCCAATGATAGCCAGCTCCAGGAGGGTCTTCCTGCTGGTGGCCAAGGCTGAGCCAGTTGGGAATCACAGATATGGCTCTGTGCTAACATATTTAAGAATAGGAGTTGTTGTGCAGTAGAAATTGCAGCCATGAAGTAACAACTCAGACATCAAGGTCAGTGCAGGAGGAGGCAGAGGAGAAGGGACCCCACAGGACAAGGGAAGGACTCAGAGCTGTGGCCCCCCTGTAGCCTGTGGTGAGGACCATGGTGAAACGAGCTGTCCCCTCGAAGCCCATGGAGGACCATCGGGGTGCAAAGACCCCCCTGCAGCCCATGGAAGAGCCCATGCCGGAGCAGGAGGACACAGGAAGGAGGCTGATGTTACCCAGTGGGAGGCCCAGGACAGAATGAGGTCCTAACCCATGCTGGAGCAGGTACAGCTTATCCGTAAGAGACTGCACCCAATGGAGTGACCCATGAGACAGCAGAGGAGTGTCTCTCATGGGAAGGGATCCCATGAGCCAGGGAGGACTCAGTTATGATTCCCCTGTAGCCATGGTGATGGCTACCACCATAGTGAGGCAAGCTGTCCGCTTGCAGTCCACAGAAGGACCCACGAACAGCTGATTTTGATAGAACTGCTGCCCAAAAAAGGTCATGGACCTTTTACATTAGAAGCAGCTGCAGCAACAACTGACTGCAAACCTCCCATTCCCTGTCCCCTGCACTGTTGCAGGAGGAGGGAGAGCATGCAAAGATCGAAGGATGGTTGGAAAAAGTGTTTTTTAAGACTGTTTTAATTCTTACTTTAGTTTTTAACTTGCTTGTTAGTAATAAATTTAAGCATTATCCTTATTCTGAACCTGTTTTGCCCATAAAGTTAATGAGACCTCTGAGGTTATCTCTATTCATAAATTCTTAGCTGTTTCTTTTCCTTTGCCTGAGAGAACAGGGGGGAGGCCAGAGCAGTTTGAGTAGACACCTGGCATTTCAACCAAGGTCAAACCACCACAGATGGTTATTTACCTGTGTGTCCTGATATATTCAGTCACTTCCTACATCTGGATTTGACTCTGGCAGAATGGAATTGAACTCTGTCAGGTTTGGGTCCAAAGGCTGCAGAAAGCTTACAGCAGAAAAAAAGTCAGGATGGTAGGATGATGGAAAAAAACACACATAAAAAAGGTGGAAAGAAGCAACAGCAACAGTGGCAAAAGGAATTTGTCCAAAAAGTAATGCTGCCCATGAGACAGTAATGCACCCCTGTAGGAAAAGCAGCCAACAACATCCTGGGCTGCAATAGGAATAGTGCCAGCAGGTCAAGGTAGGTCATTCTTTCTCTTTACCTAGTGCTGTGAGGCCACACCTGGAGGTCTGGGTCCAGTTGTGGGCTCCCCAGGACAGACATGTACTTAAAGAAGTAATTTCAGCAAAGGGCTAGAAAGATGAGGAAAGAACTGGAGCATCTCCCATAAAAAAAGAGGTTGAGAGAGCTGGGATCAGTCAGCCCAGTGAAAAAGAGGCAACCAGGCTCTTGTGAGTGGTGTGCAGTGACAGGACAAGACAAGAGAGACAGAAATTAAGACATAAAATTACATCTAAACACATGATTCAGCTTTTTATTGTGAGTGGTCAAACAGTGCCCAGACATGCTGTAGAATCTCCATCCTCAGAGGCATTAAAGGCAAAATAAAAATCAAAAATTCTGTATGACAATGTACAACACATATAATTATCAACAAGATCAAGCCCAGTCCTATATGAAAAAGTAATCCTACTTGTAAAGAATTACGAAGAGAAGGACAAACAATCCTCATCTATCAGAAACTGTCCATGATAATTCATTCCCTTAGTTTATTTTTATTTTTCACCTCTCCTCCTGTGAGATCATTTCAAGGATGACACAACTTGACAGAGCTAAACCAGCAATTTTACTGAGTATTCTTTCACTGCCTGTATCCATCTGTTATCTGGAGAAGGCCCAGCTAAATGCCTGCAAATTAGATTGAGGGAGGGGGCAGGAGAAGCAAAGTAGCATTTTATAGTCTGTAAATTAATAAGTCACTCAGCTTGTTGACAAATATTTTGGACTCTGATTGCAGCAACCATCATTCCTTCACCCATCATTTGGACCAGCAATAGTGCCACAGCAGTCAGAGTTCTGTAGCACCCAAAGCCTGAATTCACGGTCTTACTGAGACAGCTTAAAATTGCTAGAGGCAGAAGAAGAGTTAAAGGACAGTTCAGGAAGGGATATTGAGGGTTCACCATAAGCAGAATAGTTTTTTAGTAGAATACCAAGGTTATTCCCAATTATTACATTCACATTAGAGTTGCTCATTGTCCTTCATTGTCAGGCCAGATCTGAAGGGCCTGATTTAATGTGAAACAAATATTTCTACTGCTGGCAAGCAGTGCTCAGATCCATACAGAGTAATTTTAGACTTTATAGTTTTCCCTATAATCAGTGCTATTTCTGTTCTTAATTTACATGCAGAATCTGACACAGAAAGGGAGTCTGATATACCACCAGTTTAGAAGTAGGCTTGGTCTGAAGCAGCAGACGTGCATTCACCCTTTCAGCAATTTGTTTACAATTGTTTAATACCAAGGAGCTGTTCTCCTTTGGGGCAATGGTGCACTGCTTACGCTCCTCTCTGCCACCTCACAGGAAAACTCTGCTTGTGGGGATGTGACAAACATCTGGTTGTTACTACGGGTGTGTACTCTACTAATCACCTAATGACAAATTATGCCATTAATATGTAATAGCACTCCTCTACAGAAACTCTCCACAAAGCTCTTCAGGGCCATTTCCCTGCAAGGTGAGAAATCTCGTGTGCTTTACAGGAAGCTTAGCACAAATGTTAGCCATATGTTCTTTAGCACCTATTTGAAAGACAGCTTATTTACTAGGTTTTTTTAAAAGAAATCAGATGTTGTGAGAAGACCATAGGCTTGTTTTACAAAGCACACTTCTTCAAAGTTTCCTGTCATATCATAGCCCTTTGATGTATGCAATTCACAATTCTCATGGCACTTAAAAATGGTGTGTTACTTGCCTGGTAAACCACTTACCTCTTATCTGAATTACCAATCTCATTAGGTGGAATTACTGCTTAAGACATGCTGATCTACTCAAGAACAGCAGCCACTGGGGTTTCAGCACAAAATGCTGATGTCTGGGTGCAGTGTGACCCAAACTTAATACATCTCAATGTATATCGACTCTGTTGTTCTTCCACTTCAGTTTTTTAGTGATTTTACATTAGTAACAGATGGGGATGAAATAGGGATAAGCACAGAATTGCTTATTTTACCTAGAAGACCTAATATTGCAGCAGTATAGAGAAACAGGCTTGAAATAATCATATTGCATGTGCCTGCCAACAGCCCTCCATAACATGATAGAGAACCAAGTGACAGCCTCAGCCATAGGGAGGGAAAAGTGCTGATTAAATTCAAATGCACAAAAACCCGAGCAATTGGACTTCTGACAGGTACTGGTATATTTTAAACCCAAAGTAATATACACGCAAAACTAACAATAGCAGCTTTCCCAGATACGCCAATTTTAATCATAAGTCTCATGATACTTTGTGCCTTCCTTAGGGATCTATTTCAGTTTTCTTTCTTTTTAAGAAGCGAAGGTTTTTAAACCTCATTGTGGAGGAAAGGGAAAAAAATCAAAGTAACCACTTGTGACGAGATAGATTTTTGGGGAAAAGCAAAAAGCCATTGTATATGTATTGACTTGTAAGCTAGTCCTGGAATCTGGGAAAGCCTGAAGCTGGCAGTACCATATTGATATTGAGGCAATCTGTTTGGTTTCCTTTAACACTCTTTTGGGAGAGGCAAGCAGACCAGGTTTTTATCCTGCATTAACATACTGAATATACATGTTTATTTTGTGCCCAGATGCAATACTCCTCTTGGATAGGTAGCATTTTTGACAGCCCAAAATTCCTCCTAAATTGGAAGGAATTGTTACGATTTATACTGCTGCCTTCCTCACCTGCCTTTAGTGGAACAAAATCAAGCAGAATACAGTTGCACAAATTTATTAAAGAAATATCACATTACACATGCACATTATCTATATTGCATAACCTGGCTACAAAAACCTCATGTCAAAATGTTACCAGCTCTTCCAAAGTATTATGTAGCAGTGGGGATAAAAAAAGAAAGAGTTCAATACTCACGCTTCCAAAGGATCAGCTGTCTCTACCCTAATATAACTAGGTCAAATGTTGGAGATAAAAAGAAAAATAGAGAAAGAAAATGAGCCTCAGACAGCCTATGCTACCCTTGGAAACACAGAGCAAGAGTCCCTGTTTGTACACAGACACACCACCACCATCAACACTCAGCCACAGTGCAGCGTACCAAGACCAGGTGCAGAACAGTCTCACCAGACAGGCAGACATCCTTGCTTTGAGCAGACACGTTGTTTGGATACACTCTTCAAAATCATACAGCAACAGCAAAAAAGAACATACAAAAATAAAGCTATTCATGATATTATGAGTGCCAAAAAAGCAAACAGTCTGCTTTGAAAATCCGTCAGATTCATTGTAAATAATTATGAGGAGTTATCTCATCTCTGAGTTCTTACATTACACCTATGCATGCTTTACGTTTTAGTCTGCAGTGATAGGCACTAGAAAATTATCATTTAAAAAGAAGTCTAGAAGACTTTGCAAGCTTTTTTTCTTTAATTTCAGTTTTAACAAAGAGGTACACATACTAACATACATAGTATAATTATACTATGGGTAACAGTGGTTGGATTTATTTTTCTATCTGTGAACGTGTTACTATCTCTCTAATTCAAAAGATCAGAATTCAAAGTGACCTGTATTTCTGGATTACAGCTATTGGCAGCACTGGAAAACACTTGATAGTGCTTTGCTCCAGCTGTGCCTTCTCAATTCTAATATCATTCACAGAGCCACAATGTCACAGCTATGAAAGCAGCACTCTGCAGAGATGCAGCAGTGCCAGTGTCACCTCAGCCAACAGCATACACATATAAACCCTTCTGGGAGCATCAATAATGCAAGATAGGCAAAGTACAAGACTTGGCACAGCCTCATGTGTCCACTAGCTGAGGCAATCAAGATGAACAAAGTTAAATATCGCAGGATGAGTCGACAGCCTGTGTGGATTCGTAGTACCCTTTTCTGTCACCCTCAAGGACTTCATGAATAAAGACAAGCTTCACAAATACTCTCCATCCATTTTTCTCAACACCATTGTACATGCTCTCTTAGTAAATTTCCTTATCTCTTTTGTTAACAGTGACCTGACAGATTAAACAAACACAAGACTGAATAATTTCATAATATCCAAACAAATAGCTGAGAAAAATGATAAGGAAATGCTTAGCTGACAGTGATGGATGAATAAAAACTTATCTTTATCTGACAGTGTGGTCAGGGTGTGATGTCAACCCAACTACAATTTCATCAGGTAAACAATAAACAAAAGTTGCCTTCACTTTTCTGACTGTCACTCAGTGAATTCAAGTTAAGTGTCCACAGCAATGAGAGACAAAAAAAGAGAAGAAGGAAAATGTTGAAACTTGTTATGGCTTTGTACTAAGAGGTTCAGGTTTGGAAAACCTGAGGATTTTGGTATTTGATTAAATGCAAAATCCTGAGCTTCTTCCGTTGTGGTTTCAGGGCTTGTGAGTAATTTCTACTCATCTCCCATGCTGCAGCAAAACAACATACCATTCTTCATCAGAAAAGAAAATTAGAAGATGCTATGATTTTCTACATAGTTACCATCCCAAGGCATTTTCCTTTGATAGTCTTATTTACTTATCTGCTTAGATTTCACAAATCCTGCCAAAATTAATGCAGCCTAAAAATTTTTGGTATCACTGAGCACTAATCAGAGAGTAACTGAGGCTTAGTTCAAATTACAGAGTTCTGCTACCCTGTCAAAACCAAGTTGTCACCTCGGTGGGTACTGTTGGCACCAGAAAAAACTTCATATTTGGAAAGCAGCTACATGAAGAAAGAGGATATTGTTTTATGTTTAAAAAATGCTGTACTCATAACTCTAGCATCTGACATACCCTGAATAAGGTTCAAGCCAAATTGGAGATAGAGGTAATTACAAAACTAATATTGCATGTGCACTTTTATTGGCATGAAGAAATTCCAGTCAAAATCACAGGTAACCTGTCTGTAAAGGATCTTTGAGACTTGATTCTTCACTTGTTTAGCAACTCCTGATATCCTGATCTTTACTTGTTCTCTGAGCCATCTTTTATAAAAAACACCATGTACTTTAACTCTCTGAAAGTAACCAGAGGTTTGAGAAAACAGGTCAGTTACTTAGAAGTGTCACTTTGGCAGCCTTCAAAAAAATGTGTCCTAGACTGGCTTCTATCTCCAAGGCTTTTATGGCACAAGTATGCTGTTTCCTCAATATAGCTGTTTTGTTGGAAGTCCTGGGGGACCAGAGCAAGACAGGTGCTGCCACTTTCTTTGAAGCACACAACTAACTTTTTTGAAGCACAGTGAATTCGAATATTTGTTTTTAATTATTATTTCCTGTCCACATGACATCATCTATCCTTTCATGTTGGCTAAGGCTGAGATAGAAGGTTCCATTTGTACGAACAGCAGGTCTCTTTAAAATCCAAGATCTCTGGCTAGCAACCTCTCCTTCACCTCTTCATGTACACAAAGGTATTCCTGTGCTATGGTTTCAGCTGAATATATCCATTTTCCTGTGCCACACCCTGATGGAACCAGCTCTTTTTTCTTCTAGATTATCAGGATCAGCTGTTGCGCTGTCTGCCATCCTCGTCTCTTTTCTGTCACTGGTTCATTGATGTGACATTAGTGAGGCTGGCAGATTAGGGAACAGAAATATGGTCTGTGGTTAAACCTTCTCAGCCCTAATCAGTGTTCAAAATAAATTAAGGCAAAAGTGCCATGAACGTAGTAACTGTTGGTATTGGAGAAGTAAGGCAGAAAAAGCAAAAATAACTTATGCATCGAGATTATTTGTCCTGCCTTGCATGAGGAAGGATGATGATGCGGCCCGGTAGGAAAGAGGGTTCAACACGGAGTCTGAGAGGTGTTGAAAAATTTAATGAAAGGCAGAGGGGCAGCACAGGCTTATATAGAGTTCTGGGAGGAAGGTGCCAGAAGGAAGGCAGTGCATGGGAGGAGCATGCAAATGAGGGATATATAAGGATAAAAAGGGGATGGTTCTACTTTGGGTATGAGTGGTTAACCACATATGAGAATGTCCAAATAAGGGAATGCTGCGATGCAGCAACAGGAAACCAATCAGGAACAAGGGAATAACAAAGGGTACAGAATTATGTGGTTTTCACAAAATGGGAAAAATACAACTCTTACCAAACACAAACCTGATGGCAAGGCACTTCATTCATTTGAAGGTTACATAGGTGTGTTCTTCAGGCACTTCGCAAACCTCTTCCTTTTCCTTTCTCTCTTTTTTCCACATCTCAGGCTTTCTCCTGACAGCCCCTGACAGGATGAAGCTGTTGGGATGAAGCGAGAAATGCAGGATGGGGCAAGAGATTCAAGGTCACTGCAGAGCCAACCTGGGCTTAAAAGCATAATTACCTGAAGTCAGCAAGGTATGCAAGACAGCAGGTTTCAGAGAGAAAGGACCTGGAAGTCAAGTGACTAAATGAGACTAAAGAGACATCACACTCAGTTGGGGAGACAAAGACAAAGCAGGATCCATGACTCAGAGTGAGTCAGACTACTTCGTCTTCACTGCCATGCTTATTTTAAGTCATGGTGTTTCCTCTTTCCAAAGCAGGTGCCAAACACTCACTGGAAGTACATAAGCCCCATAGGTTTCCGTGTCTTTCACAGAACTCACAGATGCAGTTACGGAGTTGCCAAGGTCCCTGGACATGAACCTCTGCATGAGCATAAACAGCCCAACAGACTGGAAAGTGGCCAGCCCCTAACACACCTCAGTGCTCATTTTCTTCTTTGTTATTAAGCAATGGCGTAGCAAGACACTTCTTTTATGATGCTTCTGAAAAATACTTCTAACCAACTCAGAGAGAGAGAAACTACTTGGTATGACATGATCATCAGTTGGGTAAAACATTATTCAGTGTTACAGAGAAAAAGGTCCTTCATTCTCATCTTCTATTTCTGAGAAAATATCACCATTTCAAAAGCTGCAGTAATACCTGAGGCCCAGTAGAATAAAGATGTAGAGGCCAAGACCTTTTACTTTATAAAGCAAAGCTTTATAAAGCTTTGAATGAACTTTGGGCCTACCTGAGTGTTAAAATACATGCTGCTAAGAACAATTCCACTGCCCACTTGCCAATATTCAAAGAAACCCTGACTGTAAGTGTATTTGAGACAAGCACATGACAGCAGACATCTGTACAACTAATAAGCATCATGCTACATAAGTCAATAAGTAGGAGGAGACCCACCTGCCACACAGGGAAGCTCAGGATTCAAGCACAGATATCAGTCTGACTTAGAGGCTACACTGACACTTAAGGGATGAATGTGATTCTACACAATGCAGACCTTGAACTGCAATGCCTGATCAGCTGTTGAGGAAGAGTAGAACTCTGCTGTCTTCAGTTGTTCTGACTTGGCTGTTGCTGCATAAGGAAGTGCAGCAGCAGTCACATCCATCAGACAGAGATGAAGGGACCTCCTGGACCTGAGTGTATCCAATGCAGCTTCTGCTACCTGGAAGTAGGAACCCCTAGGTCCCAGAGGTTGTGAGATTCTACAGCTCCTCACAGTATCCATACGGGGACTCCTGGAAAGAAAGGGAGAAATTCTTTAAAAGTGAGCTGTAGCTACCCTGGAACTCAGAGTGAACTTCACATAAAGCCTATGTGATAGTTACAGACAGAGGGAGGAGCTGTTTCTTAAAAGAAACGGAGAACAACACCAAGAAAGTTGTATGAAAATCTCAGAAAAGCAGAGGGTGAGCAGATTCCCAGGAGACAAGAGGTAGTCTCAGAAAGAAAATACAAGCATTGCTTGAAAGGAGACAGAAGATAGCTGGAAAGCAAGAACATACCTTGAAAGCAAAAGGCAGGAGAATATTCCTTGAAAAACAAGAAGCTGTGGGAATATTCCTAAGAAACAAAAAATAATTATTTCTATAAAGCAAACGAGGTAATCTTCTGAGGGGCAGGAGGAATTTTCCTTANCTGCCTGGCTGAAAAGCACTCTAGTTAAAAAAAAAAAAAAAAAAAAAAAGAGAGAAATATTATTCCGAGGCAGCTGAGATAGCTCATTGCTAAAAATCTAAAGCATGGATGTTCCCAGCAAGCAGTCAGGAGATATCAATGGAAATAAAATGGGGACATTTGTAGGAAACAGAGGTGAGACATTACTAGCAAGCAAGCAGGACATTCCTAGAAAGCAGACAAAGAAGACACGCAGAGAACAAAAGTACTTTATTCCCATAAGATAGCAATAGAGCAATAACTAAAACATAAATAGGAGGTCCTTCAAAGAAAACAGAGGGAAAATATTCCTTGAAAACAGTGAGGGATTGCCACAGAAAGCAAAGCAAAGACAGATTAACTGTACACCCCTCCAAGGTGGAGAAATTCCTAGAAGGCAGAGGGAAAATACATCTAGGAAGCAAATGGAGGTTCTACATTCCTGTAGAACAAAATAGGAGATTTCTTGAAAGCAGAAGAAAAATATTTCTAGGAAGTACATGGAAAATAGGAAAAAACAGAAAAAAATTATTTCAAAACAGTAGAGGGACCTTTTTCTAAGAAATTAAGGACATTATTGCTAGAGATCAAAAGTGGAACATAGTTCTTGAAAGCAAAGTGGGCCAAAGCAAACACAGGATATTCCCAGGGGCAAAATGATGGAAGGAGGATATTTCTAGAAAGCACATACGGGGTTATATTCCTAGGAAGCATTCCCTCTAGTGAGATGAGGGAATACTCCTGAAAAGTAATGCCTAGAAATTATAAAGATTTCTAAAAACCCAAACCCTAAAATATTTCTGGAATACAAAATAGTTATTTCTGAAAAACATATGGATTTTTTCCTAGACAGCAAAGGGGAAAATGGCTTTAGAAAGCAAAAGAGGGGACATTCCTAGCAAGCAGAGGGGTAATATGCCCAGAAGGCAGATGAGTCACATTCTTAGAAAACAGATTCTAAAATAAACAAATGTTCTAGAAACCAAAACCAGGCAATATTCCAAAATAGCAAATGAGTTTTGATATTCCTAGAAAGAGAATGTACATGTTGCTCACAAGCCAGTCTATCTGTGGTGCTACTCCTAGGAAGCAGTGAAAGAACATTGCTAGTGAGCTGAGATCTGTTCCTAAAAGCATAACTGTTGCCAGCCTAGAAAACAAATAAGAAAGATGGGGGAGTATTCCTAGAAATCAGATAGCAGGTGACTTCTCCAGAAAACAAATACAGGCTAGGTCTCAAAAGCCAAAAAGGAATGTTTCTAGGAAGCAAAAAGGGACATATTCATGAAAAGGAGAGGGGATAATACTCCTGGAAAGCAGCATGTGGCTCTTCCTAGAAAGCAACTCATAGAAGAGGATTATTAGACAGCAGCAGGATATTTATAAAATGCAGAGAACACTCCTAAAAAGCAGATGAAAAATATTCTGATAACAAAATGAAAAAAAAAATAAAAAGAGTGTTTGCATTGGGGTGGGGATAGAACAAACATTGGGAGCAGCCATGGGAAGCAATTTGTGGAGAGAGTATGCTTCAAAAGGAAAAATAGAGATACTAATAGATAGCAGTAGGGCATGTTCTTTAAGGCAAGTGGGGAATATGAAAAAAAAAAAAAAACATAAAAAAAAAAAATAAAAAACCCCACAAAAATGTAGAGTGTTTTGTAGAAAACAAGTATGATTCCAAAAAAAGCCTAGAAACTGGTGAGGGGGAATCCCAGCAAGAATCACAGGGAGCGAGGGGGATTCCTGAGAAGAAGTGAGGGCAAGAACCCTGAAAAGTGGTGAATGCTGGGGGGTCTTAGATAGAGGCAGGGAACAGATCTTGAAGAGCACTGTGTGAGGACAACTTTCAGGAAGGAAAAGTAAACCATCATTCATAGGAAGCTATGAGCAATATTTCCCAAAGAAATGAGGAAAGATAATGATTGAAGAAAACAAGGAGAGGAGATTCTAGAAAGCAACAAGAGAGGGTGGCTGGTCACTGCAATAGGCTTCCCAAGGAAGCGGTCACAGCATCAAACCTATCCAACTTCAAGGAATGCCTGGACAGCACTCTCTGTCGAATAGTTGTTTTATGTACTTCTGTGAGGAGCAGGAAGTTGGACTCTGTGATCCCTATGGGTCCCTTCCAATTCAAGATATTCTATGAATGTATGATTCTAATGCTGAAAAGAAATGAGGCAGGGGGTGGGTATTGAGGGTGTTCTTGAGAAGCACAGCAGGGTAGGAAGGGTTTCTGAGAAAGCAGAACAGGAACATTTCTAAAAAGCAGTATAGGTTTGCTAACAGCAATATGGGAATCTTTAGAAAGCGGTCAGGAGAATGCCAAGAAGGAAAATAACAGAAATTCACAGGAAAGCAATATGCAACACTTCCTAATCAAGCAATGAATACATTTAAATGGGAAGCAAAAGGATGGAAAGTATTTGGTAGAAATTCCAAAAAAATAACAAGTGGAATACTGAGAAAGATATGAAAGAGACATCAAAGCAAAATAGGGGATTCATAGGAAATGTGGAAAATTCCCAAAAACCAGCACTGGTGGGGATTCCTTGTCAAGGTAAACAATCCCAGAATACCACTAAAGAGGGATGGGGAAATCCTTCAGAAAAAGTGAAAGTTTTCCAGGAAGGGATTTATAATAATCAGGAAGGTAGATTTCTATAAAGTAATAGGGGAATACCAGGAAAGCTGCTAAAGTGAACCCTAGGAAGACATCCTAGTGGTAGATAAACACAAAACCATAGAAAACACAGAAAATTCCTAGAAAGTATCCCAGGGGGATGTGTATGTATTAGGGAGAAGTTCCCTAGAAAAAATTAGACATTTCCTAGAAAGCATATGCCCACATGTGCTTTGGGGCTACGGGGGTTCCTAGAATGTGTATGAAGGATGCTACATAATGTGGGGGATTCCTGGAAAGCAAAACAGAGGAAAACCTATCAAACATTAAAGGATTCCCAGAAAACAAGGGAAAATACAAGGAAGCAATAAGGGGAAATTCCTAGGAAGCACTGAAGGATGAATTCCTGGGAAATACTGAGCACTTCTAGGAAGCATTTAAAGGTAGGATTAAGAGAAAACCTTAAGGAACGGATTCTTTGGGTAGGTATATACCACAAAAAACAGTAATTTGTAGGAAGGTAACCAGATGATTCCTAGGAAATCTTTGGGGACCATTCTTATCAAGTGCTAGAAATTCCTACAAAGCATTAAGCAGCAAATTGTAGAAAGTGAAAGAGGTGAATTCTAGAAAAAAAAAAGATGCATCGTCAGAAATTTGGAAAGTTCCTGGGGTGTGATATCTTAGACGTTAAATGTGTGGAGTGTTAGAAAATGTGGACAATTATTATATGCAAATCCCAGGAGTCCTAGACAACATGAAATATTCCTAGAAAGCATCAAGGAGCAGTGTTAAAAGGCAAAAGGCGAGAATTCCTAGAAAGGAAGTGAATGGGTTCCTAAAAATTGTGGAAAATTCCTAGAAATCCAAAAGACAGAGGGAGAAGCCTAGAAAGCAAAACCAGATGAAGTCCTAGACAGCATTACAGGGTAAGCCCTAAAACACCCAATACAGTTCCTAGAAAATGAATAGGAGAGAGTTTGTAGAATGTAAAATGGAGGGGGAAGTGGTCCTAAAAAAGCTCAAAGTACATGGAAGCTTCCTGTCATCATCATCATGGCTAGACTTCGCGAACGAAGATTTGAGAAGGGCTCTACCCACGTTTGCTACAAGTGCGCTGGTGGCTAAAAAGGCCAATGCGCGATAGGCAAGTCCAGTCGCAGAAGGCACAGTGGAAAGTCTCCACAGGCTGTACTGGCGAGGCACGGTTCTTTCTGTGTTGTCTTTTTTCTTCCAGACTGATCCTGCGTGCGCTCTCAAAGGAAGCAGCAGCGTTATAGATGGTGTGCCTCCATGCCTCTCGACTGGAGGCCAGAGCGGACCATTGATGGTGGTCAATATGGCCAAGGCTGAGGTGTTGTTTGAGGGAGTCCTTGTATCTCTTCTTCGGGGCTCCTCTCTTGCGGCAGCCAGTGGCAAGTTCACCATAGAGCACAATCTTAGGGCCGCGGTGATCCTCCATCCTGGAGACGTGCCCTGCCCAGCGTAATGCATTAAGAAAGGAAGTATTAAAAAAAAAAAAAAAGCATTCTGAGGAAACCATTCTTGATTTTGAAGGAAAGGTAACTTTCCAGCTGAAGAACAGGACTTTTTCCACACTATATGTGCCTCTCAGCTGCAGGTGCATATGTGTATACTTTCTTCTGAAGAATGCATTTCAAATAAAAAAATCAACAGAAAAATGTCTGAGCCTCTAAATCTCTGAACTGTGAAAAATCACTGAGCCTTGGAGAAGTTGAGAGTTGGACAGAAAGTTCAGAGCTTGACTCCAGCTCTAAAGATGAAAAGGAAGTAACAGGTAAAAGACTTTGCGAAGCTCGCCACATGACATTTTACCTTCACCAATAATTTCCTCTTGAAGACTTGTGTGGGCTTATCTCCAGACAAAGGCAATGCATCTGCAAAACTCTGGGGAAATTAAAAAAGAATAGATTTTTATAGGAAAGTCAGAATATATACACAGAGGGTTACCTGTGTGTCTCAGTTTAAAAGAAAGCTGTTTATCTGGGCTAGGAAAGGGGCTTCTTCCCAAAAGCTACCACAATCTTTGAAATTAAGAGACTTTAATCAGAAAATGTATAGAAAATTATAACAGTTCTTTACTACAAATGTATATATATATATATATATACACATATATGTAGATACATGTGTATATTTTTTTTTAATATAACAACAACAAACAGAAAAACCATAACCAAAACCTTCAAACGAATTAAATCCTCTTTGTCCCTTCAGTGCAGTTCTATTTACAGACAGCACAGGGCAATGCTGTGCCTCGGGAGGCCATGGCCACAAAAAGTCACTCCTGGACTCTGGCCAGGCACAGGCAGCTACCAGGGAGAGGCGGTGATTCCAAAAAGAGAACTCACCTGGAAAAATGGCAGTCACAAGGGACGAGATGGAACCTTTCCCATGGGCAGTATAGAGATCCTCCTCTTGTCTGAAGGCAGCGGAAGGGGGATGTTAGTGACTCCCTGCCAATGGTGTTGGTGGAAAACAGGTAAGAGAAAAACACCTGATTTCTCACTGTCTGACAAGAAGTTATTAATCCAGTTTTTGGTTCCCTGAGCCACAAGCTAAACCTTTGATGGAAACATCTCCAGCTGCCAAAGTATCACACAGCTTTGGTGCTGGTCTAGTAGGCTGATCCTATTGACAGCAATTAAGTTTTGTCACTAAACCTCCAAGAGAGCCTATTTTCTGTTTCATTACCTGTCTTCACTTCTATCTACATGGCAGCTGGCTCCTTGCCAAAAGAAATGAGCTCTTGTTAGCCAGGATTTGACTCTCCCATCTTCCCCCTCCCACACTTCCATTTTATTTCAGGAGTTACTGAATTTCTTTATATTCATTGGAGACTCCATATAAATGGCATATGTTTATTCATTACCATACACTATCAATCCTTCAGACATCATGACAGACTGACAAGGTAAAACCACATGTTTCTGAGCCCACCTGAATCATAGAATCAGCTGGGTTGGAAGAAATCTTCAAAATCATCAAGTCCAACCCTTGATCCACTACCACTGTGATTACTAGATCATGACACTTAGAGCCACATCCAGTCTCATCTTAAAAACCTCCAGGGACGGTGAATTCACCACCTCTCTGGGCAGGCCATTCCAATGCCTGATTACTCTCTCTGTCAAAAATTTCTTCCTAATATCCAACCTAAACTTCCTCTGGCAGAGCTTAAGCCTGTGCCCTCTTGTCCTACTGCAGGTTGCCTGAGAGAAGAGACCAATCCCCACCTGGCTACGACCTCCTTTTAGGTAGCTGTAGAAAGTGATGAGGTCTTCCCTGAGCCTCCTCTTCTCCAGGCTAAACAACCCCAGCTCCCTCAGCCTCTCTTCACAGGACTTGTGCTCCAGTCCCTTCACTACCTTGTTGCTCTTCTCTGGACCCTCTCCAGCACCTCAGTATCTTTCCTGAGTTGAGGGGTCCAGAACTGAACACAATACTCAAGGTGTGGCCTCACTGGTGCTGAGTACAGGGGAAGGATCAATTCCCTCGTCCTTCTGGCCACAATATTCCTGATACAGACCAGGATGCCATTGGCCTTCTTGGCCACCTGGGCACATGGTGGCTCATGTTCAGCCTCCTGTCAATCTAAACCTCCAAGTCCCTTTCTGCCTGGCTGCTCTCCAGCCACTCTGTTCCCAGCCTGTAGCACTGCAGGGGGTTGTGGCCAAAGTGCAGGACCCGGCACTTGGCCTTGAACCTCATCCCATTGGAATCAGCCCATCTCTCCAGCTTGGCCAGGTCCCTTTCCAGAGCCCTCCTGCCTTCCAGCAGGTCAACACTCCCTCCTAACTTGGTGTCATCTGAAAATTTTCTAATGATAGACTCAATGCCCTCATCTAAATAGCCAATAAAGATATTAAATAGAACTGGGCCCAACACTGACCCCTGTCGGACATCACTGGTGACCAGCTGCTAGCTAGATGCAGCTCCATTCACCAGCACTCTCTGAGCACGGCCCTCCAACCAGTTCTTAACCTAGCAGAGAGTCCACCTGTCCAAGCCATGGGCTGCAGCTTTTCCAGGAGTATGTTATGGGAGACAGTGTCAAAGACTTTGCTGAAATCTAGATAGACCACATCCACAGCCTTCCCCTCATCCACCAGGTGGGTCACCTGATCATAAAAGGAGATCAGGTTGGTCAGACAGGACCTGCCCCTCCTTAACCCGTGCTGGCTGGGTCTGATCCCTTGTCCATCCTGTAGGTGCTGTGTGATTACATTCAGGATGATCTGCTCCATAACCTTGTCAGGCACCAAGGTCAGGCTGACAGGCCTGTAGTTTCCTGGGTCCTCCTTGAAGCCCTTTTTGTGGATTGGTGTAACATTCACCAACTTTCAGTTATCTGGGACCTCACCAGTGAGCCAGGACTGTTGGTAGATGATGGAGAGTGGCTTGGCAAGCTCTTCTGCCAGCTCCTTCATCCACCCTAGCGTGGATGCCATGGACTTGTGAGGATCCAAGTGGCTCAGTAAGTCACTATTTCCTCCTGGATTACAGTGGGGCCATTCAGCTTCCCATCTCCATCCACCAGCTCTGGAGGCCAGTTGTCCTGAGGCAACCTGTCTTACTGTTGAAAACTGATGCAAAGATGATGTTTGGTACTTCAACCTTCTCCTATCTCTGTTAATTATGTTTCCCCCGCAAGTCCATCAAAGAATGGGTGTTTTCCTTGCCCCTCCTTTTGTTATTAATATATTTATAGAAACACCTTTTGTTATCCAGTCTGACTCCAACATGCGTGGTACCACAGAATTTGCCACATGGTCAAAAAAAGCTAATATTCTGCCAGTGGTACCAAGTCCTTTAGCCACCTATTGATAATATTGATTTTCTTACTCCTCATTCATCCCTGTTACTGCAGGAACTAAGGTGAACGCTACCTGTGCTCGTGTCCCATTAACTAATCAACCCAGTGTCTTGAAGTCCTTAATAATTTCCTTAGTCCCTCTTTTAATGCCATCACTGTGTGCCTGGACTACCAGCAGTGGATAATAATCAGAGGGCTGGATTAGTTCAGGGACTCTCCTACTAATATCCCTTACCTGGGCCTTAGGAAGGCAGCAGACTTCCCTGGGGGATGAATCCAGTGGGCATATAGGACCTTCAGTTCCCCTCAGAAGGGAGTTGCCTACTACAACTACCCTTCTTTTTCTTTTTATAGCTGTGGTTGTAATCTATCTAGTAGATAGGATCCCCTCCAGACAGATCTTCTTCTTGACTGTCCTCTGCCTAACTCTCTGGTTCCAGGGCCTCATACCTGTTCTTTAAAGGCACCTGAGGAGGTGATAGGGGTCAGGAGGGAATTTTTTCACCTCTTCGACCAGGGACCTGTTTCTATTCCCCAGCCCTATCTATTTGGCTTACTCCATCTGCCTGATGGCAGGAGGGGCAGGGCTCCACCATGTCCTGCTGGACTTCTTTTGGGGTTGACAGGATGTGACTCCACCAGTCTATTTCCCTTTCACTCTCTGTAATACTCCTTAGCCTCTCTACCTCTTCCTTGAGCTCTGCCACTAAACAGAGCAAGTCATTCACCTGCTCACATCATACACAGGCATCTCTCATGCTGACATCTGGTACTAATGCCAGGCTCAGCTACTCTGTGCAGCCACTGAACTGAACAGCTACATTCTTCTTGGGGGGTTCTGTCTGCAGTAGCACACTCCTGGTAGTAGCAGCAATGGCTTTCACTCATTTGGAAACCATTGCTGGGCCTAGTTAGGTTGTGGGAAATTTAAAAAAAAAAGAAACAAAACAAAAAAAGAAACTCAAACAAAAACAAAGAGGCCAAAAAACAAAACACCAAACCAAAACAAACCAGAGAGAGCCAGAAGGGCAGCACTGCCCTACCTGCTTGCCCTGCCTGTGCAAACTGCCTTGCCCCTGTTTGTCCACTCCTGCTCGGTGTTCCCTGGAGTGGTTTAAATCTCCTGCCGAAGATCTCAGGTCCACCCCCTGTCAGCTGACTAAGCCTCTTAGGACAGCAATGCCTGCTCAGAGAAAGCTGCCTCGGAGGGAATATAGGGAATTGATCATAGCTTTTGTTAGCAGGAGCACATTGGGAATGAAAATCTTAAAAATTGCCACATTTTCACTCTCATTTTAGGTCTGAAGCACAGGAAAGCAAAGTGGCTTGTAAACAAGGATAGTTTTAGAGGGGATTTAGTAAATAGATATGGTATTGCACCATATGATCAAGTTAACTACTGCAGTTTGAGAAATGCAGATAGCACATCTTACAGTGAGGTTAGTGCTAGTGAATATGAAATAAATGAGTCTACCTCAGGCAGATCAGACCTACCAGGAATGCCAAACAAGCTCCATTGGGTGCTGTTAAATGTTGCAGAAAGAACTTTAGATTCCAATATTCCCGTGAGCAAAATTAAAACTCACACAAGTTATCAGTTGATACCAAAAATGGATTTTTATTAACTGTTAAGAGATACAAAGAGAAGAAACAAGGAAAGGTTGGAAAAAGCTAAGATTACTTCTAGAAGCAGAGAAGAAGTACCACCCAAAACTACCTTTTTGCTGAGTTGGGGTGGGAGGGAGGAGTAGCTGTTTCTGCCCTTATTTTTTTTTTTTTT
>VXBX01009614.1:1632356-1681817 GCA_013400415.1 Scytalopus superciliaris | reverse complement strand
ACACCAGGTATTCACCGGCCCCGGCGCCCCCGGGGCGCGGGCAGCGGCGGCCGGTCGGCCCCGCCGGGCCCGGGGGATGCTCTGCTGCGAGGACCACCCGGCCGGGCCCGGGGCTCCCGCCGGGGCCTGCCCCGCACAGCCCCGCATAGCCCCGCACAGCTCCCCGGACCCACCGGCCCGGGGTAAAGCTGCCCTCGCGGCTTGGGACTCGTAACAGAGCGGTCATACCCTCGCTGGGGAAAATAAAGAGGTTTTGGGGCAGTTCCCCACCCCCAGTCACCAAAGTTCCCTTCGCGGGGCTCGCTTCCCTTTGGGGGGCTCTGCGCGCTCCTCCCCAGCTCCCCCGGGGCCGGGAAGGGTCGCCCGCCGGGAAAGGGGGAGATGCTGAAACTGGCCGAAAATCCCTCTGCAGCGGGGAGCTGGGCTTCTGGTGACAGGGAGGGAGTTCCCATGGGGATAGCTATGCAAGGCTTTACGCCATCATTTAATAGCTGTCGTTGAAACTCCTGGCCTCGTAGGGTTAATTGCACTGTTTGTTTTGGTTTTTTCTCCCTAAGATTAATCACTGTCTAGGAGTTAAAATCCTCTTTTTGTACTTACTGGGATGTTGATCTTACAAAGATGACACAGTTCAGCATTTCCATATAAACCTCTAGAACATTAAAACGTTCACATTCAATAGCTCTTGAATAGGCAACAGGCATTATTAAAATATCTTTGCTCCTTCAGATCTGTCTGACAAAGATCTGGGGACTGTCTCTTATCTCTTTCTTGCACCATTTTCTTACCTAGGTCTGTTTTCTGTTTACAAGCCTGAAGATGGCTGCTGCTGCTTCCTGCAATGTGGAAGAAGATGAGAGCCTGAAGGGATGTGAACTCTATGTTCAGAAACACAACATCCAACAGATTTTAAAAGAATGCATTGTAAACCTTTGCATAGCAAAGCCAGACCGACCCATGAAGTTCCTCAGAGAACACTTTGAAAAATTAGAAAAGGTTAGTGATTTTCAAGTGACTTTCCATTTTCAAACTGAAAAAGACTGTTTAAAAAGTTTCAAACATTTTGGTATATTTTTTTTTTTTTCAAATTTTAAGTTATCAGGCAGCTGTGAAAAAGTAGACTCTTAGAAAAAAACCCTCAACCCTTCATTTGCTGATGTCTACTATAATATTGGCTATTGGTTAGAATTTTTTGTAACACCACGATTATAATTCCTCACCAAACTGCACTTGTTGAAAATGATCCAAATTGTTATGATCATACTTTGTGTTGTGACACGTGGTATCCTGATCTATGGAAAGAACCTGCTGGTGGGTGGAAAAGATGTTCTCTGTTTATTCCAGTGTGATTTTTCCCTTCCTCTAAAACTGAACAAAATCAGGGAACCAGCAAGTTCTGAAAATCTTTGAATAGTTTGCTGTTTAATTTCACTGCTCTCTCCCATCTGCAGTGCTTATCCCAGGACTCTGTGGTAAGGGATGCATTCAGAGACACCTCACTTTCTGTGACTGTCTTCAGCAGCAGCTTAGAGGGGGAAAGATTTTAGAACATTCCCAGGCAAATTCTTACTAAAGCCTATGGGTGTCTTTGCAGGAAGAGCATATCCTGTGAGCACAGCTTTTCTCTGGGGATGAAGTTCATCCAGAAATAAATGGGAGCACAGGGCAAGTTGTTGGTTATAAAAGTACTCAGTCTGCCAGAGAATTCATTCATATACTGAGTTTAAGAAGAGGATGATTTGCTTTTTTTTTGAAGGAAACATCTAAAGTTTTGGGCTTAAGAGATAAGCTGTACATAGTTTATTCCTTCAAGAGGCAAAATTTTGTAAGGACAGAGTAAGAACAATAATAACTAGTGATTAATACATAGACCTGATATGTTACTGGTGAGGTAGAGCATTTTATACATCTCACTGTGTGTTTTTTGGACACTTTTTTGTGTAGATGAATATGTGTCAAATCCACGTAGTTTTAAAAAAATGCAAACATTGCATTTTGGTGGCAGCCCAGTAAGAATGGCTGGGACTTCACAAAGATGTTGGAAGTACAAGTTTGCTTTTAATTGTAATGCTTTTAATTAAAAGGAAACAATCTCTTCATTCTGTATATTCTAAGCTTCTGACAGCCAAGACCCATTTTAAGAGGGTCAAAACAGTTGAATTTCCTTTGTCGTGTTATGAATTATTATCCATCCTAATGTGTGCAATTTTGGGCTTCCTAAAAAGAAAGATAAGCACTGTTTTTGAAAAAAAAGTGTTAAAATATGCTGTGGTGTTTTGGAGTGTGCTCCATACTAGAGAGATTTCTTGAGGAGTTGTGCTGGGGGAGTTTGGCTTTATCGAGCTAAACACAGTACAGAGAATTGAGACAGGAGGGCAGTTCCTACACTTGAGGAATTATATATTCTTTCATTTATTCTCCTATTATTCCCCAAAGAACAGCAGATAGCAGAATTCTGTAGGACTTCATTCAGGATGCAAACACAGAAGCTGATGGATATCACTTGTCTCAAAATGGAAGGAGATGCTTTAGAAACAACCGGTCTCAAGGCATCCAATGCAGTGAATGTCATACTTACTGTGGGAGGAAACAATCTTGGCACTGCCTCTCTAGAGCAGCCTGGGGGCTAAACATGCTGAGCCTGAAGGCTTCTGGAGGTTTCCAGCACTGTCATTCTTGTTCCTACAACAGTTTGACTTCCTTGTCCAACCATCTCTCAGGGCTTTCTTGGGATAAGCTGCAGTGCAGAGGATTTTCTGCTGCAGAATAATATTTTGACTTAGTTTGTTGCATAATAACAGTTGAAAGAAGGTCTGTGAAGATAGACAAATCCTTTCAGTAAGTTTTATCTTGTTTTTATACACTTGTCATTTACAGGTAGTTTGAAGAATCCTAATGGAATTGTGAATTTAGCAATTGTTCATTAGATTTTTGTATGTAAGTGAGCAATGCCAATGTGGCACATTTGCTCTTATCTCCTTTAGTTTTAGTCCTGTGCAGGGAGAGGAGTGAAAATCTTTGAAGTTTAGCATGATTTTCTATACAAAGTCATGCATTTTTCCACCTAAGTATGGTATTTTGGACTTATTTTCCAAACTCATTAAAATAGACAACACGTTCCACTGAAGAGAGCAGTAGAATAACAGTTTATCTGTCAAAAAACCATGTGGGCAGTTTAGAAATGAAGTGTAGGATATTTTTCAAGTGGTTAAAAAAAGAACTCATGGAAAATATGTAGAGCTTGATCCACAGTAAAGTACTGGAGCTACCTCAGAGGTGAATTAAAAAAAAAGGGTATTTCATTTTGCTAATTCTTAACTCCATCTCATAAAATCAGCTCATAAAAGCAAGATTTATTATGATATGCAAGATCAGACTGGATCATAAATGCTTTTCACCTCACTTCTGATGACATCAGAGTTGAGGCTATTGCCTTCAGCCCACATCTGTGCTGCTAAATTAAAATGGGTCAGGGACTAATCCCTGACCCCAAGACATCGACTGGCCTCAAATGTAATTCTTAGGTCTAACAGGTCTAGGAGCAGGTTTGTTTTGGCAGGAATCAGTAGGAGCAGCTGAGAACAGAGCCAGGGAATGAGCTCATGGCTGAGGGATGTGGACACTGTCTTGGGCTAGTGCTCAGGTCCATGGCTGGGCCACTTTTTATTTCAAAGTGTGGACGTGGCCTGAGAGGGCTGTAGAGTGAGAACATGAATAAATACTTACCAGTAATGTGCTGGAGATTGAGGTTTGATGTTTGATTCTGTGGTCACCATTTTCAGCTGGAAGAGTGCCCAGGTTAGAAAGAAATACCTGATGCTATTCTAAATTTGCAGCTTATTTGTATCAAGGACAATATTAAAAAGCATAACTGTGAAATGTAGGAGAACTTTAATGGATACTTTTCACTTAATACTGGCAGGACCTTCTTGTCTTAAGATGCAAGTAATTCCACAGAATCAGTCTATATTTCTATATACTGAAGTCTTCAAGTTGGTTTTCATATGCTGTGACCTACAGACTTCAAGAGGACATCTACTATGATCACATTAACAGTTACTTTGTAAAAATCTCTAATGTGCCCTTGAGCAGAGAAAATAGTTGAAAACAGTTCAGATACTTTAGATTTTAGAAACTGTAATGTTTTCTTTGAATAATTTGTTTTACATTTCCCTGTGACTGTATAGAATTTCTTGTTGGAGGATGAGGTGAGGAAAGCCTTTCCCTTTGGGACATTAATAGGCGTTTTTAGAGTGAGGGAATAAATGTTAGCTAAGAAATTGTGGCATTATTTTAATAGCTGTAATTAGGTCCTCTTTATTTGAGGACTAAAGAAAGCATAGCAGAAAAAACAGGGAAGCCATATTTTATCTCTGGTTCTTACCTTATGTAAAAACAGTGAATTACTAAGAAGTTACAGACAAAGCTTTGTGTTTTCAGCCATACTGAGACTGCAAAACTTTCATTAGTGTCAGGCTGTTTAGTGCCATGATTATGTGATCAAAGGTGGAGTTGTCTTGCCAGGCTAAGCTCGACTGTTGTTCAGCAGTGAAAAATTAGAATAAAGAGTGAAACTAATGAAGAAAATGGCACAAAAGAAGGGGAAGCAGCAGGAATCTGCAGAATATGTTTAGCCATTGCTGAGTGCATAGCTGAAGCCATTTTGCATGCTGGGTATTTCAGAGCAGTGGCTCTGCTGGCTGAGCCGGGCTTTGCTGGTACCTTCTGGACCTGAGCTCTCTTCAGGTCCTTCTTGTTGCCCTCAGCGCAAACAGGAAATACTGTCCTGCTCTAATAAAATTTCTGGCTTGCATTTTGGTGGATAGGCAGTGTTTTTATGGATGCGGGTGTCTTAAGGTACCATTGGAAAGAGAATTTTAGGAAAATCTGGACTGAACCAGCTGTAATTAAATCAATTGCGCTGCCCCGTGTAGCTCTCCCTGGTGGCATTAGTCGGTACTGCACCCAGGAGCCTGTGACAGGTTTGCTGTGAACTGAAGAGGAAACTGAAAAGAAAGTGTGCAGTAAACCACAAATTCATTCACTGTTAGCAAAATACCCTTTATTGATTTATCATAAAGAGTTTCAGAACTAAAGGTATTTGAGCATTAGCATTTGAGCATTAGACTTGTCTTCTGCAACACTATTCTCTCCCAGTATTTACATTTTGCCACAAAAAGAAATTTTTCAATCAGTAATTTTTAACAGAACCTGTCCAATACAATAAAATCCACTCTTGTAAGTACAGGTGATCATGCTAAGTATAACTTATTCCATTCAGATAGGCTGGGGGTAGGCTATAGAGTGGAAGGAAAATCCTATGGAGAAAAAAACTATAGAAAAAATTGCATTAACTAAGCAGTCACAGAAATATTTTTCTTATTAATCTTTATGAGTCTTTCAAAGCTTGAAAAATGGTTGGGGGGGGGTATCTGTTTGGTGGTCAGAAATGAGGGTAAAGCATGTGGGAACATACTTGAGCTACCTGAGACGCTGATAGAAGCACAAGAGTGGGAGCACCAGGTGTATGACTGTGTTTATGAGCAGGCTTGGGCAGCCTTTGTTCCTGCCTCTCCTCTGATATCAGTGCTGGGAAGAGCTGGATGAAAATCAGCTCTGGTGGGATCTCTGTGATTGCTATAGTGAGCCTCAGGCAGTGTGTGAGAGGTATCAAAAATAGGGTCTGTGTTTTGTAACACAACCTTTCTTACTTTACTGTGAGGCGTATGTAAGTAGGGAAGAGGTGGTGATGGGCTGAGATACTGAAGACACTGGGGAGAGGGGAAGACAAGAAGTGTTAACAAATTGCAGGAGGTAAAAGGATGCCAGCAAAGGGTCTGAAGAAGGTCAGTGATGCAGTCTGAGTGTCATCAGAGCAGATGGATTTTTGGCAAGACAATTTTGGCAAGACTGGAAATTGGGAATGAGCTGAGATGCAGAGAGACCACAGAGGATGTAGTAATAGTCATCAAAGTGATGGATAACTATGGAGTGGGTAAACATGTTAGTGGGAGGGGTAGATGTTAAAGATATTTCTCAGAGATGCTGTAGAAGAAAAGGCAGCATGTCACATGGGGAAAGCAGTGGAACAACAGCTGGGATTGTGTGAATAATCTCCCATGACAAGGCTGAATGATCATAAAGATTGTCTGTCATGGAAAAAATAAAACTGGAAAGGACATTAAGACCTCCCAAATTTCTCCTGCTTTCAGTGATGGCATCAGTCGGTCCTGTGCTTCAAGCAAAGTGAAGTGCTTTGCCTTTGGCCTTTATTGGTTCCTATAAATCATTGTGTCAGTCTCCAGGAGCCATAGGTGGGTGTTAAAAACCTTCCTGGATTGAGAGCATCTCCTCTGGGTCAATTCCAGTGCAAAGAGAGATTAGTTACCTGTGCATGAACTGTGCATCCTGCACGTTTTCTGTGGGTAATCCAAGTCTGTAAGTCAGAAAACTCTGAGTGCACTTGAGGGGGAAAAAAAATAATTTCGAGTATACTTGGCATTGTTGCTTTTGCATGCAATAAATAAGTTGTAGGAAGCAGAGCAGAAATTGTGAACAGTGATACCAAATATCTGACTTGCTTTTAAAAGTCTCCTTGGGATGTTACTGTAAAGCTGGGCAGTAATTTGGACCTTCCTTAGGTGCTGTCCTTCCTCCAACTCATCTGAGTTTCCAGGTGGTGATAAAGACTGAAAGGAGAGACTGAGAGAGGAACTGATGGAAGGAAATTTCTGTTTAGAAATGCTCCAGCTGATAGAGAAGAAAGCTTCTGGATTAGGAAGTGTGTGAGCTCTTCAGTGGCAGTCTGAAAAGAAGGATACACCTAAAAACTGTCTCAGCATTGGGGCTGCTTCATTTGCAGTGTTTAAACTCTTTAAAAACTTGTGGAAACAGCTGGGAAGGGTGATGACCCATATGCTGAGGAGAGCATGCTAAATTCCTGTGTGTTACACCTCAGCCTCTTGTAGCACATGTCTTTGCTGAAGGTGGGCAGTCAAAAGATAAAAGAGTCAGTGCAGTCGTATTTATTGGTTCTTCCTTTCAATTTGAGGCAACTAGTGTATTTTGTTTCTGTTCCAGTTTATTATTATTGAAGGTAGTAACGGTATTCCAGTTTCACTGTCCATCTGTCCCAGAAACCCCAGGAAAGACTTTTCACAACTGTAGCTAAGTTTTTGGTCACTGGTGACACGGTTTGAACAGAAGTGGGATTAGATTACATATATATGAAATACAGTGTTATTGCCACATGGCAATGTTGGTTTGTAGGTTTGGGGTGTGTTAATAGATCATTGTGTTGGACTGTGGCAGTGACACTGGAGGGTTCAGTCAGTGGTGCACACCTGGGCCCCTACTGCTGCTTAAGACTCCCTAAATTATGTGAGATGTCCACTGTCACTGAGAGATGTGACACCTTGATACTCGTGTCTTCAACTGCAGCCAAAATCTGAGCAAGGTCACCCAAAATGGCACTGGACCATAGTCTGGATCAGACCCTACATGTCCTACAAGTCAGGAGCTTCTCCACTGAAGCCAGTGAAGGTACTGGTGTGAAGGGAGCAAGAAGCTCAGAGGGACTTGGTCAAAGGCAATTATACTGTCTTGCCGTGGTATCTTTTGTGTGCTTTCTCATTTTAAGGTGGACATAGTTGTCAATATGGTTGTGAATTATCAGTGCCATCAGAAGAGAGAGAGAGAGGGAGAGAGATAGCACTTGTTGTCATGACAACAAAAGATGATGAGGTGTTTACTTGATATTGAGTTCTGCACAAGGATTCACATCAAGCCGCGTCTGAAGATCAGTGTTCGAGGAACTATTCTTCAGACACTTGATTTCTCCTCTAAAATATTGGCTGCATTTGTGCAGTTCTACCCCAGGATACATGGAAGATGGCTCTCTGAAAGCTTAACCCAGGACAGAGCACACGCTTGTATTTCCAAAAGGCACGCTTTAGTTCAGGAATGGGGATCCTACCTAGACTACAAATAGCGGCGTATGGAAAAGCCAGCCAGTCAACTGTCTGCTGTTTATATAAAAGAAGTTTGTAGTGAAGAGACTTCCTTTTAAAATGAATCACACAGTAACTCACTTTTATAATCCTTTAATATCCTTTTGGCTTCTAAAAGTATTTGAGTTTAAGAGCATGCTTTGTAGTATTAATTTTATCTCACTGAGCTTTCTTTTGTGTATAAATCTGTGCTGGGGCAGAAGAGATATTATTTATTAATTCCTTGGAAGTGCCTTTTATGCAATGTGTACTGAAAATGAAGTGTTTATTTGATATTCAAATGGGGCAAACTACTACCCTTCTCTCAGTAAATATACTGTGTATAAAAATGAACTGTGTAAGTGCTGCAAACCATTAGTTAACTGACTGCCCTCTTGTACTTACCTCTTAGTATTCTTTTGGCTGCTACTGTTCAGAGAGGTCTTCATTACCTTTCAGTTAAGTCTATGAAGAAGGTGCTTTTAGTTGTGTTCCTTTTATATAAAGAGAGAACTTGGACACTGTCAAAGAAATACATAACCTACAATAGTCAGTAATGTTATTTGAAATTCTTCAGCCATAACTGTCATTCTTAATAACTAGATATTACATATAATGATAATATATAGCACACATTTGTTTTTTAAATATTTGTATTTCTATAAGTGCTTGCTTGTAGTTAAGAAATGTAGAGACAGAGAGGAGTAGGGAGGAAGTTAATAGAATGCTTCAGTAGGACTTGCAGTTCTTACATGGTAGAAAAATCTCGCTGTGTAATTTTTCACATATCTAGTGCTGCTATTTGAAATTTGAATGTAAAATGAAAAAGTTTCAGTAAGGATTTTATATATATGAAGGCAGGGGTTTTTTTCCTGTTTTTTGGTTATAGCACCTAGCCCAACTGTGTTACGGCCTGGGAGTTGTGGTGTTATAATACCAATTTACAAAAAACAAGTGAACTCAGAAAGAACTTGTCACTTTTTGAGGCAGGTCAGAATCTTGAAAAGTCAAATCTAACCAGCCCTCTATATTTTATATCTGAGCTTGTCTCCTAAATATTTCAATAGTCCCTTATTCAAAACAAGAATGTGTAGCTTGTTACTTTGAGTCATGCAGCATAAGAAACACTGTTTAGTTATTTATTTCAAGTAGAAATAGTGCATCCAGGATTGGTGTCAAAGGCTCCTTAGGTTAGTGAGAGGGGCAGTGTTGGTGATGGTCAGAAAAGAAAGTGGAATAAGATCAGAAAAGACAAGTGACATGACTGAATTTACCAGACATTTGTAAACATCAATGGCAAAACATATATTAATCATTCATTTTTCCTGCAAGCTTAAAAATTGTGAGCTTGTGCCAGTTTTCTCTACTGCCCCTTTCTGGTGTCATACCTGATGAGTTGCTGATAACTCATTTCCTCTGTCAGGGAGACCAACTGGCTGTGTTGGTAATCTGCCACTTGTCTAGTGCTGGTGCTCCCAGATGCTCCCTCCTCCACTGACTCCATATCTTAGCTCTGATTGGAAAGTCTCATTGGAAATTCACTGTGTAAGACAGAGGCCATCCCTGTCGAAGGAATGTTGGCTTATGGGGTGTGCAGTGAGCTCAGCATTGCTGTGTTTTCTTTTGGGTAGCCTGCAATGTTGCTGACCTGAATTATCTGAGAAGTACTGGAGTTGTTCAGGGAGCCATTGGATGATGACCGGATACTTGTGCATCAATCAACATAACACTGAGGCTATCAGGGTGTGGGTTTTGCCTACAGCAATATAGGAGATGACAGCAAATAAAATACTGGGCTACTGCTGAATCAGACAGCCTTCTTATACTGCTCGTGTCTCTCTTGCATGTGTCCTTTGCTTTCCTGTATCAGACAAGCTGAGAAAAAGACATATGGTCCATCCCATCTCCTGCCTTTGGGGAGAGTCAGCAAAGACTAGAGAGAACCAGCCAAGAAGGCACTGGTGAAGTAGTGCAGGCAGTGTGGTGTGTTGTGGGCAGGATGTCAGGCTGAGGGAGAACCAGGGGGTGAGAAGGTGGACTGGGTCTGAGCAGACAGGCCCCTGTTCCTTTGGCTGACAGATGCAAAGGGAAATTTACTCCTTTCCCTTGAATCCCAGGAACTAAGGCATAGAACATAGGGCTCTGGAAAAATAGTATGATTATGGGTAATCTTGTTTGTCTCACTTTAGAAGTCAGATTCAGTGTATGAATTGACAAAGTCTTGCAATTCTGACCTTTACCGAAGGTTTTCTATACTGTTTTCTGCTCTTGTTACTCTCTCTGCAGGGATTCTCCTTCCTATTTTATTTTCCATTCCATGAGCATGAAATTTGGAGAATAACCTCCCTACTGGCCAGCTGGTGCTAGGCCAGCCATCATTTTTCATAGCCCTCTGGAGCCTACCTTGGATCTTACTTGCTTGGAAGTAGTCCCATTAATTTTAAATCTGTTATATGACAGAAATTCTGGAGTAGGGAGCATCTTTGTTGTTTCTGGTGATAGTAAGCTTGCAAAGCAGAGCAAGATGAAGAAACCTATCTAATACATCAATGCGTGACTTCTGATATGTTGTCTGTACAAGAGACAAAGATATGTACAAGCCAACTGAGAAAATAACAGCTGTGTTTCTGGAAAGTAAGCAAAAGAGGTTTGTTTTGCTTTCTCAGTGAGGAGTAGCTGCAAAGATACACCTGCAGTTTGTATACATTGGTTTCCATTATGTGTAAAAAAGAGTTGAACAGGCAAGTACTGGAGTGGTGATACCTGTACACACCTTGCAGTTAAGGCTGCTCACATGAAATCTTTAATGTTCTTTCAGCAGTACACATATGTAAACTGACAGTCATCCAAATGTAGAAGTGAAGGGGTGGCTGAAAGTCATAAAAGAAGAGTGCATTGAGTATATCCAGCAAGTGAGCTACAGGGGTAAAAGATGTTTTATTGTCTCTTTTTGCCTTGCAGGAAGAATGCAAACAGATCCTGGCTCGGCAGAAATCCAGTTCCCAGTCTGATTCTCATGACGATGAGATTTCCCCTCCTCCTCCCAACCCAGTGGTAAAAGCCCGGCGCAGGAGAGGGGGGGTCAGTGCAGAAGTGTACACTGAGGAAGATGCAGTTTCTTATGTCAGAAAGGTAACGTGTTACCATCTCTCCGATTCTGAGATGTACAGGACAATTTAATGACTCATATTTTGCTCATAATTTGAACTCGTGTCAGCCTGTAGAATGGTGTGCTCATGCTGACGTGGGCATGGCTTGACCATCTTCACACTCAAGTTCTTTTGCTGCCTCCTTGACTAAATGCTTTCACCATCAATGGGGCTTCAGTGTTCTCTGTTCCTTCCTTTTTGAGGTGTGCTGCTCATTCTGTTTCCCCATATACAGGGTCAGTAATTCTCAGCAGTTTCCTTGATAATAACTGACTTCATTGTCCTTGAGTTTGGTCAGAACCTCACACTTTTGGAAAGCAGCTTTTCTATTGCTGCATTTCCTGCTTTTACTTTCCCCAAAAGTAAATTCTAGCTCAAGTTTTCTTCTAACCTAAGTCCATTTAGGTTTCCTAGACCATACAGGCATGCAGTTCCCCATGTTGATTTGGTACCACCTAAGCCATGGATTTTGGAAATCTGTTGACCATACTTGGGCAATTTTATGTGACTGTTGTCTTTGAAGAAATGCCAATCCCAAATGAGGTAATTTCTTCACTAGGACCTCTAATTTGAGCTTCTATTTTTTTAACTGCCTTTTTCACAGAAGTATATTGCTATATCTTTGATATCTCTTAACAACTCTGCAAAATATTTTGAAGCTGGCTAAAGCTTTCAAAGGTTATTAAAAGAGAGACATTACAATAGCATATGTCATGTTTGTTTAGGGAACCAGACTCAAAATATATTTCATAAGGTTGACAGATGCTACTAATGTGCTTTTGTGCATGCCTGGAGTAGCTTTAACTCAAAGAGCTTTTTCTTTATGGGAATGCATTTTGTCAGTCACTGTTTTTTGGCAGAATACTTTTTGCCTTTGCAGTCAGATATGCTTTTGTCATCTGCTTATGATACAAGTTCAGTGGCTGCTCTGGGCATTTCTGTCCCAAGAAACAAAGAATTAGGGGAGCCATTCATCCTAAAAACAAGTATGGACAAGTATTCTTGTGGCAGTTGACTAATTCTTGCATGTATACAATAAATTTTAACAGCACTGTGGTCAAGCTATTAATGCCCTGCACTGTTAAAAAATGTGTGGTACTTCAAAAAACACTTTCAAACATTGACTTCCTGTGCCGTTTGCAATATCCCCCTAAAAGACTTGCATGCAGAGATCACATTTGTTTGTGCTTATTATGGGTTCCATCTGACTCTTCTGAAAATCAAAGGAAATACTCCTTCCCACCCCCCAAGTAATTCCTTTTGTGTTTATAATGGAACTTGAAGTTAACTTTGTTTTCTTCATTTTTTGACAGTGATGCCATTAAGTCCACACAGTAGCAAGAGTAGGCAAGAACCAGAAACAACAACAGAAATCATATTTTGTGAGTTCTGTGATTAGGGCTGTTATGATTTTAACTTCCTAGGAACTGACTGAGTTTAAATAATAAAAATTTAGGGGGTGATTTCATGTAAGGCTGCAAGGAATATAGAACTAGGATTGGAAGGGTTTGTTCAGTGCTTTTTCTTCTGCCATAAGCAAACGAATCCCATGGTGACACCTTGCTAGCATACGGAAATAAAGGTAGACACTGAAATTATGAAACAAATTTAAAAGGGTAAAAAACAAGGCAAAGGTTGTGTTAGACTATTGGAAACAGATGGAATTTTAGATAGTAGTCAGGAAGAACCTCTGGCTTGAATTCAGGTGTTGGATAGAAACACATCTGGGTCACAAGCCAATTTGAAGGATCCCTTGAAAGGGTGAGCTGCAGAACAAGTAGTGCTAAAGGCAGTGCAGTGAGTTATGTTGCTGGAGGGAAAATCAAAAGAGATTTAGCTTTGTGATTTGAGCAAGCACATGGCGCAGCTCCATCCTGGGGAGCACAGAGGAAGGTCCCTGTGGAGGGTTATTTCGTTGCTTCATAGTTCCTGAACTAGAGAAAGCAGTATTTGTCAACACATCTGGCATAACATAATTAACAACTACCAGAACAGAAATCTTGCTCTAAAGAGAGTTATCAGCTTGAAGAGAAGATTCAGTGATTACTTGGAAGAGTGATGTAAGAAACGGTCGAGTGATTCTTCTCAGCATTTGATTTTGGTCAGATGCCTGGTTACATCTAAAGAACCCGGTTTGTGTGTCCCTGTCCCTAAAGACCCACAAAGCTTTGTGGCTTTCGTTGCTGCAAATTCACAGAGAAAGGCTAGTCAGTGGTATTTCAGAATCAGCCAGAAAGGTTGAATATCTTAGTGATTTGATTATCTACCCTTTTGGCTCCTCAGCAGTAAGCTGGAAATCTCTCGGATATTCTTTCTTAATAGAGCAAGGGTTCAGCACTGCAATTCAATCCACTGCTCATTTGATAGGGTAAAAAACAAGGATAAAGATACTGCCCAAATGCTCATTTAACACTGAGGAATTTAAACTTTTAGATAAATTAGATTACATATCACTCTGATACAAATATGCAGTTAGTACATATATACTTCTCTAGACTTAATTTGAGTAGTCTAATGACTGCAATAGTCAATACAAATGATGTTTGAAGCCAGAGTTCAACTTTAGATCTTCACAGTGCAGTATTTCCTTGGGAGATAAATGTTGATAATTCTTTGTGAGAACTGGTTCTACATCAGTTTTACCTTTTAACTAAAGAAATGTTAATTCGCTAGTTTTAGAAGCAGGTTACTTCTGATATTGTTTTGGGGGAAGAAGAATATGAAATATGTTTTCCTCAGTCCAAGAGATTTGAAAGGAGACTAGACAGCTGCCAGTACCTGTAAATTATAGCATTTTATGGATATCCTTCTCCCCACTCATCCCTGATCTTGTATTTCTTTTCTGGGTGTCATTTTGAGAACATAAATTTTTATCCTCACGTTATCAAAACTGTAATTCATTACTTTCACAGTAGCTTTATATTATAGTCTAATCCTGCATCAGTGCTTGAAATCAAATTGCATCCATTTTCTTGAATAATGGAATTTTCTGTGGATTTCACATTCTATGGAGAAATACAACCAGGCAGGTAATTACCTTTCATTCTTTTCTCCACAGGTTATTCCAAAGGACTATAAAACTATGACTGCTCTGGCAAAGGCCATCTCCAAGAACGTGCTCTTTGCTCATCTTGATGACAATGAACGAAGGTATGAGGTGCTTTATGATTTAAAGGAATATCTTGGTCTGAGGACAAGAAATTAAATTTTATCTCAGGGGTTGAAACTGCTCTCACTGGTGCATTTGAGTCGTACTAGGTGCACCTCAGATATATAGTATTATGAGAAAGGGTAAAATCACAAACTAAAAAAAGTACAAGAACAGGTGTTAGAATATATTCAGACATATTTAAAGTTTTCAAATCAGCTGTGCTTGATGAACTTTATATTACTTAAAGAATTGGCTAAAGCAATCTCAGAAGCATTTGTCTTTACTTCTGAGAATTGGAAAAGACAGGTAAAGTGCTGAAAGAGTGGGGAAGAAAAAGCATAATGTCTGTTAAGAGGTAAAAGAATTACAGCAAATTATTTTGTTCTTTGAAAAACTCAAATTATGTATAAGCACCTGAAGCAGATGAAGGAGTTCAGTTGCAGCCAATATGACTTTTAAAAACTTGAAAATGTCTCTCTAAAACTGAGTAGCAAGTTGTGTAGCTGGGGAAGTCGCAATGGAGGCCAAACAGCTTGACTTCTAGTAACGGTTTTGACATCAATGTTTATGATGGTTTAATATAAAAAACAAGGGAAGCATTTCTTTAGTGAAACCACCATGTAATCTGCAGAACTGATTGGATTGCCACACCAAGTAGCAGTTATCACTGGTCCGTCATTTAAGTGGAAAGATATAGTAAAGTGTGGGAGGGATTGGTCTGCTTTTCATCATTATTGCCATTAGTGACCTCGGTGGAACAGACAATAAGTTTTGAGTTTTTGGATGACATAAGGATGGGAAGGGCTGCTAAAACATTTGGAGATGAGTAGAATTCAGAATTATGCTGACAGAGTGAAGAAATATTCTAGTAAAAGCAGAATGGATTGTCACTGAGTCAAGTGCAGTGGAGTATCCTTAGGCAGGAAGAACAGTTTTATAACTATATGACAGTGTTGCAGTTTTGGTAGTTCTTTGAAAAACTCTTGTGACTCATCATTTGAATAATAGTCATTAATGTCAGGCTGTTTTGAAAATACTAATGTTTTACTGGGGTAAATAAACAGAACATGCAAGACAAGTCCTGGTGTTGGAAAGATTTCAGCTGGAACACAGTGTCCAGTTTGGGCACTGAACTTCAAGAATAAACAGTTGGAGGAAGTTCATGGAAGAGTGGTGGGAATGACCACAGACCTAGATAACATGACTTCTGAAGAAAGAATGAGATTGATTGCTCTGCAGAATAAAAGTTGGGGCAGAGGGATGCAGTAATAGCTTATAATTGTGTGTGAATAATAATGTATGACGGATAAACTGCTGTGTGGACCAGAGGGTAAAGAATAACAGATTTAAAGTGCAGTAGGAGAGAGTCAGGTCAGATCCAAGAAGAGGCCTCTGAGTGCCTGGGTACGTTGTGTAGTCATTTGAGGCCATTAAGAACAGATTAGACTATGGTCTGCCAGGAGTGACATAAGCAGTGTCAGTCCTGCCTTGCAGCAGATCGTGATGTCAGGAGGTCCTTGCCAGCCCCACTTTTCTCTGCTTCTTTGGTTGGAAAGGACAAAAACTTTGTCTATCCTGCCGGTTTTAGTTCTGGCAGAACATCATCAGCACAGTCCTTCGGTGGGACTACTCAAATGCTTGCAGTCAAAGCACGTTCCAACAGTGCAAATTTTGCTCCTTCTTGCAGATGTTTACACAGTTTAATTACTTTGCAATCTTAATGATACCACGTTAACATGCAGATTTCTTGAGTAATTAGAAGAGGATTAACTTTGCATATTTCTTCTAGCTTTTTCACCCACAGCAGAGAATTCTTGTACAGAATTGCTATAAATGCTGATGATACTGCCAAGCATGCTGACATGGCAGGCACTGAAAGGATAGGTTTTAGGGCTGGAAAAGGAACATTTCAGAATATGTTATCAAAGCAGAGTGAGAGACAAAAACTGAAGGAAAAGTTCTTTTTTCTTGCACTGTCCTGATTGTACATCATGATCATGGTCTCTCCTATCCATTCCCTGTGTCCCCTTTGCCTCTGTCAGCCAGATTGTCCTGTCATGGGTATGTGATAGGAGTGAGGATATGTGCACAGACTCCCATGTTGCATTGTAGACTTTGCTTTTGCAGTCCTCCAACTATAATTTGGCCAGGTGCATTCTGCTGTCAAAAGGGTTAGAAACTTCTGGGTTGTGCACTGGAGCATATTCAGCCTTGTACCATCTCCTTGCTCTGGGATGTGTCAAGCCTCATGACAAGCACAGCAGGGTATTGCTGACATTGGGGGAAGGAAAAAAAGAACTCACAGGAGGAAGCATACATTCTGCTCTGCAGACAGGATTGAAATGAACGAACAAATTGTTCTCTTTTTGCATTTTACTGAGCTCACTCTTGACATCGTGGTATTGCCCTTGTCTGGTTGCGTTTGTCAAGCATGGAGAAGTCAGCAAGCTGGAGCATACCATTGCCATCACTTCCAGTCTGCATCTGCTTGATGCAGATATGAAGTTCAGTAAAGCAAGTGGTATATTACTTCATTCGGGTTCTGGGATAGGTGGAAAGCTAGGCAGGGTTATTTTGTTTTCTGTGCTACAATGACGGTGTTTATTGGTTTGTGTTTATTTTCCTCAGTGCTTTCATCACTGAAGAGAGTATCATTGTTTCATCTAATTTCATCCTTGTCCAAAATGTAGTAAGTGTTCAGGTGTGAGAAGGATGGACTAGCAGGGCTTAATTACTCATTTGCAATGGATGACTCTTACATTTTTCCTTCTCTGAAAATATATTTAAGATAGCCTACTCTATGGCTGTGCCATCCGTGTGGCTTGTGTTGCACTTGCTGCTTGGCAGTTGTGAAGCTCCTTACAAAGGCAGAGTGTAGCATATTATCTCTGTGTCAGATATTCCATATGAATGATTGATTGCATGAGAAGTCATGCTGAAGTTAAGGTAAACAAGTATCTTTTTGAGCTGGTGCCTGAAATATTTTCCTCTAAGACCTATTTTGATCACATCTTTTCCCGTGCCATGCTTCAAACAGAGTTGCCATCTGTGTCCTGCACACACACACACACACACACACACACACACAGTGTCTCTGGTGTAAAATGATACTGAAAAGTACAATAAAAGGGAAACTGTAGCTTCAACAGCACTAAAAGCAGCAGAACTATTTACCAGCAACTTTTGCCAAACTGTTCAAAAGTTGCTAATATTATGAAGAGCAGTGCAGCTCTGCAGAGTGACGTGGCAGTCCACTGTTTTCTCATGGGACTTTTCCATTACTTCAGTCAGATCTTGATTAAATTCTGGAGTAAGATCCTGGTTGTCTCAAAGTCAGTGGCAAAATGCCCATTATCTGAAGTGGGAATGTGCTTTTAACTGGAAAGGAGCTGCTGTTCTCATTTGCATAACCAGGAATGTGTAGCTTTTTAGTTGTGTTTAAACACATGTGCACCTGATGTATATTTTATGTGGTTCCTCCTTTTCCTAGAGCTGCCCTGTTATATGCTCACTCACAGCAAGACCTCAGATTTACATGGATACATCACACACTCATTATCCAAAACTTTTTTTAATTAATAAGGAATTAGCTGCAAAAAGTTAAAGCAATATCAGGGCTTCATAAAATTAATTTCTTATGGTGCTTTAGTAGGTATAGGTATATTTAGTGGTTTGATTTTTATTGTTTATTAAAAGATTGTACATGTAAAGAACCCACTGCACTATATTAAAAGTTTCTGTGAAATACAGGCAGTGTAAGTATTTATAAGCTGTGGGGGGAAAAGGGATGTTAAGAGAACGATGGGCTGAGAGAGCTCATTGCAGCACAGAACAGCTTCTGATGTAGAAGACTAGGCTGTGCACCCAGAAGGTTTAGGAATTGCTCTGCAGTCTGTTCAAGGACGAACCAGCCTTGAGAGGAAACATTTGTGGAGGTGGACCTGCAGCCAGGTAAGAGGTGTTCACCCTCTCTTCTGTTATACCGGGTAAAAGTGAAATAGCTGTGAGAGATTTTTGCATTATAAGTACAAAATTACTTTTTATAGGTGATATTCTTTGCAACAGTTTATCTTTAAAGTCAGTTGAGGGCAGAGGCCTTCTTGTTTCCCTGCTCTTCATTGCCCTTGTGATCCAAGAGGAAGTCCCAGTAAAAACAAAAATTAATAAAATCCTTCATTATGTCATTTATACCTAATAAGACCCCTTCAAAGATGAAATTACAGACTTTGCAGAAGTGCTTATTTCGGAAAGTACATCTCTATCTTTGCAATATACCTCCACAATGCTGGTAAGAAATTACACATAATAACATTCCAGTGTTGCCTTCAGTGGTCTGTGCTAGAGATTATAATGGCTGGGTAAGGGCAAGAAGTTCCTTGCAGATCTTATGCCTCCTGGTTCAAATGTGATCTCATGATGCAGATCCATTCTGCAGACCATTAAGAGTCTGCATAAACTTTCCCCCTTCTTTTGAGCTGTGACATCTGAGAGTTTTGCATGTGGGAAAGATCAGCCGGGGGTGTCACCACTGCCCTCTCTGCTGCTCTGGCTCCAGCCAGGCACGGAAGGATTTCTGTCTATGCAAAGATAGAATTACACCCATAACTTGGCAGCACTTTATTTCCTCTCCCACTCTTGGATATCCAGCAGATTAACATCCTCTAAGGCCTCCTAGTTGTGAAATGGTGTATAAAGTCCAAATTGGTGACAAGGGGCCAGTCTGACTGACCTAATCTCTTCTAACCCAGCAGTGTAGCTACTGAGACTTTTTATCATTCAGCATGTAGTGCTGGGATACAAGTACACCCACTTGGCTCAGCCATGATGTTGAATAGTAAGGGAGAATCAAATGGAAGAAATTGTTCATTTTCCTTCTGTGGATAAAAATAAATAGTATTTTTTCATAATTTCATTGACAGGATGTTCTGTCCCTGCTGGACAGGGGCAGCCACTGAGAGGGGGCAGTGAGAAACTTCAGGGGTGACCCACTGTAGTAGTGGGAGTTGGAACCAAAGCTGATGATTGTCAAGGAGGAGAAGGAGATGTAACTGAAGCATAACCAGTATGGGAGAGAACAGGACTGGCAGCAGCAGGAGTGAGTGTCTCTCCTGCTTTCAGGTTGTCACCAATGCTTGTCTGCTCTGCTGAGTCATGAGCCACATCTTTCAGGCCCTGCTCAGAAGCTCAGTGGTCTCCTGGCCACGTAAAGAAGTGGAACAGTTAAATGCTCACCACATCCCTATGCACATTCTATGTAAAATTTGTTCATCAAGGAGTAAAGAGAGTACATAAATATTGAGCTAATGTCATCAATTTTAGAAGCATTTCCAGCAGCACAGGGTTGCATTTACTTTTGTGTGTTCCCTGCATGGCAAATGTAGGAGAATAAAGCACATTTTTTATTATCTGTGCTTGCTGGGGCCAAGTTAAAGGTGCACGTTGGCACGTTGCTGTGTGTGCAGGCCAGCCAAGACTTTTCTTCAAGCAAAAATTCTTATAGTTTTACCAGCATCCTCCCAAACATTGCAGAAGGCATATGCTACTGTGATACCTTAGATAAAACTGGAGACAAGTTGCAGATCCCATCATCTTCCTGCTCCCAATTCAGACAAATGTTCTGTTACCTTCTTATGAATGTGTTTTAAGTAACCCAGGTGCTGCAATTCAGGCACTTTTATAAGCCATGATTGGTGGCAAAGTGGGGTCCTGGACGTAAACATAGCACTGTTTGGAAGACGTTCATGCCCAAATTAAGACTTCTCCAGCACTGAAACACAATAATGTTCTTAAAATGCATTAAGGGCTGTCACAGAGGGGAAATGACTTCTCATGTATCTCTGTCCCCTGAAGACAAAACTTCAGAATGAAGCTTAAACAGTTAAAAAGTTGGATGTAAACCATACACGTAGTAACGATTTCCAGGGGTAAGGATACTTAAATAGATTGCAGGATCAAGAATTGTTAAGAACAGATTAGGCAACCTCTTTGAGCATAATTTAGTTTGTCCTGTGTTTGGATAGGAGAAGTGTTTTAGCTCTCTCTACTTTCATAATTCTTGGATCTTCAATAGTGGGAAACTCTTTCGCTCTGCAGTTTTGTTTTATCTTTTTATTTATTCATTTATTTGAAGGATTATTGTTATTTTACTCATCTTCTGTTTTCTCAGCTGGATCAATCCAATTGTTGCCATCTTCCTTTGCAGACCAGGTTCCTCAGACCACTGATCATTTTTGTTGTTGTCAGCTCTCTAATTGCTCCACATCTTTCTTCCTTCTTTAACTTTTTCCCAGCAGTGAGATATTTTTGACTCCTACTTAGCATGTGATCACTGGAATCACTAGATCCTTTCCTGCAGAAATGCTCCGTTGGCAGTGAATCTTCATCATGTATTTATGTCATTGGTCATCCCTACCCTCGTATACTTAGCTGTTGTGTCTTTATCTGTTTTCTCAGACTATTTCTTTGATTGTAATAATTTTGCATCCTAATGTTTTTCAAAGTGCTTGCAGCTCCTTAGCAGCAAAGTATTGTCTTCAAATTCAGAAAACACACACTTTATCTGGGTCAGTAATGACTTGGAGTTTTTTCCAATACAGGCATAATTTATCATGAGAAAAATGATTTTCCATAGCTAACTGATGAATTTTAGTTGTCCTATTGATCTCATATTAAAATCTTCTTGAAACTTCTGATGGTTTGCAAATTTCAAGGACATTATTATTGCTATAAGCTTTATTCACTTCTGCATAATACCATGTTTTATTAAAGCACTGGCTGCAGGCCAGCTGGAAAGCCTCATATATGTGGAAGAAACCTAAGACAGCACCATTCAGGAGTAAGATATTTTAGAAACAGGATGCCACAGCTATGACATATTCATTACACATCCTGTGTTTTCCTTGCATTTGTAACTTAACTCTTTTGTTAAAAAACAAACACAGATTTAGCTTCTGCCCATGCTTCATATATGCCTACAGGATGCAGAAGAGTGCAAGAAAAATTCCCTTCCCATGACAGTGCATTAGTATTTCTCTATCTCCAGGAGCCCATATTGTGCCAAACACACATGAATGTTAAGGGGGAATGAGAAGATGAGAGACGAAAAGAAAGAATAAAAGATGAGAGAGAAATTGCACAGTGAGGCATGACAGAGTGGGGGGCAAAGGGCTTGTTCAGTCCATAACATGGGTTCCTCGGGTTATATTAGGATTTTTTATGAACAGAGCTGTACAAGTTTCTTCCCCTTCCTTTTTGGGAGTAGTAAAAGAGAGAGGAGATTCAGTACTGTCCCAGTGCATGCTGTGCAGATGCATCCTGTGAAGGTTTGTAAAGGTGTGAATAGCCCACCTGTGCTGGCACTCCAGAAGATGGTCTGCAGACAGTGGTACCCTGGGGACAGAGGAGGTGTGAATATACAAGTTAGATGCACATGTAACAGGTTTGGTACAGGAGAAAGTGGTGCAAAACCTCCCTGTGTGGGAGATTTTTTTCTGATCCTCAATGCTATTTGATTATTAGTCTGTCCTGTGAATTCTACTTGAAAGCAACCCAAAAGAGGAACTCAGATCAACCAAGGCATGTTAAACAATGCTTTCCTTCTTTGGGTAGCACCAAAGTATTTTCCAGGTAAACTCCCCGGTAATCCAGCTTTTCTTTCTACCTTTTATGCTTTGTTTATGGCTTTGATTCCTTGTGGTGTTTCAAAGTGCATGTTTGACTTAATTGTTCCATTGACTTGCTATGGATGTCAAAGGAATTATTCATGTGTTTAAAGGGAAGCAAATTCAGTCGTGTTGAATTGGAGCTTGCCAATGAGGAATACTGCTTAAACTAGAAAAAGTTATGGATTTTGGAGACAAGAATCATCTGGCAGCAGAGATGGAAATGAAACCAGGTAGAATTGCCCAGCCACTTGGAAAATAAATGATCCAATTCTCCGTTGAAGGATTAGCTATGAATTTAGCACTGAGTTTATTTTCCAGTACATCCATCTCATTTATCCAAGAATTGTTGTCTTTAATTACCATTGTGGTGCCTGCAGGCAAGAGTCTTTAAATTAGTGATGCAAAATTCTGCTCTCAGCAGTCACCAGGAGTTTGTATCTGCTTTGGTATCAATCTCCTTACAACTGCCTGACAGCATCAGACTCTGCACTGGGGATGTGCTGTTTGTGATGTCAGTATTTGGCCTGGTAGGTAGGTTAGTCTCTTAAACAAAACCAAGAGCACACACATTTGGTATTTATGGATATTTTTATCTTGAGAAACAAATACTGTCAGTTCATAGCTCTTCAGAGGTTGTGATTCACCCTCAGTGTTTTGTTAGATGGTTTATATTCTTCATCACAAATACTGGCGGCGCCATGCCTAATGGTGGTTATTTTTAATTCTGCATAAAGCACTGGTTTACATATGGGCAGTATGTCACCCATTCTGAAAAACAGAGTTAAAGCAGAGAAGTTATTTACATAAATCATTTTTAGATCTCGAAAAAATAGCCTGAGGCAAATAGTACTCATGCATGCTCATGAAAAAACTTGAGTCTAAACTTATCTCTCTATATATAAAATAGAAAAATTATGACTATTGCTGAATTTAACAGGCCTTGTAAAATTTTTCTATCACTGCAATATATATGACCATGCCTTTGTGTGCTTCTTTACACAACAATTAACTGGCAGTGGTTCTGAAAATACATTACTCAATGCTAAGGCTTTGCAGAATTAAACACAAAGGTTGAATAAAAGAACATTCCCTCTTCTCAGCAAGTCTTTGTCTTCTACATCAGAGCAGCTGGAAGCAGTAATTTGTCTTTGTGCATGGACGAACAAGGGTTTATTTCAACTAAAGCTCTTTAAAACGCTGCTTCCTTTATTTTTGCCCCCAGAAGGGTTGTAGGTAACCTGTCAACAGTTACTCCTACTCTAATAAGTCTTCATTAGGTGACTGATTCTGCAGCCTTGCACGGCTTTGAAAGCCTACGTGTCTTCGAGTGGGGGTATTACCAGTACCGGTACTGCAGGATCAACTGTATGATTAAGTTGCTTAGTTATGCATTTAGAAGAGGATGTTCAAAGAGTTTCAAGGAACTAGATATTCATGTTGATTGATATATAGTGGGAAGTGAATGTTTAACTCCTGTAAGGTTCTCTTGCAAATCCCCGTCTTAGGTTTTGAATGCGAGACCTCTGCATTTCCATTATGAGATGACATCTGCCTAGTAGCACTGTGTTTGGAAAGACAGAAAGAAACTGACCTTCAGACAAAACATATTCTATAATACTATGAGATTTAGTGGTGCTTTCTTTCTGTATAGAAAGAGTGGATTCAGTTCAACAACCAGATGAAATTTCTCTGTCATTCCAGTGCCCTTAATGGAAATACCTAGTGCAAGTTATTCGACTGTTAGGCTGCTAACTCTCTTTTAATGAAAAAAAAAAACCCAAAACCCTGACAAACCCAAACAATGATTTAGTTCTTGTTTTACAAGTTCCTTACTAAAGACTTTGACCTGAAGTACATCACATCTTGTGAGGTAACAGCTGGTCTATCATTGTCTTCGGAAAAAAGCAACAGTTGCTAAGATTTCAAGAAACAAAGATGGTCTTTGAATCAACTGGAACAGCTGTAAGAGACTGACACACCATGCACTGTCAGCTGCTAAATTCAGATATTCAGACTGCCTGAAATGGGATACTTTAACTCTTTGGCACCACCAGATTCCTTTTCTCTCTGTTTTTCTTTTATAAAAAAGGCAGAAAAAGAAATTGGGTATTCAATTTGCCTTTTACGTCAAGAAATTTAAAAAAAAAAACCAGCCCCCAAACTATCACTTTCTTTGTAGGGATTTTATTTTTTATATTTATTCAACTTCTGATTTATAAGTCATTCAAAGACGTGCTTGTTGACAGCTGAAATTTGCATTAGAAAAGTATAATGTGCTTCTCTGTGTGGTGCATTAAAAAGAAAAATATAATAGTGTATATCCAAAAACCAACTTCAGATGCTATTTTAAGGCACTGAGCATCTTCCCAGTTTTGTATGTGGAAACTGTATTTAGTTTAACGGAGCAGAATGAAGATGAATATGTCATATCTAAGAGGGAAAGGTAAGTGATAGCAGCAGTCTCTTTAACAGACAGAGGCATGTGAGATCCAAAAGCTGGTGGCTGAAGTTGGGCACATTCAGACTGGAAAAGTTTAGCTTTTCTTTTTAGAGTAATCAGGGAACTGATCCATAATTTAAATTAGCTTGGGATGTGGCAGATTTTTCCATTGCTTGAAACCTTCAGATCAAACTTGGCTCTCTGCTGTTGCTGGTTCTTGCAGTACTTTCTGAAGTGCTCCAGAACATTGTGGGCTTTTTTTCAAAGATGGCAAAATGTGATGACATGAAAATTTATTTCACTTAATGAAGAGTCAGCAGCCATCTCTTGTGAACAAAACACTTGTATGGGTTTGGTACGCCTGAAAGCCAAGCTCTTGCAACTTGGAGCCTGACTGATTTCTGGAAGCCTGAAATAGGCACATACTGAGACTCTCGCTAGACTATAGTTTTAGTTCAGTTACAAAGGCCAGGGTGTTATTTGGGAGCCTCTGAGATGTTGTAGCCTGGCTTGGATGGCATCAGGAAAGCTGTGCACAGCATGGCTGATCTTGCTGCTGATGGTGAATCCCCCAGTGAGTGGCACCCTGAGCCCTCTGCTCTGCTGATCAGACAGTGAGACTGGTGCCCCAGCACTGAACACTCTTGTTTTCTTGCCCGGAGAGCCACACTGGCTCAAGCTTGTTCCTGAGTGATTTACTTCAGTATTCCCAAGCAGTGCACAGTGCTGGCTTCTTATAAAATCTCTTTTACTGATCACATCTAACCTACTTTCTTGTGCCCTGCACTCCTTATCCTGCACCATCTGAGTAACTTACAGATTGGCAATTATCACTGTTTGCAGAGTCAAGTTTAGTTTATTCTCCTGTGAATATCTTTGTGGATATGACCGTGTGAAAAAAATAGATTCATACCATGACCCCAGAGGATTTGAAAGGTCTTTGCTCATGTGAATTAATGTCCTAGAGTAAAGGTCGAGACATAAATTGAATAATTTTCCAGATGTGATAACTGAGGTAAGCAGAATGAACTGCTCAGTCTAGAGCTTTAATTCTCATTAATAAATTGCTTTACTGTCCTGATAGTCTATTTTATATTTACAGTTAATACAAGGTCCACATAAAGGCTACACCTCCTGACATCCCTCTCTGCATTTGCAATGAAAGACCAAGTCTGCTGTCATTAAGCCAAATTCCAGCTCTGCTTTCCACATCTTTGTATTTTTTATCTGTCTCATATTCTTAGAGATATATTTGTCATGAAAAGTCCGGGACAAAGAAGAGAAACAAAACAACAGATTTACACATATCCTGAATTTAGTTTTGTCTTATTTTATTCTTTGTTGAAAGGATTTGTAAGGAGGTTTTGCTGCTACCTTTGAATTGCTTGCTCTTCTTTTTCCCAGCAGAGGCACATCATTATCTTATGAGGTGAATGGGAATTACTTTTCGGTATCCAGAAATAGACTTTGGCCTTTTGACATCCTAATAATTCCCAGAACTGCCAACTGAACCTTCACCATGATAGACTGGATTTGCTATATTAAAATATTGTAGCAGTGCCCTGATTTCAAGTTTTGACAGTTTCCTCACTGCAGTTGACCCCTGTTCCTCATACAGCTGCTTTCTGCAATGTGGTTACAACATCAATGCAGATTTTCCTTTGCTTTTAGAAACTTGGTTTAAAATAGTGAAAAGTTGCATTCTGTCCGAACTTACCTACTGTTTTTTAATGGTGTGTCATGTATCCCATTTCTTCTCTTATTTATTAAACCCTGTGCTTTGACTAGAACTTATTTCCAAGAATATTAAATTATTGTTCTATTATTAGAACACAAGGTTTGATTCCTTGACAGGTTGACAAGAGCTCTGCAACACTTTGCAGGAACAGCCCTTCCCAGTCAAAACTGTCCTCAGTTGGTTTACCCTGGTGCTGAAATAGAGTGAAATAAAGCTGCTCAGTTCTGCAGTGTGTGGTGGCATGTGGGACTTAATGCTCTCCTTTTCACAGTCACCCACATTCTGATACCGACAGTCATCTTCAGAGCAGCAGCTACCAACACACATCTTTTTAATGCCTGATCCCTTACACACACGTTCTAATTGAGTCCTTCATAAATTCCAACATCTATCAATGTTTCTTGGCCATCACATAGCATATGAATATTGGCTCATGGTCATCTGTCTCCTGCCATTTGTTGGTAATAAGGAAATTGCATTTAGACTAGAAAGACAATAAACCCACTAATTTGGTGCACCTTGGGATCTTCCTTATGTCACAGGGTTTGTTTTTTTCACAGGTTTCAGAGTGTTTTCATTTACTTTCTTTGGCTCTTAGACTTCCTTCCTCTTCTGGTTTAGGATTTTTAACCAAATTCAGCAGTCAAGATCACTTAACCTGCTCAGTGTAGGCTCTTTTTAATCACCTGCACTGTATATATTAATGTCAGAAAATTTAGATTTCTTTTCCAGCAACTTCCTATGAAAACAATTGCCTTACGAATATGGTTATTGTGAATGTGAATGATGTGGGTTTAGAACAGGTTCATTTTCAAAGGATGTTTTCATGGAAAACAAAGTTAAGTTGTGTGGGAACAGCGGAGAGTCTGTAAACAGCTCTAATAGGTAGTTCCTTTCTTCCTTCCAAGACTTAGGAATCAGGTTAAAGCACCAGAGATATAGGGAAGAAAAGAAAATAGAGAGTGATAATGTTCTCAGATTCAAGAGCCATGTTTTTAAAGCCCGGGGGTGAGATAATGAGCAATTTATGAGAAGGTTACTATAGCTCATTTCTACTAAGTTTCTCCCCATCTCTTGTTTATCTCTTATTTGTTTTGTTGCTCTGTTCCAGTGCCGTAGTGACACCCTCTGGCAATGGCAGGATACTTTCACTGCCATTAGGGAGCTCTGCAGCAATTAGGGAGCAGCCTCATGGGAGAGGCATGGGCGTGCCATGTCCTTCCTTCCCTTAGAGCTCGTTTGGCTGAAGGTTAAAATTCACACATGTGAAGTTAAAATTAATGTTGCACATGATGGCCAATTGATACAAACTAAAGTATCATGTAATAAACAGCACTGGGCAGATTTTCTTCTGGTGAGGAGGTTGAAAACCCTCCCTTTGTACTTAAATTGAATTTTTTTTTGCATCACCTCTGAAGCACGCTCTTCTCTTCTAGAGTGCAGGCTCTGAGCAAAGCCTTACTGATGCTCTGGCTGTGGTGTGGCTTGCACCAGAACAGGGATGACTCACTGATCCCTCATACTTGTGAAATAACACAGTTTTATAAAGATGAAAAAGCTACTGTCAGTTTTGTATTTTGCATTGGTAATGCTTTTATTTGTGCTGTCTTACATTATGGGCCACAAAATGAAAACTTCTCACAGTTGACATTTTACCAGGCAATATAAAGAGAAAAACCAGGGAGCCTTTGAGACAGTTTGAGCAGCAAAGTGGAGCGGCTGAGGCTTGGAGAAAGGCATTAAGGTGCCTAAGTTCTATTAAAATCAAGGTGTTGGAGAATACTTAATGGGTTTTTGTTTTGCATCTAGGTCTGTGTCTCATTTTGATAAGCAGCTTGGTGCATGTCTGCAGGGCAGGCTGGTAGTACAGAACTGCCTAAATGGTCGAGTTGGGGCGAAGCAACTGCCTGTCTGTGGCAGCACAAGGATCCGTGCCAGTTACCTCACTGAGCTTCCCAGCAGCCTGAATTAGCCCAGACACAGATGTTTGTGCTGCTGGATTCAGGCAAAGTTGAAGACTTGTTAGAGAAACCTCCATGCATAAATGGGGAGTGAGGTTCTGAGAGGAAAACCCTAAGTCCTATTGATTGCTCTGTCCCATAAGGGACCTGCTTGGAATGAGTCCTTCTCAGTCCCATGACAGTGAGTGAGATGTCCTGGACTGATTCTGAGCGCTCTGAGTTTGGATACAGAGACTTCTCAGCATCATGATGAAATAGGAAGGTCTGGCTCAGCTTCTGAGAACAGCCATGGTTGTATCTGCCACCTGGGGTCACTGTGATCAAGGTTATTAAAAGCGAGAGGTATGAAGTAACAAAGGAAATACTACAAGTAGTAAAAAAACTACTTTCTAACCCGAACCCCTGGAGGCTACAACTGAGATTGCCACAAGTATACAAATTAGTTGAAAATTTTATTATGTGTGAAAAGATGAAGCCCTGTATTTCAGTGGGTAAACAGAAGTCTGTTTGAACCGGGCAGGGATTTGTATAAAGCAAGACATGAACTACCACAAGAAAGGCATTATCTCTCACAGGCCTTTCTTACTGCATTTTGTCTGAGCTCTTCTACCTGTTGGCTCCTACAGTGTGTTATTACTCACTTTGAAGACCCTTTTAGCAGTGTAGTTTTGTGGCTGCAAAATCTTCAGTGGTCTTGCTGCTGATCTTGTTTAACACTGAAATTGCTGCTCATGTCTCAGTGGCTGTTCATATTATTTACATATATGAGATTAAAGGTGAGTCTAATAGATATTTTGAATCTGCAACAATCTTATAGAATTTCTTAAGTGTGCTATTAATTAAACCTTTGTCTCAGCTAACCCCACATGATATATTATGTACCAGCAGTACTTCTTAAAAGCACTTTAGCTGAATTTTCAAGCTGGCTAGGCTTAAAGTTGTCAAAATACGTATTTATATTAAAACTCCTCAGAATACTGTGTGGATGTAAATCTTTCTGTGGAACTGCTGCATTGTGAGAGAGAAAGGCCACTTTGTGTGCTGGGAAAAGAGCAGCTCCAGAGGATGCAAATGCTACTTCAAACCCCATATATTGTCAGAGCAGCATGGCAGTGTGTGAGCTGCTCGGAAGGTGGACCGCCCTGATGCTTTTTGAGAGCTGTCTCCGGCAGCAGCTGCAAAATTGCTGCCTCATAGTCTGAAAGAGAAAGTCAAAGCTAAAGCAATAAAGCATAGGAACCCTCTTTCCACTCTATTCTGTTCAGAAATCCTTTTATAAAGACCTGTAAGTACCCAGAGAAAGACTTCTGCTGTTGTATCTGCCACTGGGTGGCCTCCATTGGAGCTGAAGGAGGTAACACACGTCTACGGAGTACAGCTTTTTTTTATTAGCTAAATATTACTCAAACTTCTAGACAATGCGGCTGTACAAGGCATTGCATGGAATTCTGCCTGTTCTTTAGTAAGAATTGGTAGATCAATATTTTGAACCTTTTTTGTCCTTACTGTTTGGAAATTATGTGTATCATAGAATCACAGAATGGTTAATGTTGGAAAGGACCTTACATACCACTTTGTTCCAACCTCCCTGCCATGGGCAGGGTCACCTTCAACTAGACCAGGCTACTTCATTCCCCATCCAACCTGGTTTTGAACATTTCCAGGGTGGGGCAGCCACAACTTCTCTGGGTAACTTGTTCCAGTGCCTCATAGGAAAGAATTTCTGTATAATTTCCTTATAATATGTATAATTTCCTTAATGCTTTTGTTGATATATCTGTGCATTTGATTAGATAAGTACTTCAGTTACAGATACAGTTGAAGGAGAACAGGATGGAAAAAACAGTAGTAATGCTCATAGCAATGTTTCTTCATAGCTCTTTGCGAGTGGAAAACGTCCCTTCTTTGCAATACTGAAAGGTTACAGGGTCAGAATTGCCTTACTCCTCTGCTTTTTCAAATGAACTTTGCATCACTGTCACCACCTCTAAATAAAATTATTTAGTATCTTTTGTAATTACATGATCTTTAAAACGTCTCTCAGGACCACATTTTAGTCCTATTATAATCAGTGTTCTTTGGTGTAATTAATTATGTATATCATCACGAGGTCGGAATCAGAACATTATGTTTTCATCTCTTATAGTGAGATAGCTCCTCGTACATCCCATCATGCTGCTGTACACATAATTAGTACTATATGAAGAATATAAATTAACATGTTAGTTTTGATGGGAATGTTGATGAGGTTGGAAAGGCGTCATTAATATGCTCAATAGTGCAAAATAATACTTCTGATTTTAGCTTCCTTTGCTTTTCCTTTCAACTAGTTAAGCTAAAAATACGGCACAGCTGCTTTCCCTTTACACATGTGAAAATGCGTGGAATGTGAAGTAAGACAGAGAATAGCAGCCCTTTGGGTGAGGAAACGTGAGGTTCAGTGCTGAGACACCAGGCTCTGTCTCACCAGGGAAGCAGGGCTAAAGGAGGGCTCAGGGTACCACTTGTTGCTGCAGGGGTGGAAGCACTGCAGCATCACCACAGTCGCACACAGCAGGGTGGGTTCTCTTACTGGCTAATTACATTCAAGATAAATTGCTGACTCCACTTGGAGATGCCACTGCACTTCTTCCTTCTCTAAGGCCTAAGCACTTTTAAGCACTGTTGAACTCCTCCAGTCCCTTGAACACACATGGTTTAGTCCTTAGTTAACTGGTGCTAATGGATCAGATAGAAGATTTAGGCAGAAGTAGGAGATCCTTACGGATGTAAATCAATACTTATTAATGACATCTAAACTGTGTTAAGTCTCAGGACAAAGGAGAATCCAGCTATAGGATCTGATCTGCAGCTTGATAGAAACTCTATGCAGGAAACCAGTAGAAAGGATGAATAGCAGTGAAAAGCAAACTATGGAAAGCTTTCTGATGTATATCTATTTTAATAATAGTTGACTCTTAGAAGGTGCTCTTTGACTGTTGTGCTCTGGGCATTTTATTAAGATGGGTAAGGTACCAATATCTATGTTGAACACTTTTTGGACATCCTTTGCTATTGTGGTTGATGAATAAAATTACAAAGTGAGTATCTGATCCTGAAAGTGAATCTCTGCAAACAAGCTCTTATAAACTGGAGGAGCTCAGTGAACAACAATGGGAGCTGCTACAGGAAGGAGGATTAATAGATATTAAATTGGTGGCCAGAGTAAGGGAGCTGTCAACTGGGAGCAAAACAAAAGAAAATATTGGTAGGAGAGAATTAAAGCGTGCTCTTAGATAGCTCTCTTGTAAAACTAACTCAATCAGAATGTCACTAATTAGTTTTTACAAATTCTGGGACTGGTTTAAACTTGGCGGCCTTTCGTAGTTACTTGAAATCTCAAAGTAGAGTATATTTCTAATGTGTTTGAATTAATGTTTTCTCATTACTGGAGCCTGCTTTTTCCTTACCTCATACTTGTCAATATCTAGGAGAATAATATTGCATCAGTGCAAAATTGCATAGATTGTAAGTATATGACTTTAAACCCAGTATAATTTTCTAACTGTCATTTTTGAAATTTTCCAATTTTGCCTTCCAGTTTTCTTAGTGTTTTTTAGTCCTTTTCTCCCAGATTCAGCCTCTTGGTAGTGACCCAGCTTTCCAGTCACAGAGGCATGAAAAATCAGCATAATTAAAAGTCACATATTAAAGCAACTTTATAACAATTTTCGTTTCTGAAATGCAAATCAGATATAAGAGAAGACTCACCCATGTTTGCTCTGTACATTGCTTGAAAAAAATCCATGTATCGCACTCATAGATTTGGTGCTGGTAGGATATCGCAGTTATTTTTTTTTTTGAAAACTCAGGGTTTAACTCAGATAACACTTTTAGTTCCTGACATACAACTCTGATTATAATTTCTGGTCAGCTTGGATTCTCTTCCTATCTCTATTTCCATGGAATCCACAGTGATGCCACTCTGTCTTTCTCTAGTAAATCCATTGGGTTTACATTTTGGTAATTTTCCACTTTTCTCCTCCTCCCAGCCCTCAGCTCGCTGCCTCACGGCTTTCTTCCACTTTGCAATTTCTGATTTATTTCTGGCATCTGTTCAATTTCAGAAAAAAAATAATTCTAGCCTATTAGTCTTGAAAGGAAATATAAATTCAATTTTTATCAACATTCGTCAATTAAAATCTGATATTGCAATGTCTGTTTATAAGTAACTTGAGTATTCCAAATTTATGTTGATAATACCTTATACCATTCATTCCATGTATATAACACTTTCATGTGGCAGACGAGGAGAGATGTTTCTGTGAGACTATATAAATTTACAAGTACAGAAATAAAATCCATTGACTACACCCCAGTGTCACACTCGCTGTGTGTACGCTCACACTTACACACATGTGCGTAGAAGTTGTTTTGAAAGATGAACTTGTATATGATTATCTGATAAGATATAAAACTGAAGCCTGAAATCTGGGCTGATCTCTTGGGTTTTGGTTCAGGGCCAGATTCTGGAAAACTATTTGAGTTCCGATTCAGGCAAAATCCCCTGAATATGTTTTTCTGGCAATATTTTTGAGAACAGCTGGTCTTTTCACATTTTTTCCATTTGGGTTAGAAATCTTAAGAGAGTAACCAAGATGCCACTGAAATACTGCTGTTTGCTGCTCACTGAAAGGAAAATGTAGCCCATATACATGGAGTCATAATTTTGGCGTTTTTCTCTGGTGTATTTCAAAGCTCTAGATGATAGATAATGACATTAAGGAGAGTGAGTTGAAGTTAATTGCAAAGCATTGCTTATTAGGTTTGAAAGAGATATAATCACAGGGCATTCTAATTCCTTAAGACACTGATTAATATAACAGCTACAGAGAAAAAGCTGGCAGGGAATACGTTTCTAGGGAGTTTGCAGGATTGCTGGTTTATGCATTTTCTTTTACAGCCTACACAGTTGGAGATAATTCAGAATCTTACTGTTTAAGAGTACGCCAAGTATCTAAAATCTTGTGACCATATTTAGGGATGGATGAAATGTTTTGGTAAAATAGCTCACACTCCCCTACACATGCCCGTATGTCTGTCCAGCCTTTAGACCAGTGAAAGGAAGAAACAGGAGACCTCAGAGATTTCCTTTGCCTTTCTTGTAAGCCACCAGCTGGGTGTTAATGATCTCACACTGCTTATTCCAGTACCCAAACATCTGCCTTCCCTCTGGACTTGGTTGAATCACCCAGTGCCTTTACCAGTTGCTGTGTTCATCCACAACTCTGTTTTGGTTTAATCATTCCATTACTTGAAGCTGAAGAAACACTTTGTGGCATGTAGCACTAGTTTGTTCTGCATCTCATCCAGCATGTTGCTGGGCTATGCCAAGTAGGGTTGTCTCCTTGCAAGGCTGGAAGAATGGGGGAAAATTCAGAAGTTATGGGAATGATAGTATTATTTGCAGCTTGCACCTTTTTTCTTGCTGTCCCGCTGACCTTTCCCAGTTACTGTTACCCTCTGTCCATCCAGCATGTTTGCCTGGATAAAGGCTGTCTGCATCTCTGGTGGGAATGTGCAAAATACAGAGAGGGCTAGAGCAGAGTAAAAATAACATTTATTAGCAGATAGATTAAAGGCTGAAGAAGGATGTTTGGGGGAAAGGCAGTCCCAAGCTCTATCTGTAATAATGAAGTTCTTACAGTAGTTCCAGACAATCTGCTCCCAGTATGTACCGGGACATACAGCATTACCCATGGCTGTGCCAAGAGCCTGAACTCCACACAGCTCCTGACAGTCGGGAATTCTGCACAGCACATGCAGTTATATAGATTCTCCAGCTCTAATTGGCATCTGGAGGATGCTCGAAAACCTCCTAAAGCAGGCAAAATCAAGCAGGCTTCGGCTAGATAGGAGGTGGATTCTGAAAGCTACCAGTGGCAGAATGGGAAGATTGTTTTTGAAGAACAAGATGTCTCATTCTTGACCCCGTCACCTTCCGTGCGAGCCAGGGGGAGAGCGCTGATGCCAATCCAATAGGCATGCTCAGCAGATGTCCAAGTCTCTGGTTTATATCCAGTGATACTAAAGGTTGTTTATAAAGGCAAGACATTATTGTTTTGAGTGTTTGGCACTGCCTCTCATCTTTTAAAAAGTTGAGAGGAACAAATCTGATGAGGTTTCCAGCTATTTTGTCTGGGTTACAAGAATAGGCTGCAGAAAGCAGTGCGTCTTCTCTGACAGTGATCCTGCTCTTGTTTTACTCTTTGTAGCCCTGCTAGGAAACATCTTTTTTGCTTGTCTTTGGGAATGCAGTCTGAAAGGGTTCTCTGGAATCACCAAGTTCAGCCATCTGATACTGTAGAAAACCAAGTCATATGATCCCTCATATAACCTACATGAAGATGTTTTTGTTTTCTCCGGTTTGGGCTACAGTTGTTGGAAAGCTGCTCCACAACACTACTGTTCCCATGGCAGGAGAGTGTCTCACTTACAGACTAAATGTTTATATGTGTTGATTTTTCATGGTTTCCTTGTCTATTAGTTAAAGTAACTCTTTTTCAACTCCGTTGTTCACCCCTACCCTTGCCTCTCATCTCAATATACTTATAAATTAAAATGATACCTGTTCTTTGCTTATCTTTGTGCTGTAAATGATGCATACTCTTTCCTTCTTTCCTAACAGACAGGCTCTCCCAGAATACCTTTTTCTGCATCTTTTTTTGAGTCAAATGCATCTTGTTTCTTTGTTTCTTGGTTGATCAGAATTGTGCACAGCATTGAAGTGATAATTTACAGAAGATAATTTACAGATAGTTTTACAAAGGCATTAATTCTTCCTTACTCACTTGAAAGTGACCCAGTTTATACTGGCATGTGGTGGTTTTGCCTTTTTCCCAGCCAAGGGTTAAAAGGGTGACTTACATTTATCCAGTGGTTTAATGAATTCAAATTAAAGTAGAAATTGGTGCTGTAACTTCAACATGCATGGCATTTCATGTTAGATTACTGAATTTCAATCCAACTTCATTACTTCAGTCATCAAAAGCATCCTCTGTGCAATCCCTCTGAACACAGTAATTTCACTTCTTAGGACTGGGCCTTGAAATATTCTTAGTAAATTACCTCTGGGCTTGTTCTTCCACTTTTAATATCAACTGTTGTTAATCTACCTTAAATTATTGCCTAAAACACATTATGGTTCTTCTTCCTAATCAACTTTCCCATTTTAACCAGCAGTTTACCTCATAGAATTGAACCTGCTTGCTTGAAGAATTGATCAATTTATCTTGTTTAAAATATCAGTTACCAAATGAAGAGAGAAAGCAGATATTGCAGTGTGTCTCATTTTTCAATTGCCTCTCTGACTTTCATTATTCTTGATGCCTAAATTTGTTTCCAAGCCTTATATTACTGAGGTTGGACTAATGGTGAATCTATAGCTGCCCAGGTTACCTTGGGATGACATCAATCCACAGACATCAAAGATGATGAATGAAGTGCCTTTTAGTTCAGTCTTTTCTGAGTTAATTAATAAAAGGTCAGACGTCCATGCTGCACTCCTGATTTCACATCAGGAAAAATACACTTTCCTGAGCCTGTCACGATGAGAATTTCAGATTGTGGGATGTCTCACAAATTTAGTTTTCAACTGCATGAAAATTAACAACTAGGCTTTCTCCCTGTCAAAATGCTGGTGAAATAGACAGTATATTTACAAATTGCTATTTCTAATTACAACAAATGAAACTGAAAGACGTTTATGCTTTTCCCTTTTTTTTTCTCCCAGCAGGTCACTGAGTCTCTACTTCTCTTAAAAACCCTTCCAAAACTTTCCTCGTTGTTTCCTCATAATTTTGCATGCTGTGAAATAATAACCATATAAAATGTTCCAGCATATAAATGAGTTCACCGTATAAAATATATATAGTATTACATTAAGGACTCATAGTGGGATTTTCACAGTAACCAAAGAACTCCATTTTTAAGGGAATATTTTTGGCACTATTTCAAAGAGAAGGTGCCATTAAATGTAAATATTCTGAATATTGTAATTGTTATCACTGTTCACTGATAATCCCTTTTAGAGCATCCTCACAGGGGTAAATAGTTCGCAAGAAACAAGATCTGCCTGTTCTGGACACAGATTCTGCTCGAAGGAGACAGCAGTCCTTTTGCTGAGCTTTTCAAAGTTGTGCTTATTAATTGAGTCTATTTTGGCATTGTATTTTTCCTGAACAGGACTGTTCTGAAATTATCAGTTCTTCTGAAAACCCATAAATGTGGATTTTTGGCTTTTAATTTTGAAAATCTTGGCTATAAGTTTTATATAGCGGTTCTGTCTGTCGAGAGAACACTTAGCCTGAGATCTCATCTGGATTTAGAAGACAGAATACAAAGACATTTTGTCTTTTTCTTGTCAGTTTATTATCTTTCATGTTCCAATTTTTGTATAGTTGAAAATTGCTTTTCCTTTCTTTGCAAGCTAAGAAATAAATCCTGCCTAAGAGTGCAACCATTCTGCTGTTCCTTGAATTACTAAGAACATTAATAAAATTCAATGAAATACAAAGTGCTCATGTTAATGAGAGTTCAGAGGCTTCTAAAATATTTGAAGCAATAATATTTCATGGATTATTTTGGAGTACTCTTTGTAGAGGTCAACTGTGATATGATCACTGAAACCTGTGGCTACACTGGAGTCTTAGGAAACCTGTGTAAAAATAAACCACATGGCTTTGATGGACCAAAGCAGCCAGCAGGAAATAAGGGCAGAACTATACACCCACTGCTGAACACCGATGGCATGAGAGAGGCCATTAAAACAAATAATATAAATGAGCCTGAGCTGGCTATAAGACCTGCAAGGTGATTAATGCCTGTGGTGACAAGTTGGAGGCATAGGAGGAGATTAAAGATTAAGTTAAAGGTAAGAGTGCTAACAGGCCTTTTCCTGCCCAGTGCTTCTAATTGCTCTTCCTTCCTGCAAATCCAGTGGCCAGCACTGCCTGCACAGCACCACATTCCTCCATGAGACTTGTCAGGATGGTAGATAAATGAAATGTTTTTTTAAGAGCACTTTGTTCTGTTTTTTCTTCCATTTTTTAATTTTGTCCTTTTCTCCTTCATTTCCTTTTTTTTTTTTTCTTTATTCTTTTCAGCCTGTTCTGTCATCCCTTGTGCCCATAGGAAAATAATCAGAAGTCATATGGAAGCTGCCTTTGTTGGCTCTGGGCAGCATCCTGTGTTGGAATGGTGAGTGCAGGTTGGTCCAAACCAGATTCCAGCTGCCCAGACTGGTGCAGCTGGCAGAGGAGAGGCCACCAGGAAGCACAGGCAAAGACTGCAGAGTTCTCTCACTTGGCTTTCCAAAACAATTGTTCAAAGAACAAGGAAAACCAAAAAGCCCGGTGTCCTGAACCACTAAGGCTCGGTTGTAGTATATCTACTGCCTTATTTGCAGAAGGTTTTAACACTTGACCTGAAAAGTCAACAAAAGAATCACCATCTCCCATCTTAATAAATTAAGTTCTATCTTCTCTAATCACTTCCTACAAACACACAAAGTCATCTGTTTCCTTTTGGCTTAGATCTTGTATAATGTTTGGAGGAAGAAGGTCTACTTTTGTCAGCACCCCTGTTAAATTTATTTGCTTTTCTAGTTCAAGGAAAAAGCCTATAACTCTGAAAGTCATCCAATGCTTTTATTTATTTATTTTGCTCAGTTTGATTGATACATCTTTGTTCTTAGTTCATACAAAACTGACCACAAATACAGTAAAAGTGCTTCTTGTTAAAACACTTGCAGAATATCCAGGTGTTCCCCTCCTGTGCTTGTCTCACATGGGAAGAAACTTGACCTTACATGAAGGTACATTGGATTCAGAAGTGCTCCATCAGAAATCTTTCTGGCTGATAAGTCCAGAGCTTGAAAAATATTCAGACTACTTTGCTGCATGTAATTCTGCTTCTTGAGTTACAAGCAAGGGTTCTCAAGGCAAGATGGAAACAGGGCAGGTGGTTTGAAACCCCTTTGTGTCTGAGAAACCTCTACCTGGCTCAGTGGGCACAGAGAATCACTTGGAGAAGCAGAAATGTCACTCTAAGATATCATCAGTGCTGACATACACAAACAGATGCCTCTTAACACTGGCCTGTAAGTGATCATGGGTTCTTTCTGGCGTATTTAAGAAAACATGGTGTAAAAAATGAGGTTGATGATCATTCTGCTGAGGAATTTGTGTAAATATCTGTAGATATACTTGTGTCTATGACTGTATATATACATATATATTTATTTATTTCATGTTTCATAGGCCACCAAGATTTATTGTCCTTGGTAGTAAATATTGACCTTGGATTTATCTCAGTCAATGTTTACCTCTTAGGCCAATAAATCTTGAGGTTCACCTTAACAGAAGTCAATATCTGCTTAGTGTTCAGCTCCATCATTAATATAAATATTTTAGTGACCTTTGCATGTATTAGTCTATTTTTTAAAGTCAGCTCAGTGTTACAAATCCAGTGGCACATCAGTAGTTTATTTTTCAGATGTTTGTTCATTTAAGATTTTTTCAATAACCTCTGCTCTGATATTTCTGTCGAGCTGCTGCAGAAAGCGTGAGATGTGTTTTCTGAGGAGAATCTCAGGAATGTGAGTGCTGTGTCCAGTGGAGAGGGAGGTGGCCCACAGCACCCCTGTATATTTGGGTGGGTCATCACCTATTTACCTACTACCAGGGTATAAGTGTTGCTTTGATTGCTGCCTTTTCTCTGGGCTTTTCCCATGACTTTCTTTGTATGAGCAAATCTTTCGGAGATCAAGTGTTTGCTTTTCTGTATCTGTCACTGAGTTTAGGGTTAACAGGGACCTTTAGACCACCTAGTCTGACCTTTTTATCTTCTGCCATCTTTATCTCCTCCTTTTAAGAAACACATTTTGCCTCTTTCTGACTCCCTTCTCTTTTGACCCTCACCAAGTGAAATTTCTCTGTAGTGCCCTTATTAAAGTTTTTCTTTTTAATTGCATTTGATTTGGTGTGATAGCATCTCAGTCTAGATTCAAACTGAAGTGTCCCAAAGGAGCGTTGCTTTGTGAATCTCTCCGAGCTGTCACCAAACACACAGGGACATTGATTGCCCTTTCCTGGCATATATACTGAGGCATGAGCATTGCATCTGAATGTTATCTTGAGCCATTCAGCCACGGGTGGGGTCCCTCCTGAGGTCCTCCCCCTAAAAAGTGAGATGCAAAGTGGAGTCTAAAGGCTTATGACCTCTTCCTACCTCCTCTGACCTCAGGAGCATATAAAGAACCCTATGATGTGGGTCCCCAAGATGTGAAAACCTCTCTTTACAATAAAGCAGCCTGAAGGCTCCAGGATGGTTACTTAATACAGGCACCGAGCTCAAAATTTTCCTTGTTATCGTTATTACTGCACCACAAAGCACATATATAATACTCGTGGTTACAAACCACTTCACCAGCACAGATAAGAGACATGTTCTTCATCCCAGAACGTTCTCACTCCAAATCCCTGATTCTACCACCCCCTTTTCATTAAATTACTCCTTTTATTCTGACTTAGAGTGCTGACTGTTCACATGGATAAAAGCTTGCAGGGTTAAACCCTTTGTGAGCCTATAGAAAATATTCTGTCCATGTGGAGAGGTTTCTATTATCTGTTATAAAGGTGCTGCTGCAGTAAATGGTTTAAAAACATTGTGCTATGGAGGCTTCTGATCCCTGTCACATGAAATGGCATAAATGTCAGGCCAGGGATTTATATGAATATTCCTTGAAGAGAAGCAAAGACAAGGAATTAGTTGTTCTCTTGTCCTATTTATTCCCTTTAATTGGATTTATTTTTAAGTGGGCTTTAGTATAGAAATTTCTGCTTCATTTCTTTATTGTATTTTGAAATTTCATATCAACACAGATAAAGCCTGCTTGCCCTACATTAGAAAGTATATTTAAACCAGTGGACATATGTTCCTTAAGCAGCAAAATATTCTAATTTTTTAATACTATTTTTTAAACCTAACCTAAATCAGTTCTCAGCTTACAGGAAGAGTATTTCAAGGTGCTGGTGTTGAAGCAGTTCACAGCAGCAAACACAGCCAGGATTCAAGATTCAGAGCAATTATAGCTGCTGATACATCAAGTCCTTGAGGGAAGGAACCGTGAAGCATTTTTTTTCCAGAGGGATATGTGTGCTACAGGCCATATCAGAGCTGGTTCATGCAAGAGACCTGATAGAGCAAGTACAGCACTTGGCTGGTTTTCGGTGCATGCCTCCAAGTCAGACTGAGGAGCAGCTTACTGTTGTCAACCTTTGATTCATAGAGTTGTGTAAATGGGCAAAAAATTCCTTTCTGTCATGCCAGAGGCCAAATTAAACAGAAATCTGTAAACTGGGAGGGTTATTTAGTTGGGAGGAAGCAACATGAGTCGTGTGATAATGTACTCCTGCAAGTTTTTTTGCAATTTGTTTTGGGGCTGAATTTGTCCTGGTTTATTTAATGCCATAAAATATAATTCTTTCTGCTGAGAAATTGTTTAAAAATTACACCAGCGTGAAGGCAGACACGGAGTTTGCAGAGCCAAGCAAAGGTGTTTGAAGGTTTGGACTAAGAGTGACCACAAATGTCTGCCTTAATACTGATCCACCAGCCTGCCCGTGGAATTCTTCATGTTCCCTTTCAACCAGGCATTTAAAAAATGTACTGCAGATATGCAGGAAGGCATATACAGCACTGCTTTCCCCCCCTCTCCCATCCCAGCTATGCTAATGAAAGCCCAGCATAGCTGAGATTTCCAGATCTGCTATCGCTGTGGAAAGATAAAAGCAGACCCGTGCATGTTACATTGCAGAATTTAACGCTGGGCACTCGTGATTTTTGTAATGTTTGCAGCAGAATGCGGAAGAAAGAGGTTAGTGCAGTGTTTGCTGGGCAGGTTTTAGAAACACAGAGAACTGCTGGGGAATGAGTGCTGGGAGGCGGGAAGGAGCAGGTGTTGCTGCCAGGGATGTTGCTGGGTCTCTTCAAGATGTCTTTGATGTACATTGTAGTGGTTAGTGAAGACTCAAAAAGAAAATTAATAAGATGGAATGAAGCAATGTAACAGCCTCTGATTTTATTTCATAGGTATGAAGAAAGTGCACCCTTAGGTCTGCCTTTGTGCATCTGTAGACTTAAGCTTTTCATGCATAAAAAGCTCCCTTTCCTTCGGAGCCCTGAAAACACAGACCACTTAAGAAAACATGCATGTATCACCTGATCTAATCAATCTCTATTTTCTCCTTCTTTGAATTAGTGGAGCTGTAAAAAATGAAGCTGCTTAATTGTGATAGTTCACTAAAAACTCCTACAAAAGAAGTATTTATTGTCTGGGGAAATTTTATCTCTAGTTCGTTTTATTGTAGAAGATTCTATCTCGGAAATGCTGTGAATCACAGATGAAGGGGAGTAAAGATGAACTTAGGGAAAACATAAGGAAAATGTGTGGGTGTATGAGTTTGCACATGTCTGTAAGCTATAATAGATATGCAAATAGAAAACCAAGTGCTTGTGGACATGTGGTTTTGTGTCAGATGTGAATTTTATTCATCAGCTCTTTAACACTGGATTTACACACTTTTAAAAAACCCTTCTGACTCATTCTAGAGAACCTTTATCAGCTATTTTATAATGATTTCATTTACCAATCCAATTATAAACTAAATTGACACAGGTTAAAGTGTTTTTATTATACACAGCTGTTTGATATCTCCAGGTGTGGGAGCACACAACAAGGGTGGAAATTAATTAAGCAAGATGTGGGAGATGGCTGCAGCCGTATGTTATGAGCTTGTCAGCCAGAGGAGACACATGTCAAACACTGCTTGATTAGTTGCAGCACACGCTGAGTGACTTGGAGCTACAACTCTGCAGAGCCTCGGCTTCAGTCTCTCATCGCTCCCAAGCTTTTCCAATAGCACTTTATTTTAAAACATATATTATCAGGATTACCCCAGGAGTTTCCTGATGTGCTAAAGTATCTCATATGAACAAAACCCCTGCTAACTGCATTTATTGAGCATCTTGTTGTTCTTTACCATCGTGTTATTCTTTAGCATCTTTAGCACTCTTGGAGTATTCTGATTTTTATGTTAATGGAAAGGGCCACCAGGCACAAAGGGTAAATATTTTAGCCTAATAACTGTTAGTTCCTATCTATTTTTGTGCTGACACAGTTGCCAGGCAGAGGTGCTGTCTTATGGCACTCAAGCCTTTCTTCTGGGTGCACAAGCTATAGTCATAAAAATAGTGCGTAGGAGCAGTAAGTATATGATTGGAAGGAGCAATTATAATTATCAAATACAATTTATATTTCCTGTATTTGTAGAAAACTGTTAGAAGTGATTCTTTCACAGAGTGAAAAAAATAAAAAAGAAAATAGATTTATATCATGTTCATGTCCAAGTTCAACAACTACATCAGTTTGTGTGTAGACATTCTCTGAATACGAAAATTGAATGAATTACTAGAATAAAACTTTCTCTATCAAAAATTTGCTAATCATACATTTGCAAGAAAACATAAATATATGTAATTTCATTTTTATAAAAGAATGTTATCCATCTCAATCTGAAAAACAAACAAAAAAATGCTATCACTGTTGGGGGAAAGGTAGTCCTCTTCACTGCATAACATAAGGTAATGTGCATGGTATGGTTTTGTTCATATTTACTTATGCACGTGTGCAATACAATTTATATAGTTTATTATTGCAAATAATGTCCTGTGTCCCTGTATAGGGATATCCCTAGGGATATGTGTTCCGTGTTCTATGTTGGGGGACATCTTTATCATCTGCTCCAAGAGAATGCATAATGTGCATTCTAATTGCAACCCTCTGGGAGCTCTTTAAATCTCAGCTTATACTACTGTATTTTCAGATAACTTCAGCTGTAGTAACTATGGAATTGGGACACAGTGATCAGAGATCTGTATCAGTGCCATTTGCCAAGGGCTTCTTCATCTCTATTACCTGATTCCTAAAGTAAGGATGAGGAGTGCATAGTGACTCTCCAGCTTCATTGGGACAGTCCAGAAGAGGGAGCTTGAAATTAAAGAGTGAAGGAATTTAAAAGTACCAGAAGGAATAAATTGTTCAAATATGGGGACTTTGTTGTGGTCACCCTTTATCACTGGTGGAATTTGCTTCATATTAATAACAACAGAGACTTGTTTTGGGAATGATAATTATTCTCGTGATGTGTTTCAGTCCCAGCAGAAGCAATTTTAAAATGCTTATTCTTTCAACTATTAAGTTAAAATGCTTATTTTTTTCAGAGTGATGTCCTCCACAGCTTTTCCAGAATTTTGAGAAAATGACAATTGTGGGGAAAATGTAAACCATATACTCACGTGGAACTTAAAGGGCCATCCTTCTCTTCAGCAGCTCAAATACACCAACCTCATTTCAGTGACACCAGGGTTGAATTTGGCCCGCTTTGTCTGAAGTACAGGGTTTGTCATTGTGCTAAGTCTTTGCCTGGGTCACTTCTGCGATGCCAGTGCATACAAATAACACCTTTGACTTTGTTACAGTGCCCTTTCATGCTCCAAATATGATGTATTTGGAGCTTTCTCAAAATAAAAGCTTCAGTGAAGTATTCTTGCAGCAATGCTGTGCTCTTACAGCACATAATCTCCGTAAATGTCTGTCTCTGCATTCGAGTCTGGTACCTGCTGGCAAAACAAAGAGTTCCAAATCACTGTACTGTACCTACTAAACCAGAGAGAGGCCTGTACAGCCTAGTATGACTGTTTCTCTATATCTGTATCAATATATTTGTACATCATAAGCAAGTAGAAAGTGCATTTTATTGACCCAAGTTTCTCTGCTGGTTTTTTTTAATCTTGTTTGTTTTTCTTTTGGCATTTAAATTCCTCTCTCATCTTGAATTTAGTTCCAAGATGAAAATCTTGAGAATGCTCACACACAGAAAAAAGAGAAGAAATATGATTGTTCAACTGAAACAGCATTTTCAACAAAACCTTATTTTAACTTATTACTAAGAAATGTAATTTTGAAGTAATTTCATAGTGAAAAGTAGATCCTATGATGATATTGCAGTAGGACAACGAGACACTTTCAAAACTTTTAAAACATTTTAAATGGCAAATGACATCAGCTGTTTTCCATGGGAATATTTGGTTTCAGCAAACTGGTTTTTCCCCCCAAAAATCATATTACCCAATTTCTAATCAAGGCCTCCTGCTATGCACAGGCTTTGTTGATGAGCAGTGGCATTAGTGATGGGAAACTGGGATGCAGCCTCTTTGCAATTATTCATGCAGAAGGGCAGATATCCCTACACCAGCACACAGAGAGCATATTTTCCGTGCATTATGCATGGGATTTTCTCCAGCTGGCCTCCTGACTCATGCTCCCCTGCCTCCCCCGTGTCTGCGGCTGGGCCCAGGACCACCTCATCCCTCCCACTGGGAGAAGCTCCGTGCCAAGCCCTGGGCTCCCGGCAGGTGGACGGGGCTTCCAGACATCCCCGCTCCAACCTCCTGCTCAAAGCTGGTCTGCGCAGAGTTGGCTACTCTGACCCAGAGCCTTGCCCAGCTTGGAAACACCCCCCTTCCCTAGGCCCCTCTTCCAGTGCTTGACCACCCTCAGAGCAATTTTTATTCTTTGTATCAGGTGGTAATTTCCTCTGTTCCCATTTTGCCTCTTGTCTCAACAGCAATAAAATCTCCCTGATTGTGTTTTCAGAAGAGACCAGACACTCTTCTCCCACCTTCTTTGCACCTGCTGTGTGCTCCGGCCCCTGGACCATTTTGGTGGCCACTGTGGACCTGCTGTTTGTCAGTGTGTTTCTTGTTTGGGGGAGCCCAAAGCTGGTCATGGTACTCCAGGCTGTCCAACAAGGGCTGAACAGAGGAAAAGAATCAATTCTTTCACCCAAGCAGTGTGACTTCAATGAAGTGATGCATCTGAGGGGTGGGAGGAAAAGAGACCAAAAGCAGCAGGGTAGAGTGTGGGATTGGACCTTGTAATTCTCGAGGCACAAGGTTGTCCCCTTTTCTTAGCTCTTATTGCAGTAATCTATGGCAGATAGTTTCCCAGAAGAAGACCCCTGCAGAAACTCTCTCTGAAAGCTGTAGTTAATATGTGGAAGATGATGTGGCCCATTGGCACGTAGATGTATAGAGTCTGTAAAACGAATTGGTGCTCTGCTCATAAAGTTGTACCCATTCATTGGCTATAATAATTAATGAACCTATAAAAGGACTTCATAAAACAGTAAAAATGGAAATATTTCACAGAAATAGAAGATGACATATTTTTATTTCTTTCTGTTTCACATGTCTGTTAGTTATGTGGACCTGTGACTTAATAAATGTTATGGAATTAGGCAGGGACTTTAACGTTAACATGCCATTCACGGTGTTTTCTCATGTCCAATTTCAAAGACTTATATAGTCATAATGGTAAAATTAATGCATGTCTTAATTGCAATAACAAGTAATTGTCAGACATTATAATGAAGTAATTAAATATTCTAAATTGTTATTAGCTTTGTATGCTTCTATAATTAATCTGTTGCTGTCCTAACAGGAAAAGAAATTAAAAGAAGCAGATGGGTAATGTTTTTGTTAAGGCTTCAATACTGACTCTTTCTTTGGTACATGCCTGTGACACCACATATTTGATTATAGCAACTGTAAGCTTGGGGCTGTTGATTTTAAATACCTCTAAAAGGGAATCTTTTCTTTTACCTGTGTGCATTACCTTTATTCTCAGTCGTCAGTAAATCACAGTAATAGCTCTTGGTGGTTTCCGTATTGTACATCAGCAAGGACATCCAGCATTCCTAGGAATTCCTATGGATTGAAGCCTTATACTTAGAGCCTTGCAGAGACCCTTGCAGTTTATTCAGTGGTAAAGTACTGTGTTTATTCCATCAGTGCACAGATACTTATTGAAGCCAGCTGGGTTTGAACTCTGTGTTCTTCATCCTTATAGAGCAGAAGAAGCTGTAGTTAGAACAATTGCTAGAAAGTTGTTGTCTTTTCAGGAAATGAATCATAAGAAAATCTTAGACACACACAAGAAGACCCCATACAACCCTCATCACCACCACTTCAGAAATCCTAAAATAGTACCTAGATAGTACCCAGACATAAGAGCTACAGCTGAAGGAGGGTGGAGTTACTATTAACTCTGTTTACTAAACTTCAGAGGTATGTAAGTAGGAAAGGTTTAAAATGCTTCAATCCTCCTACTAGAGCAGCCTCACTGTGAGAAAATGTGTGTCTTTTGTTGAATTATTCCAGAACAGCCCCATATCTTTTAAAGCTGTCCTCAACAACACAGGGCTGGCTTTGTTTTGCTAGAGAGATAGCAAAAGAAGAAAAAAACCTCTGCATAGCACACACACTGAAGGCTTTCTGAGGCTGCCTGCACAATGAAATTGTTCTGATTGAACTCTTGACAAATTATAACCTGCAGGTATAAAGAGTATTTTCCATTTTTGCCTAACACGTATACATTTTGCCTCTTCCATTTTTCCTTCCTTGCAATGCATTCAGCACAGCAAGGGCTGGAAAGAAATCTGATTGTGAAACTGATAAATTGTCTTACATAGTTTCCCTATTTTGGCCATTGCCATGGTCTGGTTCTGAAAGTGCTTGGAATTCTCTTTCTCTCGCTTTGTTTTAGAAGGCTTCTTCTCAGTTGCCTGTTGCCAGTGCTATATTACCCACAGTGCACATCATCTTTTTTCTATCTCCTATTCTATGTCGATTCCAAGCAGCCTCGGTGTAAAAGCAGATGAGATGGTTTATTTTTATCCCTCACTTTTTCTCGTGAGAAAGAGAACCCCTTGGCCCTGCCCTCTCCACTGTCTTCCTCTTAGCACAGACATTTGCTTCTTGGCAAATGGGGTCTATAAAATGCTACTGAATTAAATCAGCAAAGTGTTTCATCATATTTATTTTGCAGTCCCTGTGGTAGATTTTTTTTCTGGTCTAAATAGCTGCAATCTCATTGGTTTGAGTGGAATTTGCCTTCTTGGCAAGAGAAGGGAATTGGCTCAACCTTGCCAGGTGGCCAAGAGACATCAGAGATGCCAGACAGTGGAGGATCAGCTCCTGTGATTCCAGGTCTGATCACAGTTGTTTGCAATTCCATGTACACTCATAGAAGAAACTTTATGTGTTAAAACTTGCTGCAAGCCTTTGATATCTTTGACCTTTTAAAAAAAGTCTTTTAAATTTTGATATTCCCTAAGAAGACAGCTGGTATTTTTTGATTGAATAGATAGGGATTTCATGTCTAAACGCATTTCTTGGTTTCACTTTGTTGAACTAGTTCACTGCTCTCTGTATGTTCTCTGCTGCTCACAATCTTTTCTTGTGATTTGTTTTTGAGTGATACTATTGAAAGGCTGCAAACATGCAGAATTCTCCCTGGAAACATTAGTGATGTCCTGCTAGCATGTCCCTTTGGATCCAAACGTGGATATACAGGTACATACAGTCCCACCTGCCACTACACTTCCAAGCCAAAAAACTGCCCTTGATACCTTTTTATTGGAACAAAAGTCTGACTCCAAGTGCCACGGGTAACCAAATACAGATCCTCTGGGAGGAGGTAGGGAAGCTGGGGAAAAGTTGCAAAGCCTGTCAAAAGTTCTGGCTCTGGAGAGGGTGAGAAAGAGCCCTTTGAGTGCTGATGCTGAGCCCAGGACACACTGGGTGCAGAGCAGCTCTCTTGGTCTTTTGCAGCTCTCTTGGTGCAGTCTCATGAAACAACAGCAGAAATACCAGAACTGGTGCCCTATTTTCTTCATCCATCACCTGAATAAGTCATCTGGAAAGAGGGCAAACGATACATTGTCAACAAAATAAAGAAATCCCTCTGAGCAGTTCTCACTTACTGCACAATCATAAAAATCCTGGCAAAAAATCAAACCATTTCCATATCAGTTGAGCACAAAGCATTGCGAGCACGGTCGGTGTCAACAGTGCAGGGGCAGCAGACAGAGGCTGCTGTGTTCTTGGTGCTGCAGCTCAGACAGAAGATGAAATCATGGTAGTTCAACATTTGAAGGCTTAACTGCTGATTTTCTGGCTTTCTGTTTAGGCCGGAATAAAACCTGCTTGAAAAAATTTTGTTTCTGGGGATGTGTTTGCATGTGTTTGGCCCTAATTATTTAATACAATCTTCAAACCAGAGATACAACTACCTACTTTTGCAGAGCTGTAGGAGAGCCCAGGTACAATCTGTGCTTGGTGGTGGGATGATTGCAGTGCTGTGTTTGTAAGGGCTGTTTTTTACTGTAATGGCCAGAGAATGATTTTGGATGTCTCATAAACAGGTGTGTGGTACAGGAAAAAACAACAGACCATATTTTTGGCCTTGGCTGTATTGTTTATGCCTTTAGCAAGTGTCTCTACTTACTCAGTATCTAAAGCTTGCTTTCTCTATGTGGTACAGCCTGGAACTGAATATGGAGCATCAGACCTTTATTGGGGTTGTGGAAAGATATGTCTGTTTATTGCATTTTTCAGATTTTCAAAGTATTTTGGGACATTCATCCTTGTGACATTTTTGTATTTTATTTCAGACACTGAGGATAAAGGCAGTAAGAAAAATTTCCAAACAGATTCTACACTTAGTCTGAATTAAATCAAAAGGCGGATTTCATACAGGGACCTTAAGCATTTGGTACTTTAGGAGATGATAATTTCCAGAAGGGTGGCTTTCTTTGGTGGAATTCTGAATGGCCCAGTTCTTGGCTGCCAGACTTGTAGGCGAGAAACTTTGAGGCTGCCTGCTGATCCATATCATTGGAGATCTGAGGATGTTTAATGAATCTCAAATTGAGCATCCAAAAGCAGAAACACTACGACTCATTAATCACTGTGAGAGATCTTTGCCTAACTGTATCAGTTAAGAACAATAATTCCCTAGTAGGAAAGAAACATCGTGGTGCGTTTTCAGTGACAGTTGTGATATTATTGGTCACTAACATTTATTATCAAAGACATGCTTTGTTTCACTTTGGAGTTGTAAATCAACATCATCATGACTTTGTGTACCTTGTGTGTCTGTGTGCTCCTGTGTACTTCAGACTAATGTTTGATGACATGTCCTTCAAAGGTCTCTTTAAAAATCCAAATTTTGGTCTAATAAGATTAAATCTTCACTGAAATAAGATTAAGACTTGACCCCATGGGGTACTAGAATATTTACACCTATATTCTGTGATACAGAAGAATATTAGTGTAAATCTGCTGTTGCTGCTAATAGACTTTGGGTTCATTACACCATCAGATGAAAGTTTTAGTCTGTGAGTTTTAAAGAGGTGTTTTTTGGTTG
>VXBX01009614.1:1566164-1632332 GCA_013400415.1 Scytalopus superciliaris | reverse complement strand
GTTTTTTTTTGTTTTTGTTTGTTTGTTTGTTTGTTTTTTAATAAAATTAAAAGGTGATGCATAATTGAAATGTGGAACATTTAGGAGAAGGGTGCAGTGCTATACATAATTTATTGGGCACTGTTTGTACAGGCAATTGTTAAGTTATAAATAAAATACAGGACTAAAACAAGGATGAAAGGGTGAAACTCAGTAGTTATTTCCTCTGTATTGCTATTAAAAAAACCAAACCAAAACAAAAACAAAAACAAAACCAACAAAAAACAAAAGCCCAGAACCAAATGGTTTCCAAGTTTGTTCAAGCAGAACATTTTGGTTTGGATATTGATATTCACTGTGTTGCACCTATTTTTGGATCTGTCACATTGAAGACTCTCTTCTCTGTCACCCATTCCTCAGTAAAAGTTCTGCAGGCTGCAGGACTGTTCTCAGAGCTTGCTGAGGTGCCCCAGCACAGCCAAGGGGAAACCACAGGGAGGCAAATGAGCCTCTGTTGTACTGAATTCCCAGGTCCCAGAGCTGCTGGAAAACTTGACTCACCTCATGGACATAAAGTCCCTTGGTGGCTGTTCCAGTTTAGCACCTGCCAGTGTGGAAGTTTTCCCCATCCCACTGGAATCTCAGGTCCCAGTCCTTCCAGGTGGAGGGTTGGCATAGGAATCAGCTCCAGAGGTTTGTCTGTACCCAGCAGACGATTTCTGCCAACAGAGAAGTCCCTTGACCTGGAGAAATGCTGAACCCATCTAAGATCACAAAAATGAGTTTAGTATACTTAAGAATATGGTCCATAGACTTTTCAAAGCCATTTATTATAGGTCTTTGCATTGATTCTCAGAACAAGGTGAGAGAGGTTTCTTCTTGATGCATCAGAGCAGGCTTTGCATCCGTGGTGGAGGTGTTTCCTGAATGTGAGTAGGAGTAGCACAGAGTAGGCCTGATGAAACAACAGGGGTAAAATATATAATTTTGTTATATATAGGTCATGGCTGAGCATCCCCTGCAGGTGCTGCAGGGAGGTGCCTGATTTGAAATCTCCCAGTTCTCCTACAAGTGGTGCTGACGCAGAGCTGTGATACTGAGCAAAAACATTCAGACTGATGAAGAGGAAAGACATGAGCAATTTGAACTTAAGAGTGAAACATTTCCTAGAACTGAGCCTGAATAAAGTCTGGAACAGCTGAACAGGAAATAAGCTAATAATGTGATTTTACAATATGCATTTCCCATATAAGGCATTGAAATGTAGCATAGGTTTCATGGGTTTGTTTGCTGATCTTCTGGCTATTTATATGAAAATTTGGGGTTTCTTCACTGTTTGTGCTCTGTTATGATTGTGAGGACTTTGCTCCATTCCGGGTTGAAGTGTTTCATCTTGCTGCTGTTGTTGGTGGTCCCTGGATGGACCATTCCTAGGCCAGACCAGGGAAGAGGCTGACTAACAATCCCCTCTTGCTGCCTTTTGTTTGTGTCGGGGAGCTATTTCCTTTAGCCCTTAAGACTGATGCATAGGAAGGGGAAGAGAGCTGGGGAGCGCCCGTCTCGATGTGGTTCATGCTTCTGAAAATAAGTTCCCCAAAATCTGATGTGGGGAAAGGAAGCCCTGGCTCCACAGAGCCTGCTGTCTCCCTCAATAAACAAAGGACTGGATTTGGGCAAGTTGCCCGAAGTGTTGGTGCAGGGTGTGTTCCCGTCCCTACTGCTCTGCCTGGCCTTTTAAGGCTATGTGACAGTGTGCTGGAGACATGGCAAGGTGTGTAATTCAGCAGTGATTAATGAGCACAAGGCTCTTCTGCAGCTCCCCTCTTTCCATAGCATCGCTCAGATTCCCTTCTCACGAGCAGCTCACTGCGATTTTCAGAGTTTGGCCTCTTCTGCACTGTGAGTTGCAATCTCCTGCCAGCCCTTATGCTGCATTAATTTAGAACCATCCACCTTTCCAAGTGTCTGTACTGTGGAACAGGTTTTGCTTGTAAATGCAAGGCCAGATGTTCAGAGGAGAGCTCCCGTTTGGGCATCTGGCAATCACTGCTGGGACACAGACCCATCGCAGCTGAAATCTGAAATCTCTCAGCTTAGACAGGGCAAAACTCAGGCTGGGTAGTTTGTGCAGTGCTGTAAGAGGTGCCTTTATGCATATAATTCAGGAGTTCTTTCAAAATAGCACGCACTGAATCATGGTCTCAGTTTTAAACCACAGCTTGTTCATAACTAGCTATTTTGATTCCTTGCCGAGCAGGGGTTCACTTTCCAGTTACAGCTAAAACTTTCCTTTTCTTTTTCTGCAAAATCTGGTAATGAATGGTACATAAACAGCCAAGGTAGGTCTACTGGCTAGATAAGAAAGAGGTCTGATTTATTAATAAATGCTTCTTGTTTGTTTTTGTTTTTTTTCCAGTGACATATTCGATGCCATGTTCCCTGTCACACACATTGCAGGAGAAACAGTCATACAACAGGGTAATTCTTCCTGTCATCTTTTCCTCTTTTATGTTTGCTAAGGTTGTATAATTCACATGTCTCCATTTGAGATTTCACCCTCTTTGCTTAATGGCAAGAATGACCATATTCCAAAAGCATCTGAGTATGCAGGTGTATGATAAGTTCATGGATGCAGGTCTTTTGCTACACGTGCAGAGGTCTCCTGTAAAACCACACTGGTAGATCTCCAGGGTTTCAAAGTGCTACAGTTAAACATAGATAAATAGCACTCAAATTAAACTCTTCATTCCTTAGCTGAAGATAGTCGGGAAGTAAACCTTAGCTCAGAATGCATAAGGGTGGCACAGGCTAGCTGAGAGTAATTAGAGATGGAAAATATTTTTATGGTTGTTGGGAATATTCAACACCTCATTGTGCTGTATCAGAGTTATCGCATTTGGCAACTTACCTGCATGCCTGCAGCACATTGTGGAGGACTTCATTGCCCTCAGGCTATATTATCTTGTGTGTTTACACTGAATGAAGTGTTGAATCAATCAAAAAGAGATAAATTAATGCAATTGAAAGATATTAATAGCAAGAAATCAGAGCGATACTTTGATTTATGAAGGTGAGTAGGCAAGGATGTTTCAGAAAATTAATCTCTCTCTAAGTAATCTGGTGTACAAACCTGTGCAAATATGTACAGGATTAAATACAGGGACAGGAAGTTATTGAATAGCTTGGCAGACCTTCAGGAAACAATCACCTTTTGTATTTTGCTTCCAGGTGATGAAGGAGACAACTTCTATGTGATTGACCAAGGCGAGGTGGATGTAAGTACACTCTTGCAGTCCAATATTTATTTTGAAGCTTCAGAATAAAACTGTGTGCTTTGGCAGGCAGCTTGAGCCAGCCATGTGCTGTGGTTCTGACTCCTTTCTTCTTGAACGAGATTTCACAGCATTCATTTCATTACTTTGCTTTTGTTGTGTTAAGTCATTTGTTCATAATTTTAAAATTGGCATGTTTTACATCCTAGCTTATTTGTCCATTCTAAGCAGGAAAATATGGTATCAAAACCAAGCAAATGACATTATCTTCAGAGCCCTAACCACACCTGGAGGTGTGCAGTCTTTGGCAGAGCAGGCCACCATGCTGGAATGCACCCGAGGGTTTAGATCAACCATAAGGAAAATATTTTCTTTAATCAGTTAGCTTAGCTCATGTGTTGTTTGGGTTTGTTGGTTTTTGTGTTTTTTTTTTTTCACAAATTGAGATACAGCCACAGGCAGTGAGTTTCATCTTAGAAACCTTAATTTGCTTTTAAAATTAGGTCCAAATACATGAACAATGCAGCATATTAATAAAGCACGGATTATTATAAGTGCAAAGTGATCTGTTAGACCACAAAATGTTTACAGGAGAATGCAGTGGTTTAATCAGCAAGTCTTTGAAAAGAAGCTTCTTTCTGAACCTGCCTTCCAAATCATAAACTATTCACCTCTTATCATTTTTATTCTGCATGGAGCTCACCCTTCTGCAGTTTTTCTACAAGTTCCTACACACATCTTACATATCCACAGTTGTCGGGTAGGACAGGCTTGCTCATTAGCAACTTTGCTCTTCAGAATGCCCACATGAGTTTTGTTTGGCATATTTAAAGAAGAAGGTGATTTATTTTAAACCCAGGCAGGAGGCATAGAGTTATTTTAGTGAAAGTTATTTTTTTTAGCAGTCTGTTTGTGTGAGGAGGCTGTCTAATTGGTATTGTTGGGAATTGAGAAACCTCACACGCTGCCTCTGCCTCTGGAAGTTGCTCCTCAGGAAATCCGTCTGACTCACTGTTCCTATCAGATGTACCTCTCAATAGCAAACATTGCCACATCCACAGGGCCAGAAAATAAAAGAGCAATATTTATGGAACAGTGTTAAAATTTAGTTTTAAAATAATTGGTCAGGGACCGATAGGGAGCTTAATGAGTTCGCTGGCTCTGAGTCAGACCCACAAACACTCGCAAATGCACATGTTGAAGTTATAGATTAATCCTCTTTAAAAATAATTTGTCCTCACTCAAAACCTTTAGGAAAGTTTTCTTCAGCCTTTGGCTTGGAGATAGTGAGGGACTGAATGACATCTGAAAACATTCTGCAAAGCCCCTGCAGAGGAGATAATATTCCATATGCATGTATTGCTCTTACAAAGCACCGACAAAATGGAGTTCCATTGAGTAGATTGCAACTCTGATTTCATGAGTACTCTCAATCCCTAATGCCCTAAATTCAGCCTATAGCTGCTAGGACAGATCAAAATGAACAGATCCACATAATGTCATCCTGACACTTCCCAGAGACATGTAGAGACATGACCTGTGGGAGAAATGCTTCCTGACAAGACTTAGAAATGTAATTTGGACTGAGTTTATTCCAGAGACAACCAAAGCTCCTGACCATGTAAGTCTTGCCAAACTCTTCTGTGACCAGCTCTCATGCTGTTTCACTTCAGCATCCTCTAAGGTGCATCCTGCTGCACCTTACTCCAGCTCTCCCCATCTCCTTGGCTCAGTGCTCTCTCCTTGCTAAGCTTTTCCTAAAACTTCAGCCAAAACACACCCTCGATTCCAACGCAAGATGCTGTGGAAGGCACAGGGTGTTTGCTCATCCAGGAGCTACACCCTGGTAGCTACAGAAGTTCCTTACATTAACTGTCCTGTTGGGAAGCTCCAGGGAGATGATCCCATTTCCCTCTCCAGAACAAGTCTGTACCAGGGCCACTGGTCCATACAAGCTTGCTCCAATGTAAGGCTGCAGCTCCCAGACCCTGTGGGCCCGCACTATCACACCATAGATGGTGTTCCCCAGGAGAGTTCTTCCACTTTCTGGGCAGAACTGCTCAAGTCCTTTTTGTCTGAAGGAACTCCAGACCGCTAGTAAGCGAGCTGCAGTTCATTTAAGCCTTGCCAGATAGTTTTTTGGCGTGCTTCCACACTTCTCCATGAAAAAAAGCAACTTGGAGTGTAGACAATTGACCCTGAGACTCAGAGCCTCGAGCCATTTTCTGCCTGGTTCAGCTGGTGTTGGCATGTGCATGGAGGCTTTAACCCCTGGCCAGGCTCTCTGCTGTCATTACTTCCCTGATCTGCTTGGAAGCGGCAGGTATTCCAAGAGTGGTGGATTCAAGGAGCTATTTACTCTGAGAGCACCCTGACTGATAAACACCCAGATTTTCCATGCGTATACAAACATACACGTAAAGGAGTTTGCAAGGGCCATCATAAAATTCCCACCCCTGGAAGAAAGTCATGGCAAAACTGAAAACAACCCCAATAAAATCTGTCAACCAAGCAACCAAAACCAAACAGAAACCACCAATAAAGTGGGAATAACAAAGTCAGTGTGTGGCATTTTGAGTTTAAAAAGTTGCAGCATTTAAAAGTAATTTTTGTTAGAGTTTTGGCACAGGCAACCCCCAGAGTAAGTGAGAGCTTTCTAATATTTTCCCTTACAAAATAATATGAGTCAAATTAGAAGTACAATAAAATTGTTTTTAATATAATAACACTTAATTCTCAACTCTTACATTTTCTTAGGGTGTGAGCAAGCCCTGATAACACAGAATAAAGTATCTGTACACTTTCTTCTTGGTATTACCATGGACAAACAAAGGAGACTCCAAACCCTTCCATTGGCAAGCACGCCCAACATGGACAGTAGGCCAAGGGAAGGGCACAAATTTTCCTATGTAAAATAAAGGATTTTGGAATCAGAAAGAGGTACGACCCAGAGAACCTGAGGTTTTCCTCTCATATTCTGTATCCTACAAACCAGGTATATTTTGACCAAAGCTGGCATTGGATGGGAAAGGACATTATCACATTACCACTCACAGTCTTCCTCCTTAGTATGTCAGGGTTGAGGAGAATCATTAACTCACGACCAGGCCCTGCAGACGGGTAAAGTGTTCGCTAGGAGATGATGGCACAAACTTTGAAGTCTTAGAGGTCAGTTGTCTACTGGAAGCTTTCCTGCTCAGACAAATGGGAACATGTGCCAAAAAGTAGCTGGCAGAGCTTTAATTATAGTTTCCAGTAAAGATGTTGAAAGTACCTGCTAAAATATGACTTGCAAAAATCTCTAATCCATATTTCTAAATATAAAATGACTTCCTGTTTGTTATTTTAATCTCATAACCTCACATTTTTTACTTTAAAAAGCACCGTTGACTACCCTTTTCAAACAGATGTATGGTTTTTTTTAGACTCAGCAACTTCCTATTCTGTTTAATGTCACAGCAACTTTCTCTACAGGCATTCTCAGGTTTTCTTCTTGTAAAACAACAGCAGCCAAACTGTAGTATGGTGAAAATCAAAATGAAAACTTTTCAGTGCTTTTTTTTAAAATAGGTTCTGTAGTTACTGTATAAATCTCCATGTGGAGTTCTTCATGAATATTGTGGACAATAGATAAAATTATCTCTTGATTGTAGGTAAAATCTTCTTGAAGTGCTTACTTGTACATACAAACTGTCTAATTTGTACATACAAAGATGAAAATTACACTTTTTTAATGTGAGAATATTGTTGGATTTTGAAACTAGTTATATTTTATGGTTAAATTCCATAGGTTGCTTCTGGCTTGAATTCTTCCATCATCAATGACTTTTCTAATTTCAAAAGGCTGCCTTTTGAAATTTGAAGCAGAACATTTAAAAGTTTGGAGTTTTTCAACTTGAATTTTTAAAGATTCTTAAAGCAGTCTCCAAGTTTATATATTGAAATTCAAACTACAAATAAAAAGACTGGCTTTATTTGAGAAAACTACCCACATATAAGTACCATTCATGTCTAAGGCTTGTTTATTTTTCCAAGAATAAATAAAACTCATCTTCTTGTTTGGATAACAAATATTATGGCTTGACAAGAACCAAAGCACAACTTGCAAACAGATCCAAGGGTGGGGATTTAAGATGTAAGAGTTGCAACGCCTGGAACAAATTAGATTGTCCACACAGATCTCAAAGTGGCAGCAAACCCGCCTGCCCAAAACAAACCAACAAACAAAACCCAAACAAACAAACAAAAAGGCTAGAAATTAACTTGAAATCAACAATACAAAGTTAAAGGAAAGATCAGTTTCCAGTGAAGCTCAGAGACAGATGTTCCCATCCTTCTTTCAAAGGAAAATGGCTGCATTATTGCTCATGGCAAGGTCCCTTTCTGCATCTCTGGAGAACGTGAAGACCAGTGAGGTCCAGATCCATTCCTGCTGCTTTGAGCACTGCATGGCTCTGCATCTTCTCCCACAGTCAGTGCCCATGGACATCACAGCCTATGAAGAAAGGAACTACTGGTGTTCCACAGGACATTCTTCCTATTTGCCTCCTAAAAAATAATGAAATTAAGCAAGCGTGCAAAAACTGCAGTGCTTGTGCTACAACAATAGACATCTCAAGTAGTTTTGATCTGTGGAAAGTAAGTGGCCCTGAGGGCTTGGTCTTATTTGGGCATCTGAAGGTCTACTTTCCTCTTCAGTTGCATGAAAGAAGATTCCAGCTCTTACAGAGCTGTGATTGACAGATCAAGTGACAATTCAGACTAATTCATTTATGTACTCACCACTTTGGTGAGAGTTCACAGATGCCTAAAACTGACTGAGCCAAAACCTCAGCCCAGCATTTTTTAGGATAAATAAGGAGATCATCTGAGCTGCTACCATATAACATTGGCTTTCACAAGCTGTTCTGAGCCTAAAATAGCTTTGCTTCCCACACCTTACAAACAGAGCTACTTTCCTTTCTACTTCTTTTTTTAAAATCTATTTCAAAGGGGTTTATAGTGGAGCTGAACTCTGTTATAGAGCAGGATGGCTTTGTAGTGTGCCATCAATGCATTTTAACTTCATCATAAAGACAAAAGTTGATTGTTGACTTAGGCCTTTGCAGAGAATGAAGTGCAATGGTTTTCCTTCTAGAAAACAACCTATTCTCAAGCTGTTTTCTCTTTCTGAGATTGATATTCGAAATGACATTTTTATTGGGGGAGCGAATGCTGGGCCCAAAGACTGTCAGATCAGTGATTTGGTTTCACCTCAGAGTACTTTGAACCTGACACCCTTAGGGTGGACGAATGACCATTTGCATAAACTGTTTGAGGCGAGATGTCAAACATGTTTTGGAGAGCCTTGTCAAGTAAGACAGCAAAATTAAAGGAGTCTTAGAGCACAGTAGTAGCCTCTCTTTATAACAACTGTGCAACATTAAATGTCCATCCTTCACTTGCTCAAACTTGAGTTTTACCAGCATAATTCTGGGCTGCAGTCACAACTTGCACACTGCTTTAACAGAAATGTCACCATATTGCTTTAAAAATATGTGTTGGAATGAGTTTTATTTCCTGCTTATAATTCAGACCTTTCTGCAATAACAAAATCTGTGTTTTTCAACAAAAGAACATACAGAAGCACAGGTATTTTTGGTGTGCTGAAAAAGAGTCAAGGGTACCATGTCAGTTGACATTGAGGATGTGGTCCAAAACTCCTTGGCATTATCAGATGCTTGCCATCAGTCCTGACACCTTTTACTGGGGACACGTGGATTACTGCACTGTAGCAAACCCTGGGTCCATCCAGTGAAATTCCCACAGCAGGAGGGTTTCCCTACAGTCAAATATGCATCTGGACAATTTTGCAATGAATTAATAGAGTTTAGAAATGTTCATACATTCTCATTATGTTACAAACCTTTCAGAATCCTCCTTTTATTCATCCAGGAGACACAGAATTATCTGCTTGTTTCACCAAGAAAGTGCTTGGGTTTGCTTGCCTTTTTAAAAACTTCTTTGTTTTGCTTTCATCTTTTCATCATGAGGAGAATCAAGAGTAGATTCAATGTTCTGTGAGATTTTCTTTCAGTGGTGAGTGCAAAGGTTTGAAAGGAAAGGCTGTTGCTATTCTCCTGTGTGATATTCTCCTGTGTGACATTCATTCTGTCATGGTGAAGAAATGAAGCGATACCTTTTGTGGTTTGAGCTCTTTCTTGGCAGTCTGCTACCACCTGCCTGTTTGGGTTTATTTTTACCCTTTATTTTTCAGCCCCTTGATCCTCAGATATTCCAGCAGCACCAGGAGCCACCACATTCCCTGGAGTTCAGCAATGATGCTAATGCTGCTCTTTTTCAGCTGATACCCAAGAGGTCTCTTGATCAGCTGAACTGCTCTGTGGCCTTATCTATCTCCTACTGAACCAGCATTTCATTGACCTCCGTAGGAGCTGGAGCAAATCTTAATTGAATATTGTGAAGATAAATTGGGTTTGAATCCAGCTGTATTTTCTAATATGCCTTTTCATCATAAAACGAAGATAGAAGTAAAATTAATACTGACAGGTTGTTGAATTTTGACCCCAGTTCATTTATTATGGTCACCATCTTTTCTCATGCCCAGCTTGAACACAGCTCCAATTCATGTATTTTTTAAAACCTGCTAGTTTATTACTCAGTAATTGGTGTTAGGTTATGATCTTTGCCTTTGCAATACTTTTCTGCTTAAGATGAGGATACCTGCCTATTTTCTTCGTATTATTTTTCTTCCAAACTTCCAAACAAATGAAATTAATTCTTCCTGATTTCTACTGGTCTGTAACAGATTGGGATATATTCTGCACAGGGTAAAAGCACCCAGCCTTTCCTTCCCTTCAAACTCAGAGACACATTAACATAATTAAAAGGGTTTATAGTGTATTTTGCAGCAGCCTTTGCATACACTGTCATGTCTCATGAGCTGTGTTGCCCTTGAGTGGAGAGGAAAATTCAGCCCAGTGGAAAGCACCTGCACGAGGCCCCTTCCTCCAGAGAAGGTTTCACGTAGCACTCAAAAGTAGGAATTCTTCTCAAATTAAACATAATCCAGGAAAAATACAGCAATAGTGGTATTGAGCCATACCATGTTCCAAGAGCTACCTAAACAGACTGTGGGTCAGACACTGTTCTGTGGAGCTGATGTTAAAAACAATGGGTGATTCTGCATAGAGCTTCTCAAGTCCAAAGCACTTAGTTGTCTTCACTAAGGGAGAAGGGGATCTGTATAGTTATATTTAACTGGTGGTTAGGGAAGGCTTAGGGAAGAAAAAAAATGTTCCTTTTCAAGAGATATTTCCTTGTTTTGACTGTTTTTCATTTCATGGCCATGGTGCTTTTCAGCAACCCTCATTACACGTATCAACAAATCTCCTTCCTTTCAAGTCTGACAGTGTTCATAAAAAGCCAAAGTTGTGACAGTTCTGCTTGTTGACTGCCTGAGCCTTGAACACAAGAGGGAAAATGTGATGCCAGCTAACCACAGGAACTGAAAACTCAGAGAGTAAATACAGTCATTGTACTGAAGCAAGACAACTTGAAATTCTGTCCACAGAACAGGTTGTTGCCCTCTGTGGGGACCAACTGCAGAAAGTTAACGCTCTTGTTTTCCTTCTGCGTCCCCAGCACTGATGATTAGAAAGGAAATTGCTAACAGCCTTTTAGGTAACTGGGGGTAGGAGGAGAACTGCAACTCAGCCCCTAAACTGCTCTTTCTTCTTGTTTTGTCTTGTGCTGTGGTAGGTTTATGTCAACGGGGAGTGGGTCACCAGCATTGGAGAGGGAGGCAGCTTTGGGGAGCTGGCACTGATCTATGGAACACCCCGGGCTGCCACTGTCAAGGCCAAGACAGACCTGAAGCTCTGGGGCATCGACAGAGACAGCTACAGGCGCATTCTGATGGTAAGTTTATGGAGAAGGGCTTGTCTATGGGGTTGGTATTTTTTACTTTCTTTTGTAGTGCCAGCACTTCTGTGTTCAGAGTACTCTGGTAACAGAGGGCTATGCAGTCTGTGCTTCTACACAAAAGAAAGCGGACATGACAAAAACATTGAGTAACTGAACTAAATGAACTGAAAGAAAAGGGAACAGGATTCAGCAGAAAGACGCTGAGTCAGAAGTTCAACTGAATAACATTATGCATAACTGTTATACATGAATGAAAACCTCAGGAAGCCTCAAAAAGCCACCAAAGCTACTCAAATCTTCTCCTTATCCTGAGCCTTGAAATGTCTCTCAGTAGCACCCCTTGCCTATGAAGTCTTTGTCTGAACTTGTGATGTATTCCTCAAAGAGGGTGATAGACAGTAAACCCAGCTCCACTAAAATAATAAAGAAGTCCTGGTTGAACTGTGCCCTCCATGTGCATTAGGCAGCACTCAGCCACACGTAGCATGGGATGGGTGCTGGAGAGTCCCTGCTAATGATTCATTGCTCTGCTCCTTTTAAACTCCCTCATTCCTGCAGCAAAGCTGAACAGACCTTTGTGGCACTTGGGGTGTGTGTGATTTGGTGTTGGTTCTTGAGTGGTGAGTTTATAATGGAAACTTTGACAGATAATTAACTTCAGCAAAGTCATAACTTTTTTATGAGTTTGTTTCCAATGTCCATGTGCATATCTTCTTTCTCCATGAGATCGTCCTTTCTATTTGATAATTAACAGACATAACTCCATGTAAAGCTTCTTTCTCAATAGGACTTTTTTTCTAAAAGCTGCATTGTTCCATTCTGATCTGAAGGAAATGACACTGTGCTCTCAGACTAATAAAGGAGTGGGCATTTTGAGATCATCTGTATTTCCAGTGGATGTCATGGAAAACAGAAAACTTAGGAAAGGAATTGAGTAGATTTTACACCTAAATGATTAGTTCTTACCAACAGAGTGTAAGAGTGATCTATATTTATCCCGTTGGATGTCCTTATGAGCATTGCTGATGTTCACTCTGTATTTCATGGGCTGAGTTCTGTGTCACATAAACAAAATTCACACTGACATCTGGGACAGCACATCTGATGGAAATTTACTCTATCCCAAAATACTCAGCCTGATGGCTCCAAGACAAAATAGAGGAATAATGATGAGAAGTGTACTGTTTCTCTCTTGTGGGTAACAGGATGAACAGTTTTGAAAGTTTCCCAGTGCAGGGAAGCAGGCAGAGGTATTTCTAAAAATTATTCCTAAAACATAGATCAGGAGAATTTCTAAAGAGGCACATCCAGCTTGTTTGTCCCATGTCCTGCATGGATGCAGTGAAGGGGTGTTTGGCATAAACTGGTGTGATGAACCTGTGTGCTACAAAGAAGAATCCAAAATGCAAAAGAGAAGGAGTGTAGGAGGGAAATAAACGTCAGGACAAGACACATATTCCTTGGTTTTTTAAGCAGAGCTTTTTGCATCTGCCTGTAACCTTGCTACTAAGGAATTGAAAGGACAGATTCACAGGTTTCATAGCCTAGAAATGATTTCAGTGTTAGTGTTGATAGAACCAGTGGTACCTAACATTGTCCAGCCCTGGGAGCTCTCAGGTTTGGTCATGTATCCATTATCATCTGATAGCACCCTTCAGAAGATGAATATTTGATGCAGAGGCAGGATTTTGCTAAAAGGCTTGAAAGTCCCAAGTGAAAAAGACTAGTTTTATTGCTAGCTTTAGTCATACATCCAACTTGAATATCATGGATGTACTTCTATTTGATTCTAGTGTAGTGCTAAGTGCTTTTCAAATTAATTTCTGTGTTCTCTAGACCAGTGACTGCTGTACCTTACCTAGCAAGCTCAGCTTCTGCAATTGATGAGACCTTTAAATTGACATCAATCTGTTTTCTCTCCTTCTGTCTCTTGTTGTTGGTTTTTTTGTACAGTTGGGTCCATTAAAATTTGGTGGTCTGTTCCATTGCATTAGATACGCAGACGAGATGATTGTAGTATTCCCAATACTCAGATAGGAAATATTTCAAGTAGCATGGTGGATTAATTGCTGCAGGTATAGAAAATGTCCAATTTTCAATGCCGTCCGTGGTGAATGCAATTTACCCATTCACACTACATGAGTCCTGTCATCTTTTCATTTATTTGTAGGTAGATTTCTTTGCTGTAGGTGAAATGAGACACCTGTCTTTGTGCAGTCGTGTGAGGGCAGGTTACAGTGGCTCTCTGCACATTTCCTCAAGCCTAAGAATTAATTACATCATGTTTCAGTGGCTGCATTTCATACTTGAAGTGAACTCCACCATTACAGGGCTGGTTTTGCTGTACTCAGTTTCAATATGTATTAAGTAACTGCCTTTTAAGTCCCAGAAACATGGTGTCCTGCCATTTAGCCTCTAACTGGATATTTTAGAGGTAGAAATACTTCTGCTTTTAAATAAGAGGTAGTAATGGTTAGGATATCTTTTGAAGTACATAATTTAAGATGGTAAAACTTGGGAGCAAGCAGGTTTTTTCTTTTTATTTTTTTCTTCTTTTTTTTTTTATTTTCTGGTTGCAAATCTGTTTGTCTAAGGGATCAATGACCTTTTTCTCTCAAAGATATGCCTTTCTCTGTAGTCAGATAAAGCCCCTCCATAACCCGTTAGTTATTTCTCTCGTCTGCATTCCTTCCCTGCCGTGACCAACCTCGTGTTTTCTCAGTCTAGTGTTGAAATTTTATTCGAGTTGTAAATATTTATTTGCAAATCGTGCTTTCAGATCCGCACTTGCCAAAAAGATTTTATCCTGTCATGAGACACTTGACTCTCCACCTCATTTCTCCTTGCAGGTGCTGTTTTGGTTCTTTGCTTTGCATTTAGTAATTTCTAGTTTTTATTTCTGCTTAGTGCCATTTTCCCCAGTTATGTGTCTCATTGATCCTGACTGGTTTATGGTATGAATAAAATGCATTTCAGGAGGTTTGGAGTTTGGGTTTTACTTTTTATGGATGGACAAAGCCTGATGCAGAAAGTTCCTGCTGGCTTTTAGTTACACTTGTCATCCATTTATTATTTAGCTTGTCCCAAAGGAAGTTTGTTAAAACAGATATATTTCTTTATATTTCATTGTCTCAGCTTAGGTACCCTGGTGTCTTGAATGTCACATTCAAGTTTGTTTTAGCAGCTGTGATGACTGTAAATGCTGGGATAGGTCCTTCTGTCAGGATTTGAAGTGAAATTGCTTGACCTTCACTGCAGTCCTTGACAAAGTGTTACACCATGAAATTCATTGTGCTAGATGGGTTACAAAAAACCACTTCAACGTGTTCCCTCTGTGGTACACTCACAAATTATCTGTCCACCTGTGTGTTCCATTTATTTCATAAAATAATCTGTCCTGAGTCGAATACTTTTCACTCTGTTGCAAATTTTTTTATGTATATGTTCTCTGTGTGTGAACACACAAGCACAGACACACACATTCATGTATATATTCAATATTTATTTACTTACATTCTTCTGGGAGAGATGCAAAGGATTTTTTTGCCATAGGCTTCTCATGGAATTCAGTTGCTGCTCTCTTCTTTGCAATTTGGATTCAAGAGCATCACGGAATGGGGAACATCCCAGGGTAGTACAATATTTGTATTCTAAATATAGCAAATACCACAAATACCAGAGAAGCAAATGTCTGTATCCCAACATCAGATTGATCCCCCAGACAATTCAGTTCCCAGACTGAGAAAATTTGAAGTATTAATTTCTTGTAATTTCTTCTTGATTCAGGATAATTCAACTATCCTCTAGTTCCCATGGTCCAAGATACCTGGCTCTGAGAATGGAGTTGTACAGGATACAATATTTTTGCCTATTTGGCAAACTTTGCTCACAGAAACTGAATTGTAATATTGGGATATAAGTCATGACAAATCAAGATTAGTCAGTTCCTGATGTTATGCTTGATTTTTTTTATGCTCTTTTGGGTTTCTTCTACTGTCTTTCCCCAGCTTTGAACCTGAGAACAAATTCTCTAATAAGTGCTTTTTTTTTCCTGCTCAGATAAAATGAAGTCAGAGGGACTTTTTGTTGCCATAAAATGTAGGTTGTGTGGTGGCCAGAGCATATAGCAAATCTGAGGGCTGCAATCCATCCGACATCTGTGGAATAAAGCACGGGGATCGTGTGGGCTGATTTGCTGTGGATCATGGTCAGTTTGCACAGGGACTCTTTCTTTCATGCTCCTGTAAGAATGCACACTCAAAGCATCATTCAGGATCAGGTTGTGCAGGGATTACATGGAGCTGCAGTCCAGAAGGCCATTCTGGCACCTCCTGCCAGGATAACTCTTTATTTGAAACTTGAGCGGTGTTTTGCTGTTTGGTAGACATTTGTCTGGCTTCTTACTGAAGGTGGGAATTTCTAGGAAGGACCCAATCCACTCCAGCTGAAAAAATGAAGCAAGAGAGAAGACACAAAGAGCCCTGGAATGACAGTGAAAGATCAGACTGGAGGAGTGGAAAGAAAAAATGGAAGAAAACAAGAAAGGTGAAGAAGGGGCAGTTGGAAAAGATGAACCAGATGCTGAGTACAATCTCAAAAAGACCTGTTATAATCTCTGGGGCATTCATTTTTCCCAGCCTGTGTATTGCTTAAGCTAAGCCTAGGGCTTGCTACATTAAGTGGTCTTTGAGCCCTTTTCTGTGTGGATTTGACGCACGCGAGTGATCTCGTTTCTCCTCGGGACTGTCTCAGGGAGGAGCACTGCAGCTTGGAATATTAACGAGGCTTCGTAGTTAATGGGAACCACTGTCTTTAAGGAGATGAGCTTGTGCATGACAGCTCAGAACCAGGGAGAAAGTGAACAAAGGAAAAGAGGGAGAGGGAGAAGCAGCGACTATTGAAATAAGATATTAATAGGTTAGAAAAAAAGCAGAATTAATAAAGACTGTTTAAAACATGCCATCAAGAACCCTGCCAGTGCAGAATTATGCATGTACATTTACTATTGTTTTTATCTGGCTTAAACAGTAAGATTTCTACCGCTTCCCTGGGGAAACTTCTCTGCAAGAGAATAATTCCTACATTGGGAAAACGGTTTTGATATTGATCTTAAATTAGATTTTCTTTATTTTCTCCTATTACTTTGAGTTATGCTGTACTGGATTGCCCTCTCTTTCTGTCATATATCTGTAGATAATTCTCACTGTCTACCTAAAACCTTGCCACAGTGCATGCCAGCTATGAGGATGACATACCTATGATCCCAGTCCCAAGCCAAAAAATACAGGCTGAATTTGTTTTGCTCCTTCCTTATCAGCTCTGCCTGAGTGTTTTAGCATTTCTTCAAGCTCTGTTGGATTTAGGAGCACATTTCTGGAGAAGAGGTACCGAGACAGAATGTAGCACACCAGGCGCCGTCACATCTGAGCCACGGAGATGGAGCCTCTAAACTTCATTCCTGGATGATATCTTTGCATGTACAGACCAAAATAGCCTTGGCTGTGCTCTTGTTGCAGTCCAATGCAGGTCTCACCTACTGTCTGTAAATTGCTTTCAGCTTTACAACTTTCAGGTCTTCCATTTGTTAAACATCTCTGCTTTGGATTTTTTTTCTTAGCTGCTTTTTCCAACTGGAAGCTCATTCTGTTATTTTCTCGTCCCATATCTAATGTCTCCAGGTCCTTTCTTGTTATTTTCCTGCTCTGGCAAGCTTTCATAGCATCTCATGGTCTGCAGATACTGTTACTTTCTGATTTGTTGCTACTTCTGGAAGATCCATGAAAATACTGCATGAGAACAGACTCAGCACATGTCCCAGGGAACATGATGGCTGCCACTTCTGTTAGAGAAGGTTGTGATGGTGTTCATACCTGTGGCCTCAGCAATTTGGGTGAAGCAACTAGACCAAATGAAACAAGCATAAAAGGACATCAGGAGTCAAAGGTGATATTAAGCCTATGGGAGGGGATGAGAGGGGAATATAAGTCTGGTCAAGGAAGGTGGGATGGAACTAGCTGATCTTTAAGGTCCCTTCCAACCCAAGCCACTGTATGATTCTATAACTCTATGTTCTCTCTCTGTTTCATGGGACAAAAGATGGTTAATACCAATGGAAATAAGCACATTGATTGGTTGTATGAGTTCTACTGCTGGGTTGTTTCTAGCTTGCATTAAAGTACTGACCTCTCAAAATCCTTCCTCTCACTCTGCTTGTGAAAGCTTGAGGAGGAAAGCACATTCAAGTGAAAACAATGTGTGTGAGCATTAGCCAGGCTTCTCCTGTCTGGAAGAAAAATTGGGATCTGGTTGTTCCAATTGAGATCCAGCCTTGGCTGCCCTGAAAAGGCAGAGAAAGCTCCTGTGCCTGCCTGGGCACCCTGAGGCAAAGCTCTGCTGCTGGGTGTCTCTGTTGTTTGTCTTCTCCAGAGGGAGGGAGGAATGGATGGAGCCATCCTGCAGGTTGAGTCAGGAGCCACGAACTGACTCACCTTTGGTTTCAGTGCATGTGTTGAGTCCTAAGCCTCAGTCACTAGTTCTTCCCTAGGCTTGTGTTGTCCCCTACCTTTGTGGGATCATCCTGAGGCAGTGGGTATTTAATGCACAGGGTAGCTGTGCATCAAGTGGAGTCCTGCTAAGGTTCTAGATATTATCACAATACAAAACATTTTAATAGCACATCTAATTAATTCTTTCCACTTCAGTTTTGCTTTTGCACTTGTCTTCACTGTGGATTCTGTACCACCCCCCTGGCTTAGTTTAGCCATGACATAACACACCTGTTTTCCTGTAGGAAGTGATGGGTTCTTCCTCTCTGGACCAGGTGGGATGCCTACAATTCCTACCTTCCTGGGTGTCCTTAAATACCCAAAGCTGTGGTCAGGCATCACTTATGGCTGCTGATTACTGCTTCTTAAAATTCATCTGTGTCCACAAGTAATTTAAAAAGCATTTTCCACATCTGTCCCCGGGTGTCCCAGCCCATCAAACTAAACCACCAATCTGGTTTTCCACAGCTGTCAGTTTTGCTGGTCTAGTTTCCACTCGATTGCAGGGAGGAAAGCAACAACTGTGCAGTGTCCAGTTTTCCATTCTTTGTCTCACAGCGAGCTGTCAGGAGCTGGCGTGGTTTGTAGAGCCTCCTGCGTTTGAAGTTCTTTATTTTTTTTCTTTCTGGCACTTCAAATGCTCTCGGGGCCCCCCGAGGTTGAGAACCAAGTTTGTCAGACAGAGAGGTCAGACAGGGGTTAGTGATGCTATCGCTGAGGAGAACTGTCATCACCAGACTCGGAAATTATGAACGGGGTGTGGAGGGGGAGACCTCGGTAGCTGGTGCTGCTGCTGAGCCAGAGCTACCTGGGGAGAGTGGCAGCTCCTGATGGTGCTGCGGCTGTTCTGGAGCAGGGGTGGCCCCAGGAGAGGGGCACAAATGGGAGCTGTCCCCAGAGGAGAGCACCTGGCAGTTCCAGCAGGTGCTGTATCCAAAGCTGGAGCCAAAGCCTGTTGGTGTTGGTGGAAGGATTTGCGTTGCTTTGGGGTTTTTGCAGTCCCACCTGTAGGAAGGGGAATGATGTTTAATTTTTAGTTATATCACTGCACTTGAGCACACCAGCCTTCCCCCTTTTCATACTTAAAACACTTCTGAATGCTTTCACAGAGGAGTGCAAAATGTTTCTTCTCCTTTTCCTTTCTCTATACTCATTTTCTGCCTCTGCTTCCAGCACTTACAGGTACTCACTTGGAGAAGGAGGAATAGAGAAGTGGCTTTTTCTATGGCAAACACTGACATTTGCTTCTGTCTTCTCTGCCCAGCCTATGAATAAATGACATCTTTATTTCCCTTTCCTTGAGAAGATGAATGTGTCATCCTTGTGTTGTGCCTTGTAGATTTGACTAGCAGGCACCAGGCAGCCTTCAACACCCACAGGGAACCTGCCCAGGCAGAAACGATGTGGGGTGTCATCAGTGTGGGACAAACTGCACAGTACCAAGGCAGACCCTGGAGTTTCTCTTTGATACTGGAGAGGATGTTCTTTTCAAGTCATTTGTGTCACTGCAGAAGGAATTAAGGACAAATTTATCATTTCTATATTGGTAAAACTGCATCATAATTACTCCTGCATGAATTGCCTTCCAAAATGTGTGCTGGAATGGCGACTTACGGTTTCTGTCTTGGTGATAAAACCTTGTGTAAGCAGAAGGGGTCTTGGGTAATTTATCATATAAAAACATCTCAGTAGAATGGGGAATGACTGTGCTGTTGGCTGCACATTCACTGATGGATTTTCTACCCCAAAATGCTTAAATCTTGTTAAAATAATAATATTAAAAGATTTCTCAGCAGTAACAGTAGATACAACACTCTACAGAATATTACAGGTGAACACTCTTGGCATTAAAGAGTTTTTAACCCAAAAAGATGGGATCTGTGGAGGGGGACATTTTAAATTTTCTCTTACTTTATAGTTGCAAATTTCCTTCTAGCAGAGCCTTGTTGGCAGTGAGATATATATTAAATTATCTAAACAGTTAATTGAATCTCAGGCTTTAAAATGAGTGCCTGTAAATAACGGATACAATTCATCCACAGTGTCCAGTAACACCAGTGAAGTCAGTGAAATTACACCAGGATTGAATTTGAGTCCTTCTGTCTTTGCTTATCAGCAATACAACTTGCCCAGACATTTTATGGGGAAAGATTTGCCCCAGGCTGTTTATGCTGGCTTTGCTTAAGAGTTGGAAGGGGAGGGAAGAAAAAAAAGAGCAGCTGTAGGAAGAAATCACAGAAATACTTTGTGTAATGTTCTGCCTTCTTTTTCTCTCTCCTGTAATAACAGGGCAGCACGCTGAGGAAGCGGAAGATGTATGAAGAATTCCTGAGCAAGGTCTCCATTTTGGGTCAGTTGCCCTTTGGAACTTGGCTGTTATTTCCTCGGTTGTGCGTGTTGGCAGAATGAATTTTGGTCTTTGATGGCGCGATGAAAGCAATGGTGCTCAAACCAAAGGGCTCATGTTGTGTTGTTTCTGAAGGGATGAAAGTGTAAAGGGCCCTTTTTAAGGCTTGTTTTTCTCAATCTTTCCTATGCACTGAACATGTGTTTGAAGCACACATTAAACACGGGAGCAGGCACGCACTGGTAACCTTTCAGTAGCTGCTGCTCAGGAAAGATAATATGGATAGAGCAGAAAGCAGTGCAGAGATATGAATTTGTCATAAAGTCCAGTTACAACCTTCCAGGGGACAGGTGAGATGCCTGCCAGAATACTGTGTTTATGTGCAGTAAACAAACTAACCTTACAAATCAAAAATGGACTGATCTTTTTTCTTCCGTGCATTTTACAGCCCCTGTCTCACATTCTTAAAACATCTGTTTAGCTTCTTGTCCTTGGATTTTGTTTCCCTTTGATTAATGTGATAGCCACGAAATTTGGACATGTTCTTGATGGCCTTCAGTAGGAAAAACAACAAACCCATAATGCCTGACCAATCAATCACCATTAGGAGAACAAAAGCCTCTAATAAGGAGACAGTGTTAGACAGTACAATGAGTTGTTGATTCTGTAGGAGAAACATGTTTCTGCTGGGGCTGTTTGGAATAAAAACCAGTTCAGGATTCATTTGCTATATAATTAAAGTGTTTGTATTTCTACTTAAATATTTCTTGGTTCTTGTTTATGGTACTCACCTACAATTCGAGCTGAGGTACCTGAAATATGAGAGTGTCTCAGTGAGAGTACACTTGAACTTCTGAGAGGTGCCATCCATGAAATTGTCAATGGTATTTGTATGCTCAAAGTAAGGCCAAGTATATTGCTGACTTATTAATGAAGCTTCCATCATTTAAATACCTTCTTTTATGCTTAATTTAAATCTTCCTAAATTAAGAGCACAAATTATACCAAATTACAATGAGTATTTAAAGAAAAAAGGATCTGTGCACCTGCACTAATGAGGAGCAATTACAACAATGAGACATCTCAAAACAATTTCAGAGTAGAAAGGTTATTCAGAGATGTGCTTCCTTAAACATGTGGTTTGCAATGTAATTATAGCCTAATTTGTAGTGTGGCTTTTGAATCTCAGTGAAAAAAGAGGAGGGACTTCAAGATTTGAACCTTTTTTTATGCACAGAAAAGCAGTGAACAAAATAACATATCATTGCAGGAACATGGAAATTTCGGTGAAATGTGTAAGGATCTATTTGACACGTCTAAAAAGTAGATGACACCTGTGAAGCAGAAAGATATTTTAGAAACCTCAACATGACACTGAGGAGTCAACTTCACATCATCCTTTAATGTGGTCAGAACACTGTGATTTCCTGGTGGAAAAACCTCTACCTGCTTCTTATATATATTTTTTTCCAAAGACGGTCTAGTGTCTGTAATAAGCCATATAATTGTAAGAGTCACTTTTTTTTTTTTTAAATCTAAGTATTTTTTCGATTATCAGTAGCTGCTTATAGTGTATTGAACAAAATATGAAAAAACTAAATTGTTCTAAATCTTTCTTCTGGAGTTTAATTTAATATAAAGCCATGAATTGATATGTACAGTTTAGAAGAAATTGCAAAAAATTGCTTATGGTCAATTTTATTTGATGCTTCACTTCAACTCTGCAGTTAAAACTTGTAGAATATTCTACATAATGCTTGTTTGCAAGAATTATTAACTAATGCATTTGTAGTGGTACAATTCCCTTAGACAAAAGAGAGACACTTCTTGACTAAAGCTACATTTAGCTTTGAATTTTTCATAAAGCCAAGTGAAGAAGAAGTTTCAAGAGACTCTTTTCATTGCTGATTACTGAGTTCTTAAAAGATAAAAAAAAAAAAAGGGGAAAAGCCTTTTCTGGTCTGTATGAAAACGTTTTATGCGTATTTTTAGTCAAACAGAGCAGTTTTTGAACGTTGCATTGACAGTATGGGCTTGGTCTTTGACATTAATGCTTCTGCAGCAAAGGTCACAAACACACCAGGGAAGTGCTTTAGTGATTATAGGTGGGGAAAATGTTAGAAACAGTAATTTCCCAAACAGCAACAGAAAAGGGCATAAAAACACCAAGAAATGTGTCAATCAGCTCAAAACTTACCTTTGGTGCCTTGATCACTTCTATATGGTTTTGTTAGCAGTGTACCTATCTGAGCTCAGCAGAAAGGCTTTTTAACTTCTAAAGAGCAACTCTTTCACATTCACACAATGCTTCTAAGCAAGATTTTGAACAAAATGGGGAAACCAGAGTGTGACAGAACAGCACAGATCTAATCCTGGTGTCAGCAACCATATCTTGACTTACATTAGTTCAATAATTCATAATAAGTAGGAATCAGCAGAGCTCTGGAACATGAATTTTAGCCCTGCTTTTTGAGGCAGTGAAGGTTAAATCATTGTATTATCTGTTTCTTTTAATAACTTTTAAAGCTGTAATTTTTCAGTCAAACCTGATAAAAGTACAAAAGTTCAAGTACAATTCATTGTCTTGAATTCTGATGCAAATGGGTACTGGAGAGAGACAGAGGTGGCACCTCAGAGGGCAGGACAGAGAATTTATCCCTTAGCAGAGGCAGGAGGAGGAGGAGAGCAGTGGGACAGTGAGCAGTCCTGGATGTGCCCTGTGCAGGCTGTCCTTTGCCATGTGGGTACCACAGGGGATCTGGGGCAGCTGCAGGTGGGTGATGAGGACCCCAGGCCACAGGGGTGTGTTGGCTCCATCACTCCTAAAACACACAGGTCATTTTTTTCTTGCTAAAGTTTACTTCGAAGTTTTATAACTTACCTCTCTAAATGTGGGAATAAAAAGGAAAATTTTCAAACTGTCCTGCTGGCAAATGAATCAGAGATGCCATTTCAAATATCCATACATCTGGATGCCTCTGGTCTCGCCACCACTCGTGCCATTGGGGTCTGGCCCTTGGCAGCACGCAGTCTCACCCACAAGAGTCATCTCTGAGATCAACACCCTGCATCACTTATCTGCAGCCCATCAGGAGCCAGATGGGAGCAGCTCTGACGAAAAGACAGTAGGACTTGTCCTGACATCTGGTGTGGGATGTGGTAAGAGAATCTCGGCGCTCCCATATCCCTGGTATCTCCAAACAGCTCCTCAGCTGCTCCAATCCACGGCAGCATCAGGGCACTGTGTGTCAGATCGCAGGCGCAGCGAAACAGAGCCAACTTTCCCTGTCCAACTTTTAAGATTACTATCTGGGTGATTACTAAAGTCTAAGACACAATGAATAAATACATTCATGTTTCCCAACCGGAGGTTCGTGCAAAGTGCCTGGATGAAAGAAATGTTTCTTTTATAACAGAACCAGGCATGGCAGAACTGTCAGTTTAGATATGAATCTTCAGCCAAAGTTAGAGTATTTTTATAATATAGCTTTATGATCTTCAATATTTTAGAGTCCCTGGACAAATGGGAGCGGCTGACAGTGGCTGATGCACTGGAACCTGTCCAGTTTGAAGATGGAGAAAAAATTGTTGTGCAGGGAGAGCCCGGTGATGACTTCTTCATTATTACAGAGGTAAGATTGGCATCCTGATAAGCTCTGTCATTTCCTGGTAAAGATCAAGGTTGTGTATTAAAGACATTTGGGTTCAGTTCAATCTCTTACTTCAGCATAAATCTAACTCCACTTAAACCAGGAGACCTACTCAAAATTCAAATGAATTCAGAGACCAGTTCCATGGAATTGTCTTAAGTGGGACAGTCTTATTTCCAGTAAATTGAAAACGCAGAGGAATTTTGAGGTGTGTCTAGTGTCTTTACTGTGTGAAGGTTTGTTTTCTGCAGGAGATTTTTCTGGTTTCAATTTGCCAATACTTCAGCAGGGCTGGCCAGCCACACAGTGCATTGATCGTTGTTCCCAAAGGGACTTACAGGGGATATCACAAACGGACATCTGTAAACTGGAGCAGGAGATCTGATCAGAAAACGGATAATTTGTTCTTTGTTTTGCCTTAAACTCAGTCCAAATCGCTGAGCCATTTTCTTGTTTACTCTCACACAGGCAGACAGATCTGTCAGGCAGCTGAAAATGCTGACATCTTTTTGGGAGATTATCTGACACTTCAGTTCCACCATCTCACTTCTGCAAACAGATGCTGACGGGGTTTTTCCTCCCTCTCTGACATAAATATTTGGATCCTTGGTATCTCATACAAATACCAAGGCACTGTGATATAACAAGTTACAAAAAGGTATTAGAGAAACTCAGACTGAATAACAAGGGAGCATTAGGATATGATTGTCTATGGATTGAAGTAGGAGCTTTTCAGTGCCAGCTGTGAAGGTTCATACACAGATATATAGACTAGGAATGACCAACATTTATCTGTGTGGTGACAATTCCAGTGCACATGCCAGGCTGTGACCAACAATGGGGCAGTGGTGGCACAAGGAACTGGGAGGTGATTGGAATCCCTCGCTGTGGGAAAAGGTGGGTCAGATGGTTGTAAGAAGCTGGTGCCTTTGTGTTCTCTTGGAATCTAGTTGTTTGTGCACGGAAAGCATCTCTGGTTCCATCAGGCTGCTGTGCTGGGATGTTATTGAAGAGGAAAGACATCCTGCCCTGCAGGGGATAAAGTCTTGTATAGCTCCTGTTCAGATGGTTTCAAGGCCAACAAGCTTGATGCTCCTTATCTGAGGATTTTTGGACAGGTGCCTCTGTCTAAGGCAGCCAGAATTTGGTTCATAATCAATATCTAGCACTTAAAATTCCATCCATGTTTCCTCTCGAGTGTTGAAAATATGTATTTGATTTATGAACATAGTTTCTCTTTGATGCTCACAAAATTGTCAGTGCAAGTAACTGCACCTGTCTATCACATGGTGAGACACTTCAGGAACATTAAATATGTGACAAGCATTGTCCCTTCAAAACAATACTGTCAGGATAAAAGAAACTAGATATTAGGGAGTCTTTTTTGTTAAGAAGATACTTAGTATATAAGAAAAATTCAGGGAACATGAGTTTTTTCATAAATATGGAATTTGTATTTCTCCTAGCGTTACTAAGAGTGCTGTTATTCTTTGCAGCAGCATGAGACTAGGAAAACCAAATTTTCTTAGCCATCAAATCCCATGTGGAAAATTGGCAGCTTGCTTAAGAGTTACCGAGGGCCTTTATTTTCCTCCTCTTACTGAAACAGCTGTTAAGACTTGAATGGGTATAAAAGCATTAACACTGCATACTGGATAAAGTATCTGCTCAGCTCACCCTTCCACTGTAAATCTGACATAGTTTCTCCCTTTGGAAATTGCCTATATTTTTCTGCTTTAAAGAATGAATATCCAGTACCAACTATTTTTTATACTGCAGTACTATTTCTGCCTGCTCACATACAGTTTAAGCTATGTATTCTAAACCTGATTTCACAGGAGTTTACATCTTTTATGTTAAAACTTTTCTGCAGGAAAATTGCTGCAAGTCACCAGGAACACATTTACTCTACAGCCTGATTGAAAGTAGTTTTGGCTGGTTCGTTGTCACAATATGTTGAAAAGCCATTAGTTTCTTTCATATGCTTTTTGATGTTTGTGGCCTTATGATCCAAAACATGGTTGGCTTTCTGGGCTGCATCAAAACCAGCAGGTCAAGAGAGAGGGTTTTGCTCCTCTACTCTGCATAGGAAGCCACCAAGGTAATCAGAGCGATGGAGTACCTCTCCTACGAGGAAAGGCTGAGAGAATTTGGATTGTTCAGCCTGGAGGAGAGAAGGTTTGGGATGATGAAATTGCAACATTCCAGTACCAGAAGGGAGCCGACAAGGAAGATGCAGAGAGACTATTTACAAGGGCCTGGAGTGACAGGACAAGGGGCAAAGGCTTTACGCTGAAATAGAGTAGGTTAAGATTAGAGATTAGGAAGAAGTTCTTCCTTGTGAGGGTGGGCAGGCCCTGGCACAGGTTGCCCAGCGAAACTGTGGCTGCCCCATCCCTGGAAGTGTCCAAGGCCAGCTTGGATGGGGCTTGGAGCAACCTGGGATAGTGGAAGGTGCCCCTGCCCATGGCAGAGGGTTGGAACAAAATGATGTTTAAGGTCACTTCCAACCCAAACCATGCTATGATTCTATGATTTATTATAAACCACAATCACTCATGCAATGTTTTAGACAAATCAGTTATTAATTTATAGAGCTTTGATGCATCAGCATCCCAGATACTGGTTCCAAGTGGATTCTTGTGACTCCTAAAAAGCTTCTCTAAGACACCCAGGACTCACATATGGATTTAAAATTGTTAGTAGTTTTGTATGAACTTCATAAATTGGTCGTTCATGTCTAGTTAGTCTGCAACACTGCCTTTCCCTGTGACATCCCTTTGGGAACCATCCTGTAAGTACATTGGTCCTGCCAGAGGACACAGCCTATGAGTGAATTGGCACCTTCAGGGTTTGCAGACAGAAGACAAACCATTAAACCCTTTTGAAAGGGAGACTTATGGCCCAAGTGATGTTGGGAATAGCAATTCCTGCTTTAAACCAGGAGTATCATCCTGGTTGCTATGGACAAAAATATTTAGTGTCCCACTCTGTCAAGCAAACACACCTTTTCTCTGTATTTCTTAGCATAACCTTTTTTTAATAGCTTTCTGTCCACCTTCTTATCCCCAGTGTTGCAGAGGTTATTTGGGGTACAGGTTATTTGGGGGGCAGGCTGTATGCATGGAAATGCTACAGTGCCCCTTGGACAGCAAGGCTGCAGCAGGAGCTCAGCCAAATTATTAGAATAACAGAAAATGTGCACAGAGAAGAATCACAGGAAACCAGAGCTTTTCAAGTTCCCTGCTCACAAAACTGTTTATGATTCATTTTTTGTTAAAAAGTCTAATGAAAGAATTCCAGGACAGCTACAGTTCTTCTGCCATCCTAAATCTTCACAAGCACCAGTAAGATGTTTACTTGCAGTAGGTTGGGTGCTTTTCCATTTAAATCTCAAGCAGCCTTTAAAGGCTGTGATTTTTTCCAGAGATAGAATTATTGTAATGTTTATACCATATTCCTTAATTTGAAGATAGGATCAGAAGTGAATGTCTGCTTACAAAAGCAAAGCAATGACTTCTGTGAGATTGATTTACTGCACTTGAAACTGGTAATTAAGAAAAAAAAAAAAGAAAAAAAGAAGCAGCCTTGCAGTTTCTGTATTTTCAGATATTTCCAGGTCTTACTTTCCCACTGTGGTTTTCACACAACAAACTCGGGCTTTCCCAGACCAGACAGATGTGGAATGTATCTGCTGGATTCCAAGGTCATGGAATTATCCCATATGAGATTCCTGGCACAGAGGTGAAAAACTTTAAGCACCATGAAACAATTGTTGCCATAAAGAATTATATTTTGGCAAGAGTAAATCATAACAGATGTACGGTTTCTAACAAATAAATTTGCAGTTGTGTTGTGCACTGCCACACTGTGTACCCAGCAGTGGGGAGGATTTATTCATCTGACTTCAGATAACACAAATATTTTTAGCTAGCGTTTTAAAGTGGTAGATGCAAAGGCACGTGAGCTTCGTGGAGTTAAAAACCCCCAGTAAACGAAATGCCAGTTGAACAGGGGCTGATTTTATTCCTGACTCGAGCTTTACCACTGACTCCAGCTCGAACAGCAGTTCAAACTAGTGTAGTAGCACTCTGAAACTGGAAAGAAAAGAGGGTTTTGCTGTTGTCTAGGTTACTGAGGAAGGTAGTGACAATAGCATTAAAAATAGTGGTTATGATCATGTACCACTCTCTCAAGTTCAGCTCCCAACTTGGCTGGGTGGCACAGTACCTCGAAGTTTGCAACATAGCTGCCAAAAATGCAGGGACCTGCAGTCATGAAGTGCCCTGCTGGGTTTTCCAGCTCCCAGCCCTCCCCGTGTCACATCACTCAGATCACTTGTCATGACCGAGCACCGTATACGGCACACGGATACTGTCACGGGACTCCACTGATCGCGCTCAGGGAGTCTTCTAATCTCAGCTGTGCACTGAGAGCTTGCTGAACTGCTGCCATATGGCCCTAATGCTCATAAAGTTTGACATGGTTTAAGAAAAATGTCTGCACAGACACAAACGTGTGCAGGTGTAGGAGGAGAGAACAGCAAAAGGTTTCTAAGAGGGCCACAGTGAGCCCGAAGAGCACAGCTTGTCACTGCCCTTTAAATGTGCTCTCTGCAGCCTGTCATCTCCTCCGAGGACAGGCTGGTTTAAGTGGCGCAGAAAGCATAGAAATAAAACTGCACGAGAAGTAAAACATTTCCAATTAATAGCCGGTCGAGCTGCCCAGCAATAGCATGCAGCAGCCTAAAAATAAAAGACCTAAAAATAGAAGATAATTCACAGGAGACAATTCAAGGAGAAATGGACCCATGGTATCAAGCAGTTTGGCATTAGATTTTTGGTTTTAACCGTAAAAACTAGATTAGTGGTAAGTTACAAAGGGGTTGTTGCACTGTCCTCTGTAACTCCTTTGTGAAAATCACTTTAGAAAAGCTGGGGATTTGTGTTCTTCATTATTATCCTGTTGGTTAGAGAGGAGGCAGAGTCAGGGCATCTGATTTTCAGTTTCACCTGTCCAGTTTCTGGGCAGAACATTGCCCTCCCTGTTTCCTTGTTTCCCCATCACTGGGAATAATCTCAATGGCACCTCATAAAGGTGAGCAAAAACTTCATGGGAAAAGGCATAAATACCTGTCACTAGTGAAACCAGGCAATGGGAATTGCAAAGCTGACAAATAATAGGAAAAAAATAAATCATTGCTAGTGCAGCAGTCCTTTCAGAATTAAGGCACAGAGCTGCCTCATTGACAGAAATTAGTCAAATTAATTGCTAATTATTATTTATCCAGCAGTATCCTTGGCTGATCACATTGGAAACAGCCCAGTAATCCTTGGGGGAGGGCTGTCCCTTCTACACTGCTGTTGACATTTCAAGTCAGGGCCACAAATTGGCTCCGGTCTGGGCAGGATCTGCTGTGAGTTCTTGCCCAGAGCGTACTTGAGATACTGTCCTTAGGTGAAATCAGTGTTTCCAGCCCTGCTGACACTCTTGGCACGCTGCGGGGCGTCTCTGCACAGATGCAGTTCAAAGCCTTGCTAGGTGGGACATTGTTTGTAAACTCTGCCTGCCATGGAAACGTGCACCAGCAGCGGAAGGGCCGCAGTCGGGCTCGGAAGGGCACCCTGTCCTGCACGGAATTGGGCCCTTCTGTAAGGAAAAGTCGACTTGAGCCTTAAATTGCACAACAAGCATCTGAAGATTTATGATTTAAAAGCTCCTTAAGAAGGGAAAGAAAAAAGAGAAAAATAATAGCCCGATTGTTTCCTGCCCTAAATTGTTGCTCTTTGACATTCTAACCTAAGAGAGACCCCTTTGGCACCTAACCCTGCAACAGGCAGGGGAACTACAAAGTAAACTTCTTCCGTAGGGATAATGAAGTCACTGCCTTAGGCACACTCTGCTATCACACCTGATAATCTTTTTAAAACACAGTGCGATTAATTATTAATTAGGAAGATGAATGTTGTCTAGAAAAGGAGTTTCAAAGGCTACAATCTGAACTGCTTAGTGTTACTAGGATTTTGTTGATACCGAAAATGTTTGTCAAAGGCAGTCTGCAGCGACTCCTAATGTACCCAATAAACAAAATATACCGAATAAACAGAGCCAGCAGGCACCAGGGCTCTGTACTTTGCCTGTTTTTAACTGCAGAAACATTGTTTCCCACCAAGCTCTTACAGGAAAGGGACATTTGATTTTCTTGATATCACCCAGTTTTGCTGGAGCAACAGCATTTCCATTGTCCCTGCTGCAAAGTTCCTCTTTGTCCAGGATCCATTTTTAATGGCCAGCTGACATCAAAGATGCAAAATTAGGTGAGTGATAGGGTCCCATCCTGACTAGGGATGGAGGTGAACTGTTTTGCTGAGTCAAAGGGACAAAAATGCCTGCTTAGTCCAGCTCTTGTTAAACTCAGTTTAATTTTGACGTCCATGGGCAGTGGATCAGCCTGTGTATCCATGCAGTATCATGGGACAGTGTTTCATAAGAAGCAACTGCCTGCTCCCTTTCTTCTCCCACCAGCCATGGAGGACCTCTCAGTGACTGCAGCTTTAGGCCTTTCCTTCCAGCTCTTTCTCCAGCCTCACTAATGACCACTTCAGTGCAGTCACCTATGGGGAACTCTGCAAAATCTGAAATCTCAGAAGCGATGGACGATGGAGCATTTTCTTCACAGTTTCATGAAGCTTCAGATTAGCCAGTATTTCTAGTCTATTTTAGAGCTTTGCAGATTTTGTTCCTCGTTTGTGGCAGAAACCAGGACAACTGTATGTAAATTCGGAGAGTTGCTATGAACCCAGAGAGTGGAGAATAATATATAATAGTTTAAAAATGTACAGTTGAAAAAATACCATCAAACCCAGTCATGACTCAATTAAGTCCTCTTGCTTCATCCTTCTCCAAGACCAGTAAGATCAGAGAGCTTTTATATTAGAAAAATAAAGCTTTTTGAAAAAGAGGTTTGATGCGAAGCAAAACAGTGTAAAAGCAATGTACCAATAATTTGTGACGGAAAAGAATTTTCACCTGGATTGGCCTATCCGTGTAGCATAAGATAAATAATTTTATAATTAAATAATTTCAAGAGTTGTAATAACTGTGATATATAATATATATAATCTTTTAACCGGCTTATTCCATCTTACCCACAAGACCATCTCATGAATTTCATGGGGTTTATCCTCCCCGCACTTTTGTGGTGAGGTCTGTGAAGAAACCTCTGTGGTATATACTGTGAACTGAAGCACAGGCACAGGAATTAAGATAGTTCTTCCTTCCTGCTGAAAACAATCCATGTGAGTTAGACAACTGAAAGGTCTGGACCGGCATGATTTTGCTCATGGAAGGTCTAAGGCAGAGAAGCAGTGTCCATCATCCCATCATTAACAGACCAGCCTTATTCCTGTAGGTTAAATTTTACCATGTAAATATGACGGGTGTTATTTTGCACTGCAGGTTATGTGGAAGTCACTTGCGTTTTGTATTGCTGACAAAAATTTGTTGCTTTCTTTGCTTGTTTTTGTAGAAAAGTCTTTCATAAATCAAAGGTTGGCAAACAACAAAAATCCAAGATTATTTACTGGCTAAAGGAATATTTTCAGTGTCTTTGGCTACATAGTTCAAAGTATTTGTCTTCTCTTGGAAAGTAGCCCTAGAACTGCTGATCCTTAGCTCTAACATAAAAGCTGTCCCAGGAATGATGCTATCAGCAGTCCCCGAGGGCTAAAAGGGCAGCTGAGGAGTGATGTGCTGGTGGTCTTCCAGGACACTGGAATGAGGACATTGCTTATGTCAGCATCATGAGGTACACACAGGATTTGCTGTGTTACTCTGTGTCTTTGGCAGACTGGTAAACCTGGGTCTTGAGACAAAACCCCAGAGAGGATGCAGTGTGGCCATAATATTCCAAAAGGCTTAGAAATAGTTTTCCCAATCTCTCTTTTGCACACCCTACACCTAGCACACCAAAAAAAAAAAAAAACCAACCAAAAAAACTATGAATGTTTCCCCAGTTCATTTTTGACATGACAACTTGTGTAGGAGTCTTCAGTCTCATTCAGCTATAATTTAAAACATCTGATTTGTAAACCCATAAAATTGAAGTTTATGCTGGAATGACAGACACACCCTGGCCTCTACCACTATAGGATACGTGGAAATCTGGGAGATGGTTTGGTGTGGGGAGAAGTAAAACTCAAAGTTAGTAATTGGCAGTTTCATTCTTAATACGTGCATGCTCAATTTGAATTTGCATAAAAATCAGAGTGCAAGATTTTCTCTGTGCTCAAAACAGCCTGTGACTTCTTACTGAGCTGTTTTAGGGAATGGTTGGTGCTCTTTAATTCTGTCCAGTAGTGTCCTCCTACTAGGGAAGTCTACAAAAGCATTAGAGGTTCCCAGGTAATGAAACACCTCTCCATGGGAGCAAGGAGAGCAGCACAGGCTGTTTACCTCTCAAGGTTTTCAGAAGGTTCTCAGTATCCCCATAAGCTCCTTTGGCATTGAAGACTGAGCTCACAAACCCTGATTCAAAGCATTTAGTCAGTGTGAGCAAGAACTTTATGGCTCGAGGCATATTAAATCTGAACTGAAATTAAAGGCACGTGCTGTGTCAGGAGCTGGGAGCTCTGTCCTGAGGAGAGCTTCTCTGTCTTCAAGCAAAAACACTGCAATATAAACAAGACCTGACATACAGTGTGCCCAACCTAGTGCAAGAAAAATGGGGAATTTCCTAATCCCTGCTGGAATTCATCCCTTTCTCTGGATCATGTTAAAGCTGTCCTTAGTGGAATGGATTTTGTCCCTCCTCTGCAAAGATACCATTGAGATGGCTGCAGATTTGCTGCAAGAATAAACCCCTTAGGGCTCCTTCATTAGCTGTGCAGTGTGGATTTTCTGGAGCATGTAAGACCCTTCCTAGTATGCTCCAGGATGAGGCAACTTTGAGTTTGTGAGGCTTTTTCTTCCGAATTTCAGAATCTGGTCCTTTCAACACACAAGATTCACTAACTGAAAGGACTTAAAGACAACTTTCCATGGGGGATTTTACTGATCCCTGTGGTAAACTCTCTTCTCTCCTTTCCCCAGTTTGCTCCAAGTTTTCTTTCTTGCTCAGAAGCTGCTGCCCTCGCTGGCCACAGCTGCTCTCCCAGTCCTGGTCACAGCATTAGTTAAGAGACTAATGACAATGTCTGTCTCAGCCTTTTGCTTGGTCTGGTTACTTCAGCATCTACAGAATGTTTTCACAAAGAAGCAGATGGTGGTAGGAGTAATTGGGCCGTAAAACAACATTAACAGCTAAAAACGATTTTCACCAGAAAGGATTTTGCGGGCAGGGTGAGGGAGGTTCAGCACTGTTTTCATGTTTTCTCTCCCATACATTCACCCCTGCCCTGGCTGTAGGTGGTAGCGCTCCATGGTTCTGCTTCCAGGAGATGAGCCCTGTCAGGTCAGTCACAAATATGAACAGTTGATGAATAACCCATTATAGAGTCACTTTTATGTTGACTCAGTGGACGTTTCCTGGCTTCAGAGAGAGTCAAGATAATGGCTAGCTTTGTAGAAAGAAAGAATCTCTAAAATGCAACATTTTTTTTCCTTTGTGACTTTTATTGCTTTGTGCGCTGACATGTCTGAGGGAGGAAAACAGGGCCTTGTTGCCAATAATGCTTGGCACAGTCGGTCTTTAAAATCTGGCACCAGGGTGAATATTAATTCAGTTGTTTTCCCACAGAAGCTACTGATTAGTCAAGGCCAAGTATCACTGAGATGATTCATTAAAACCAACATCTGAGCCCACCTTTACTGAGTAGATCTGCTTCTTGTCACCCTTGCAACAGGTGACTGAATGTGTCATTACAGTGGCAACTAAAATCCCAGAATGGAGTAAAGATAAAAATGCCAAGGAACCCCAAAGGCTGTGGTGCAACTGCTTCCCAGATTTCTGGGCATGGAGCCAGGACAACTAGCCAAGGAGGATCACACCCCAGGCAAGGGGTTCTTCCCATGGCTCAGAGCTGGTATCCTTATCCTTCTGCCACCATCCCCTTACTCCCAGGCTTCCCAGTCCCAGTTGGCAGCTGCTGGTATGAAGTTGCATGGGACTATCATGGCACGGAGGCTGTGGTGTCTCTCCATCTTATGATGGAGGATGATGATGATGAAGTTGTGAGTCCCTCAACACATGGATATGCCTCTATTGGACACCTTTATGATTCAGACTGATTTTAGCTGCACTGCTGTGTCTCAAGGGCAACATTTTGAAGTCAAACTACTATAAAATCTAAAGTTGCCATGATGAAAGCCTTTCAACAGAAAAGGCTTAACAAAAAAATAATACCAATCTTTTATTCTTTGCACAAAACCCACTTTATTTCACCTAAGTATTGCAGGGGTCTCCATGCATGAAGCTTTTCACTGGTCTCTCTCTGTCTGAATCTTGACTTCTTCCATCTAATAATAACAATTCTTTTACATCAAGGGGAATACATAGGTACAGCACAGGTTTAATGCAGATTGTATCAAATAAACACTGAAGGGGAAGATTATCTGAAGTACTGCAATAGGAGGATGAACAAAACGACTGAAAAGGTCTTCCCATGTCAGACATCTATGATTTTAAATACTGAACCATCAAGACAAAGGCATTTCCTGGTGATTAATGATGGGCTGGGTGTAGTCATGTCTGGGCCTTAACCCTGGCCTCCCATATATCCCTAGGAAATGCCCTGTGGCTGCTGTTTTAAGCTACACTTGGCTTATGATTGATTGTCTTTTTTGAAAGCACCTTAATGTTTGTGGCTATTTTGGTGACTGCTCTAGACAGCTTTGTTCCTCTCTCTCAGGCCTGGGTGTTATTCCCAAACTAATATAAACACGTCTAAATAGCAAAGAGCTGGAAGTTTAGGCTGGAAGTTAGGGCAGCCTGATGCAGGTGTGACATAGCAGGTACACACAGCAAACTGCAGGGTGTTTGATATCAATCCTGGCTGTAGAGCTGATGTGTAGGACCCCTGCCAGCTGACCAGTGGCAGGTGTTTTCCATCTCTGATAGATTTTGCTGTGCTTTATTGTAGTTGAGAATTAGGGCCAATAGGATTATGATGCATTAGTGTTATATTGACAATGCAATGATCATCATAGGCACTGATGCTGTAGTTGTTGCAGTGTAAAGGTGCTTTTGGCAGCACTGCTTTCCAGAGACTGGGGGGATATCAGGGTGCACACCTCGTTACACTAATGTTGCCTTTAGAGCTCATCTGACTTTGCATTATCAATCCTAACCACATTCCCTTTGGCTTTCTGAGAAGTCCCTGAAAATAGGGCAACTCCTAATTTACTGAGTCACAACCACATTTAGAAAGCTGGATGTGTAAAATGTTGCATGTTTGTTCTCAAAAGCTCTTAGTATCTCATTGGCTTGGCCATTGCCTTGCACTGTATTTGTAGTGAGCCTTCATGGGTGCAGGAAAGAACCCACTTGCTGGAGATAAGCAAAGCAAACAGCCACCACTTCTTCAGTCAGTGCAAACCTGGGGCTGCTCATGCAGCTTGTACCTTCCCATCCCAACAGACTCATCATGAACCATAGTCATGAGAGGAAAGTTTGCCAACAAGGACCAAAGTTGTTTCAGGATTCACATCAGACAACTGAACTGATTTAAATTATTGTGGGGTTTTTTTTTTAAAGGAAAGGGTGAGACAGGTCTCCCAAATTCATCAGGCAATTACTATTTCATAGAATCATAGAATGGTCTGGGTTGAAAGGGACCTTAAGGATCATCTAGTTCCAACCCCAAGGAATTTCCAGGAATTCTGTAGCACTGGGAGCTGTAGCTTTTGATTTTCCTTAATTTAAGGTGATGATTTGGAGATGCTCTATGAATGATTTATCACATGCATGACCCACTAAGCAAGCAGATATGATTAAGGTGCAACCTACTATGTTGTAGCTATTATAGTGTAAGAACATGGCCCAGACAGTGTTTGTAGACAAGGGAATGGTGTATTTTATTAGCTCTTCCTGGAGAAACAGGTAACCTGAAGCAAGGCATGTGTGCCCAAAAGCTTTTCGTCCTTTTCTAGCTATGCTTGTTGGTCTAATAAAATATATTACTCCCACAAACCTCATCTTGCCTGCAATTCAATAAAATACTCCCAGAATCAAACTGTGTGACAGATCTCTCAATTCATTTCAGGTCTGTTGTAGCTCCCATCCAGTCTCTCTGTTTCACCATGTGAGCAGGAGCATTTTGTTCCACTGCACAGCCCCTTCCTTCGCCTTTTGTAGTAACTTTGCAAAGATTTAATAGTGACATATAATGAGGGTTTATGTGACTGTGGAGTGGGGGAAACTTATCTTTTGAATGTGTGAATTATGGAGTGTGCAGATTAACAAAGTGAGAAAGAGCAAAGGTATGTTCGTAACTGCAATTGATGGAGTTAATGGCAATGGCAGATGGATCAGCCTGACCTTTCCATCTCTAATTCCATAGACTGCACTGCTCTTTGTAGTGGGTGGTGAAGAGGAAAATAAAATAGGCTAGAAAAACTTTCTATGTTCGAAACTAGGATAAAAATGTAACGTTTTCAGGCCATGGAGAAAAAACTGTCTTCTGTGCTTTTTTTAAAGAAGAGCAGTAAGTAAAAAAACCATATGAAATAAAAAAGGAAATAGAAGAGGTAACTTCCTGCTTATGAAAATTGAAATTATCTTATAATTTTAATAATTTTTCCTTTTTAGTAATTATCCTTTATCACTGATTAATTATTTTACTGATTATTGTTACATCTTTAAAATGGGTGGTTAGACCAGCAAAACCAAATTATCAACATGACTAACTTTTAAACCACAAAAGTTTCTAAAACAGTGCTGGTTTTCCCATCCCCTCCCTGCCCTTGGTGAAGCCCATCCTGCACAGCCTGTCCCTCTCAGGGGTAACACAGGCTACCACATTTTGCCTTGTGCTGCCTGTGAGTGATCCCACCTGATTCACTGAGCTGGAATAGAGGAAAAAAAGACAGTATTTCAGGTTTTAGCATCATTAATCACTTGCCTTTTGTAGTGAGGCTACTTCAGCCAACTGCTGGCTATAGGATACATATTTAAACATAAAAACAAGGCTCCTGAAGCAATTAATGCTTGTAAGTACCTGTAGGATAATGCCTGGGAATCTCAGTGTTGATCCAGATGGGCTGCTGTCTTTATACTGTTGGATGTCTCATTCATCCATAGGGTCTAAGAGTTTAAAAGTGAAACATCTATCAAAATCTCATTACTTTGGAGAGGATGAGAGCTCATGGATTATAAACCTCAATTTAGTTGTTATATCTTAAATTATGGTGCCATATCTAAGCCATAAATTTTTACAAACCAAACTGCTGATGCATTTGAAGGAGTCGAATAAACACTCCCAGCAGTGCGCCAGGGCAGGGACAGAGGGAGCAGGCAGGTGCGTGGGGTGAGGGTGGCAGAGAGCTGGGGATGGCACTTTGCTTTGGGAACTCCTACTCTTGTTGTTTTTGCAATAAGATGCCCGTATTTACTTGGAGGAGAGGAGAGAAGGTTAATGATATCGGTTTCTGGGAATACAGGCACTCCCCAGTGACTGAAAGGGAATATTCCTGGATCCCCCAAAGATCATAATTTCACTCCCAAGTGTCTGCTAGCAGAAGGACATGCCTGTCTGCCTTCCATTTAATATTGTCACAAAGGCCTGATTTATTAAATGGTGTTGAACTTCTCAACAGTCTTTGAGCCTGTGCTCTGTGGGGTTTGCTTGGTGATGTAGGAGGCTGAAATGGCTATGAGTGCACAAGGCAATATTTTAAAATGGGCAGCACTAAGCAGTCTGATCCTGCAAATCTAGGATCATGCAGTTTATTTCAGAGATTGATCTTGCCAAGTTTTTTGTTATTTAAGGAGAAACCTTTCTCACCGAGACCAAATGCATTTGGGGGTGAGAGTGATAAGCCCCTGAATCCTTGCTAGATAATGCCCATACCTCCCAGGACAGAGCTCAGGGGATTTATTCAGCCCTATCATTTCTAGGAGGTGGGGTTTGCTAAAGCACAAGAAGGATAGAAAGCTCAAAATCTTCATCAGAAAGATCTGACAAGTAAAGTAAAGTGAAATACAGCCGTGAAACCTGTGATGAAGGAAAGGGTAGGGGTCAGCACTGAATTCATTTGGTATGACAGCTTCATTAAATATATGGGTAATAAAGGTTTGTTCCTGTAATGTTTTATTCTGTATTATTTAATTTCTGTATTATTTCTGCCCCAGTTCCACTGTTCGTCTACAATTGGACTCTTCCTCTAACACAGTCAGAGTAGCGTTGATTCCAGAGATAAGACACACAGAGTGAAGGTGATGCAGACAGACAATTATAAATAAATCTTCTTTGTTTCCCGGGGTGGACATTCTTCCCGTGAAGGTCACTCTGACAATGCTCCAGGATGTACTTGTGGAGCTGGTGGCTGGTGCAACGAGAGGCCAAGCAGTGTAATCAGAGCTGACATCTGGGTGCTCGCTGTCAGAGTTTCAGGAAACTTGTTGTGCTCTGTGATAGACCTGTTCTCACTGGGCAATGGGAAAAGCCTATGTGACTGTTAAAACAAGAGTGGAAAAATATGTATCTGGAATATGCATTGCTTTATCCTGCCAAGCCAAGTGTTTATTGTGGAGGCCAGACACATCTGTCCTTCTCCAACAGATATCATGGTGTTTCTTGGATTAAAAAGGCCGACTATAGTGGAACAGTGGAAGAAATTGCTTCAGAAGACTGACTTATTAGAGTCCTATATCACATGGACCCTGTCAGAAAAACATTAGCCACAATAAAAACTGACACTCAGGGAGAAGAAAGCAATATTGCTTGATATTGTGATTACCTTTATGGCAATGTGTTCAAGGTGAGCAGTGGAGAATTGAGTCCTTCCTTCGTCTGACCTAGGCAGGCAGTACAATTGCTTCAGGGACTTTTTTGTTTTTGTTTTATGTAATAAAACATCTGTAATAAAAGATTTTTTTAAAAAATAGTTTTGGGAAAGAGACTGGAGACAAGGATTGCAGACAGCTATTTGGGTCAAAGGGTTAGGTTTTTGCCAGGCTCCAGATGGGGATGGAGAGGACAACAGGAGCTGGAAGCAGTTCTGAAGTTGAATCCATCTACACCACAAAGGCAATGAGAACAGCATCAATTTAATGAGCTGCACCTGATCTGAAGTTTGGCAAGACAGAGGTCGATACATGTATTATTCCCTGCGTGGGGTATTTCTGAGAATGCTGCTTGTGTATGTGTGTCTGTTCTGAAAGCTGCAGTAAGTGTGGGTAACAACGCTCATCACACATCTTTGCATTTTCACGCTCTTGCAGATTTACTGGAAGATCTTGGGAAACAGCAGCTTTGGTGGAATAATTTAGTTATGTCAAGGATAAGGACTTTTTGCTGGAAACTCGACAGAAGAAATACGATTTACCTCTTCATTCATATAGCACATAAGTTAACCTAGAGTGGCTCAGCAATTTGTAAAGCATATGGGCTCAAATATAACCCTGTTATGAAATAGGACATGATGCAATACGGGGGTATTACAGCAGCTTAGTTGTGCTTTTTCCAAAGGAAGCAAATTAAAATCATTTGCTACATAATAGTGGACTTTCTGCAGCTCTGAGTTATTCCTGGGCCTGTGGCTTCTAGAAAAGTAAAAGGCAGACCTGAAGCAGCCCTGACAATGTTTGGGATACTATAGGATGTATTTAAACACAGTGCAAAAGGGAAGGACTGGTTTTGTTTGCTGAGCACCTTTAGCTCCATTGAAGCCAAAGTGTTTTGGAGTGTTTCTCAATCTGCCACCATACCTGGCGGTACACACATTTCTTTTGGTGGAAAGAGGCTGCAGGATATTTGCAGCCAGTGAATGTGCACTGAATACTCTACACTGGAGGGAGGTTTATATTTTTCAGTTAAAATCAAAATATGTTAACATTTTGCCTTTCCCTGTGCTCTTGGTTTGGACTCAGAAGATGCAGAAGACTCAAGTTACTGTAATTCTTTTCCAGAAAAGCAGATACCTTCTCTGCTCCTCTACAAAATCTTTATGCCACAATAATTTAAGATTTCCTCCAGGTCAGAATATTTCTGCATGTAAAACCTCTTTGAAGGTTTAAATAGACTGTAACTGAGTTTTGACATGTATTAGCACGTGTCAGGTACAGCAGTTATTAAGGGTAGTAGAGACAAGACACATTCCATCTCTCCAGTGACTGACTCACAGGTGTCCAGATCACTACAGGCCACAAGCAGGCAAAGACACTAAAAAAAATAAATAAAATAAATCACCCTTTGTTGCAACAAGCATTGAGAACTCCTTTTACCACCCATTTCAGCAATAGATCAGGTGAGGAATAAACTGTAGTTGCTGTCTTACAAAATCATGTCCCAGAATTGTGGCTGGGAAAATTGCCTTTTCATTCCTTTCAATGTAAATCTTTTCTCTTGTAAGGTTCTGCATCCACCCAGAACATACTTTTAAATTATATCAAAGTATACATTTGCAAAGCGTGATGTGCTTTAGTTAAATAGGAATTCCTGGGTTCTGTGCTGTTCCTCTTCCCTTTATGAGTTGAATATGTCTGCATCCAAATAATTCACAACAGAGAAATTACTGCACTAATGGATTTTTTAAAAATTCTTTAAATCCTTTCATTCCTATATCAGGAATTGACTGCAATCGTCATCTCTCCATAGCAGAACTGAAGGAGTGTGACACACAGAAGGAAATACTCAGGACTGGATACTTTTTAAAGCTGAACAGGTTTGAGCAAAGCCAGCTGACTTTCTGCCCTTCTCTTCCCAGGGTACAGCTTCCGTCCTGCAGCGCAGGTCTGACAACGAGGAGTACGTCGAAGTTGGAAGACTTGGTCCATCAGATTATTTTGGTAAGAAAATTCAGCTGAGTGTGGTTCAGAAAGACAGGCATGTCTGGATCAAGTCGTTATTGTCTTAATTAGTGTTCTCCTCTCACATGCAAAGGGTTATGTGCAGGTCAGCTGCTGCTTTCAGCGATAGTGAGAGATTTCAGGGAAGCTGAATCCATTCCTTGGTTTCCACCAGTGAGGCTGACAGGAGACAGATCCAGAATCAGCAAAACAGTCTGAAAGCATTTGTTTTCAAAAGCATTTTACACGCATGCATTATGCATGTGTAATGCATTTGTACTGTCAACAGAATTATGTAAAGTGTCTATCAAGAGATATATAAAGGGAGATGTTCTACAAGCAAAGCAACCGGATGGTGGCTGGAATATGCACCCTCCGAAAAAGAGGTGCAGGGCATGTGACAGCGTGTTTGTCCCTGTTTCCAGGTGAGATCGCGCTGCTGCTCAATCGGCCCCGGGCTGCCACGGTGGTGGCACGTGGGCCCCTGAAGTGTGTGAAGCTGGACCGGCCCCGCTTCGAACGAGTGCTCGGCCCTTGCTCCGAAATCCTCAAGAGAAACATTCAGAGATACAACAGTTTCATTTCGCTCACGGTCTAAATGATTCCTCTGGAAAGCTGCCTTTGTGTGACCTTGTGCACTTAAATTTGCTCTGTGCAGCTCCATAGCTTTATGAAAAAAAAAAAAATTAAGAGTTGTGCATTTTATGTGTATTTTTTCTGTTTGTGTCACATATTGGATGTCAGTTCAAATCTCATGTATCATAGAGGTGGGAAGATAACTGTTTGGATAAGACTAGCTTTGGGGAAGATTGGGGCTCTTTTGGGCTCTTGGCTTGCAGACAATATTTTTACATATTGTTGGATCATATAACTTAAACCCATAGGTTTAACTAGTTAAAATACATATGAATTTCTGTTTTTCTTATTATCTTTAAAGTTGGCCTTATCCACCTTTTGTCAAACTTCTTTGATCAAGTGATGTGAAAGGTGTCCCTGCCCATGGCAGGTGGTTGGCACTAGATGGTGTTTCAAGTCCCTTCCAACCCAAAACCAGTCTGTGACTCTATGATATCTCTCTGTCACTTCTAAAAGACTTTCACTGGTTATGGACTGGAAGGTTCTGAAATTCCATGGGGTAAGTGGAAGTCATGCAGTTTAAGGGGAGGGTTGGAGTAAAGTTTTGATCATTCCAGCAAACCAGGGAAAAGTAGAGCTTTTGAGTGTTTTTGTTTGTGGCTTAGATATAGGGGCCATGTTCCTCTGTGTCACAAACCCTTTTGGGTCCGCTTTGTAGGATATGCTAAGGCAAACAGCCTGCTCCAGTCTTCTGGGTGAAAAACTCAAGGAAGAATGTTTTCTATGAATTAAAAAAGAGCCTTTAGGACCTAAGTTATTTGTCCTCAGCTATTTTTAAATGAGGGTTTGCATTAGAGCTGTTACAAGTTCAGTGGGAACTTCTCTGCTGAATTAAGTGGGCTTCAAAACTCAGCAGAGTGTCCTCAGCCACTTCTCTGAGCATTGTATGAAATGCTGAAGAGACAGTGCCAGGTGCACATCAGGGACAAATACAGCAGCTTCTTTTTAATAAGGTCCACTTAAATAAATTTAAATGCCTTTCTTTTAGTATATGACTAAATTTTAGAATTTTTTAAGATTTTCTGAAAACCAAATATGTGCTTCAAAATGCTGCCTCTCTTCCAAAAGACAGGTATTGTGTAACAAAGAGCAGCAGGATCCTCAAGCCCAGGTCCCTGCAGGGTCCCACTGCCTCGCTGGCAGTCACTGCTGTCCTGCCTAGACATGGGGCTCCTCCTAAAGCGAGCTTTTTACAGTTCCCCCAAGGGTGGGGATCTGCACAGCCCTCAAGGATGGGATCCTTGGGATTATGCTTTGCAAAGCCTTTCCTTTGCAGGTAAACTTGTCGTTGCCAGCAGCAGCAAAGCTCTGCATCTCAGCCACCCTAAACAGCACTGCCTGCTCTTCAGCTGGGGCAGAACTCTATTTCTTCTTTACAATAACAATCTTCTGAGTAAATACAAACTTTCTGTACCTTTGATACGCCAAAGGTTATGTGGTGGAAATATGGCAGCAATCTCCCTTTTGAATCTAGAGGTGTAGGTGAACTTGGCTAAATGGCTTAAAATACTCCTTCTGGCACACAATGTGCTTTCTTCTTTGGAATTAACAAATACTAACTTGACACTTTCCTGTTGACTCCCAACACAGGCCCAATATTGCAGTAGCTGCCTGCAGTGGTTCTCACAGAGCTAAAAGCTTCTCAGCTTCACGCTCCTCTCATCACTTAAAGGTGCTTAATTTATTTCAGCATAATTTCAGCGGTCCCTTTAGTGTATATTCGTTGCTGCTATTTATTATGGTTATGTTATGCTTCTTGCACGTGTTATTAAATATTATCATTCACAGTTTCCAGCCTTGCAATTTTTATCACATACATTTATATAGGCAGATCCCCATTCTATATAGATAGATCGATGTATATGCATTTGGTTATTTGCTGCACTGTTTTTGTATTCTCTTGTGCAATTTTTAAAAGAAATATTTTTTAAAGGTTACCAGTCACTTAAGTATGTTCTTTTACCTATTGCATTTCTGTTGTGCTGGTAAAAAAATTGTGAGTGTTTCACGTAATATGCAAGACACATCTCTTGTCAAACACCAAGCATTAGCCTCACTGTTTAGAAGTTACTTGAGCACACAGACACACTGCAGATTCTTTGCTTTAAACCTTTACAGCTCATGGAAAATACGTTTGAATTATGGTTCTGTTATAAGCAATCTCAAGAGAAGTGTAACTGTTTAACACCAGGGTTCCTGTGCTTTAAGTGGAACAAAATGATATTCAGTGATGTTTCAAAGATGATTGTAATATTTGCAATGGATGATGGGACAGGATTGCAGTATGAATAAAATTCTTCTACATTATATGTGGCCATTGTGGGTTTATTACTAATGGAAGTCTGTGTGAGTAGATACGTTCTAGTTAAAATCTGCATATCATCAAAAGTTTGAACTCTCCTGAAAATAATCAGATGCAAAGGGACAAAAAATAGACCAAGATTCCCAGTGCTATATATAGTAATGGAAACCAAACTGGTTTTGTGGAGGATTAGCATGAAGAAAAACATTTCTTCTGTTTAAATGTAACCATGTATGTCTATATAAAGATATAGGGGTCCCAGGTGTCTCTTGGACCTTCCTGCTGTTGTTCAGGTGCCAGCTTTGAAACTCTCAGGACTGCTGCTGAGTCTGTTTTATGGCCAGTGGGGAGACCTGGGGACAAACAGGCTCTTTCCTTCCCAAACACCAGTGCTGCTTTTTCCCAGTGTCATAGGCAAAGCCCTGGCTGAACCAGGGATCTGTCCCAATCATTCCTCTCAACTTCTGGCCATGCATGGATTTTCTGAAGCGCAGCTGCCCTGGGACTGAAGCACAACCCCATTTTTGGCACCAGAGATGTACTGTGCTGCTGCCATGGCTTGTGCTCCTGCTGTGGGCTGGCCAAGAACTACACTGAGGGCAAACTTCTCAGAGAAGGCCGAGTCTCCAAAGCCTTTACCCTCATGCATCAGGGTAAAGGCATACGTTGAAGGACTGGAGAGCATGGGTTCTGGGTGAGGAAGAGCGGTTTGGTGTGTTGTTGGTGCCACACTACCTACCAGAGCTCTGGGTGGCCACATCAGTAGGTGTGCTGTGGTCCAAGCTTGGCTCCAAAGCTGGAGCTGTCACCCCAGAGCAACAGACAGGGCCAGTGGCCTCACTCCATGCAGCTTCTCTGTGGTGGCCCCTGCACAGGAATCTTGGGCGTCTCCCGGCATTCACGGGCTGTCCAGCTTTCTGTTTTTGGAGTGTGTTATTTTTCCCCCCTTTGCTATGATTCAGGAGGGAAAGACTGGTCTTTCCAGAGAATTACTCACATTATGTAGTAATCAAAAGTGACCACTCTCTCTGAGGTCCTTCCAGAAGGACATTACCAGCCCACGCTCCCCAGAAAAGAGCACCTCACCACTCCTCATTGTCATTCTTTTTTCGGTTGGTTTTAATTGTGTCGCAGCCATTTCAGGACTCCTGAGACAAAAGAAAATAGTTTGGTTTTTTTTTTTAATAGAAACTAATTGTACCTCAGGTTTTTACAAGGCCCATGTGGCTGACCAGGCTTTGGTGTGTGTATCACATTACTGTCGGCTCGCTCAGCCTGCTTCTTGGCACTGGGTGCCTAAATTCGCGGAGTCTTATGAACTCCATGAGTCCTTGACCATCAAGCCAGCACAGCTTGACACCTTGTTACTTGTTCAGGGGTTGGTGGGAAACAAGAGCTGTTGGAGAACCGAGTAACTCCAGTGCACGCTAGTTGTGCTGTTGGCTGCTGGGTTGTTCTTCTTGTGGTAAGTGGTATGCAGAAGCAGAGTTACCACACAAAGGGTGACATTTCTACTGTTGTGAAGGTTGCACAAGGTGTGTGGATCTCATTCAGTTTTACGCCTTAAACAATGCATAAAATCCTTTCACTGACCTATTTATGGAAGAGATTGTGTTTGCTTTTTGAGCCCATTTCTGTATAGCAGAGACAATATTATCTTGTGCAGTGGCAACATTATGATGACCTCCTTAAAGAGAGCCAGAGATCCCACTGCCCACTGCTCATCACAGTGCCACAGGGATACACAGTCACTGCAACTGCAGCAGAATACCCACAGACTGTTGCAGGTGGATGGGACTTAGTAGTAGTAGGACTGAGTAGGTGACTGAGCACCAACCAGTTTAAAAAGTTTCACACTTCATATTCCAAAGAACAGTTCACTACACAGAGGCTGATTTATCTATTCTTACATTGCCAAGCATGTTTTTTAAACTTGTTTCTAATGATTTGGCAACTATGACTGGAGCTTCAAGTGCACACGACTGCTCAGAAACTCATAAGAGCATTTCCAGCCAGAGTCACTTCTGTAGGTCCCTCTTCCCTCCAGAGAAAGAGAACATATTTGGATATGAGCATATGTGTAGCCTTGAAAATTTGATGTTACGGGAACACATTGGCTTGGATGCTCCTCCTCCTCCAGGGATTTCTCCATGGCTCTTTGCTGCTCCGCAGAGTTGTATCTGGGATGCAGCACTCACAACAAGCTGGCCTTTTCTCTGGAAATGCTGCCTGGCCAAAGGAGCTGGCATCTGCAGCCATCTGGTATTTTTCTGAAGGCTGAGGATGTTTTTTATGCTTGATCAGGCTCCAATACCAGAGTAATTCTTCTGATTTCTAAAAATCTGGATTTGGTTTTTAGAAAAGAGGCTGCACTTTGCCTGGGCAAGGAAAGTAAAGAATGAGCATCTTCTTGGGCTGCTCTGACTCCTGTCTCGGATGTGCACATGTAACTTTTCACCTCTGAGTGCACCAGCCCCTCCCTGGTTGTGCTTTAATCCCTGTTTTCAAGTCACTTTCTGCACAAGTATCACAGAGAGCCTCCACAGCCCAGAGCAGCTGCAGCACATGTCCCATGCAGTTGTGCTTCAGCAATTTTAAATGTGCAGAGTTCTCTTTAAAAGAGTCCTGAGATCTTACAGAGGAAAAAAAATAATCATTTTGCCCAAGAAGGCTGCTCCTATTCCAGTATAAACTGCCTCCAAACGTGGAACAGTGGCGTGCCATGTTGCTGCATGGGCCAGCAGTGCTGAATGAATTGGCAGATGCTGTGCTGCTGTGTGATGTCTGGGAGCTGGGCTGTGAGAACGCTGCTCCTCTACTCACAGCTTCAGTTTGAAGCCGAAAGGGTTAGTTTGCCAAAAAGTGCCCCTCACCCAAGCCCCAGTGGGATAAATGGAGCCTCATGCTGCCAAGACCCACTGGGTACATTCACCTTACCCTCGGTGGGTGCTGACAGCCTCCACTCCTCCCAGAGCCGGCAGTTGGAAACGGGATGTATAGACTGATGATGAGGTAGGGAATTTCTCACCATTGCCTGCTGTTACTGGCGCTCTGGATGTTCATACTGCTGGCTCCAGGGAAATCAAGCCTTTCTGGGAAGTGGCTACTCCCTATCCTCTTTATACAGAAAATGTATTGTTATTATTTGAAAGCACTTTTGTATTGCCCTTAGACTACAAGCATGGTGATTGTTCCATTAGAAGACATCATGGTGCATAGCAGTGAAATACGACGTACAGTACCATGCAGTATGTATTTTCCAGATAAACTGGGAAAATAGTGAAATGGATCTGCAAAGTGGGGGTACAATAGCTGCTTTGCATTCCTCCACATGTGTGGAATTTATGTGCACCACAGAGTGACTCTGTTTTGTTACCATGTGTTTATGATGATCGGATGATCAGTTGTGTTTCTTGATGGTTTCTTTTTCTCAGTTTTATTTGTGGGCCAAGCACAAAGTCCCAGCGACTTCAGACTGAACGCGGCAATGAATTAGTGCTGGCTAAACCCTCCCACCATTTATTTCCACTACGGCAGAGAGAGGGAACAGACTTCACGGCTGAGAAACACGAGAGATTGTTTCTCCCTCTCAACCAGGGGCAGCTCAAGCAGTTTGCCAGATACAAGTAGTTGGCTGTGTGTGCAGACTCTGGGCTGTTTGATTGAGACTTCCTGGCCTGGAGGTGCATCTCCACACCCCACTCTGCCTGGGGAGCCGACTGTGCCGTGGGAGCGGGGAGATATGTCACTGTTCAGAGTTTAACTTGCGCAAGGATGACTGGAAATCGCTGCCAGAGGAGAATCTGCATCTCTCAGAGCCGGCTCTTGCAGAGATGGAAAAGCCCTGGTCTTGGCCCTGCCAGGAGAAAGGAGTCATGCCCCCACATATGGTTCATGCAGCTCTTGGCGAGGCTGAAGGTGTCTGGGAAAGCAACAGAGCTGCTCCCCTCCCTGGAAAGCCTATAGGCCACCACAGCACCATGAGCTCTGCTCCATGGGCCAAATTCCCATGAGATGGCAGGATGGTTCATATCCTTGACACATATCCAGTAAAGCATCACACCCTCTCCTATTGCCTTGCATTTCTGGCTCTTAGCCCAGGATTTAGCTTTTAGAGAATAACAGGATTAGCCAAGGAGGGCTTTTTAAACCTTGGATTTGCAGAGGGCAGGAGAAGGTACCAAAATGGGCAGAGGTTCCCGAGGAACATGAGAACCAGCCCAACAAAGGCGTCCTTGTGCGAGTGGGGAGATGCAGCAGAACCTGTGTCCGGATGAAAGCAGCCCTATCAAAATAGCCATAAACAAACCCGCCTCCTCTGCTACAGAAAAGCTGTTGTGCCAGAAGCATATTAAATTGTATATGCTTTTTCTCAAGGCAAAAGAATTGCAGCAGTGACGGCAGCTGTGTGTGCTGGAGCCGAGCCACCGTATTCAACTCGTGAAGGCCTTGCTGATGACGGGTGGGGGTAGGACTGTGGATGAATGTATTATTCAGAGGGACCCACACTGACATGATCTACCGGTGCTGGGCATGTGTGAAAGGGGAAAAAACTGACTGCCCTGACACCGAAAGCTGATGCATTTGCCAGAGGGTAGCATAGGTGATGGGCCAGGTCCCCTCCCAGACTGGGATCCATGGTCCTGCTCATGTTGTTGTTTATGGGATGTAGCAAGATGTGTTTTGCCTTCCCCAGGAAGGGGAGTGCCCACCTTGCCCAGTGAGGACCAGGGAGCTGCAGGCAACCCCATCCTGTATGTCAGTGGCCTCTGCTAATGGCCACCTGGCTGGTCCCAGGTGTGGTGGGTAAATGGGAAACAAGGTGGCCTCATACCCACAGGATGACTTGTTTCAGCCTGCTTTTCTCCTGGCAGGGCTGTTCCCTGTCTGGCACCTGCCTATGTCCTGGAGAGACAAGGTGCAGAGGGCTTGGGACTCGCCCACGCTGCAGCCAGAATCTTGTATCAGTGAGACCACCTCTGCATAATTTTGAGAGAACTTGGAGGGATCCTGCTGCCCTCTGCCACCTCTGAATGTTGGTGTACTGTGAACAGCCACAGAATGGGATTTCATCACCATTCACACCGTCTCTGTCACGTGTGAGCTGAGCCTCCAAAGCCAAGCTCGCTCCTTAGTTGGTTGGAGGAAGATCCCCAGGTTTGCTGCTCAGGATTTGCCCTTCACTCCTTGGGCTATTAGAGGTCCAAGCTTGGACCTTGCAGCCCAGAGGAGACATGCCTGTCCCAGGGATGCCCACATCACCCAGACATCCTCTGTGAAGTACGGTGAGTAGCTAAAATCTTTTTCCACCTTTAGCTGCAACTCCCTTGTGAGCAGAGTTGAGTGGTGAGTAAAGGATATGGGATAATTTCCCATTTCTCCCAAAATTTAGAAACATCAAGAAAGCCAGCAGAATGCTTTTCTTATTAACTCAGGAGCATTCTAGGAAGAGGCACGTCCTGTAGATCTCCTTAAGAGAGAGTGAAATAAACAGAATAAATTCAGAAAGGATAACTTCTGTGCAGACACCTTGCAGGTGCCTCATCAAAGATCAGTTTATCCCCAGGCGATACAGTTCAAACACTGCAGCAAGGAAATAGGAGAGAAGATCCTGACACCCATCTCAGCTTAAATTCAGTCATTGCAGCTGTCCCATTCTTTAAGGCAGAAGAGGAAATTTATGGCTCTCCTGCAATGCGAGCAATGCTGTGAGCACCCACAAGGTAAATGCCCTTTTGTGCCTGAATCCCTTCCCTATCTGCAGTCACTGCATATAGAAGGCTAACATGATTCAGTGAAAGAAAACCCATTTAGGTTGCTTTTTAAGCAGATTACAGCAGATTAGCTGACTAATCTATATGGAATCCTCTCTCCAACAATTTCAAATTGTAAACAAATCCAGCCACTTCTGCATTGCGCATAAATATTTACCGTGGATTATATGAAGATTAACTTCAAATGATATTTGCAACACAGGTTTTATTTTGTAACTTGCTATCTTTAGTAATGTAAAATCTTTGGAAAGAAATACACCTTCCACAAAGCATGGATTTAAGGCCCATCAGCTGTACAATAGCATCTACTAGAGCATGTACACAAGCAGAAACCACATATAGTATCACTGACAGATGAAGGAAACCAATAATAAAAGCTACTGGTGCCAAGTAAAAATGCCTGGGATTATCATAACATGGAAGTAAGATGTTCCCTAGACGATCTAATTTGGGATTAGTATCTGACACCTTGCTGCTACTCACAATTGGTTCTTCACTTGCAGAAAAAAGCTGTGCAAGGTTTGCAAGCAAACGTTGTTGTTTCGTGTCCTGAGACATTGCCCTCCTTGGGTGGTCAGTGGGGATGGACATGGCCCTGCTCACTGCCCAGGTGGCTGGTGAGAAACAAGGCAGCCTTTCTGGCAAAGCAGTTCTTCTTCCTGAACATCCAGGCTTCTCATTGTATCTCCTTCATCTTATCTCCAGCCATGTGGGGAAACTGCAGAGCCACCAGGTTCAATGCTTCAGAGGCTCCTGCTCACCCTAGTGAGGTCCCCACAAGCACACTGACTCAGATTCCTGAATTTCAAATGCCACTAGGGAAGAGAGAGGTGGGAATCGCTGTGGGTATCACATGGCACACAGAGAAGGGAACCAAATGATTGCAGACTGACATCTCTTACTCAACCACATCACCTGTAGCTGAATCTCAGCAGGCAGCCCACTCCAGGACAGCAAGAGAGGGAGAAGGGTGTTCCCAGAACACCTTTTCCTTCCAAAGCACAGCAAGTCAGAGACCACTGCTGAGGAACCATACGCAAAAGCCAGATTTGTGTTTGACAGCATGTCATGCTCCAAATAGGATGTTTCAGGGGCAGCCAGCACCAGCCTGCCTGCATTGCAGTGGGGCCATGCCCGTGGGTATCCAGGCTGGCCAGCTCGGGTACTGCTGCTCCACAGGGAGCAAAGCAGGCCTTGCACAGCATTTGGTAGGGACATGCAGAATGTTGTGTCTACCAGGCCAGTGAAGGAATGCTCAGTTTACAAGACAGTGGCTTTTTAGGAAGCCAGAAAAAGTTAAACAGCCTTCCCAGATGGAAGATCAACCCTTTCCACCCTTTGTATAATTAGGGCAGCTCCATACTCCTATAAAGAGATGATCTGTTTAATATAAGAGATTTCCAAAGTCTTAGTAAATGAGGATCTGAGAACTGGCTTCTGATGTGGTTTATGTTCTTTTTGATAGATTTAGGTTATGGGAATGTTGGTTACAGAGGCAGTGAGTGATTCATGCTGAAACCATCCGGGTGCCATCTGATCCATGCTGTCCAGCCGAAGGTAGAGGGAGGCTGCAGCCTGCTCTGTGTTAGTGCCTGCAGTTTGAGCTGTTCATTGTAAGTTATAATTGCAGAAAAAATTACTGCAGCAGAGAAGAAAGGGCTGCATTTTGCAGAGAGAGGTAATCTTCACCAGAGAAACATTTCCACAGCAAGCTAGGGTCTGACAGCAATGCCTCAGGACCTCAAATTGCTGTGCTCTGTGCAAGGAGCTGTACTGGCACCTTAGGAAAAGAAGGTCTCCCTGGAGAGCCTCTGGTTGCTGCTTGTTGAGCACAAAGCAGCACAGACAGGAGCCAGTTGCTCTGTGCTACTTCTCACCTTGAAGTGGTCTTGAAAAACATAATTTCCCCACCAGCTGCAGTTTTCTCTCAGTGGTACTTGCATGATCAAGCCCTTGATGGGGAAAGAAGTGGAGGGGGGAAAACAGCATTCTCTTTTACATTTTTTTTCCTGTAGTCAAGCATTTGGAAATGCTGTCTCCATTTGAAGAACATCAAAACAAGCAAAAGGGCAGAAGGTGGGCTGTGAAAACACAAAGGGGAGCTGCCCTGCAGGGAAGGATTGTAGCCTTCCAGCCTTGGTGTGCTCCCTGGAGCCCATGTCCCATCATGGCACCCTTTTTGCCTGGCTGGGGCTGGGCCTTGCTGCTGCCCAGGCTGCCAGCTGAAAACCCACTCCCAGACAAACCTCAGCACCACACCAGGAGAGCAGGCACTGAGTGTGGAAAATTGGGTGGACAAAGCCATGGGGTGCACTGTTGGGCAGCAATGAAGTGCTCACTGTCATCCAGCTGCCTTGCGGCACATCTCTCTGCTCACTCCTGGCACAGAGGCAGAAATGGTGGAAAGCAGAGATACTCCTCACCAAAATTCATGGATTCTCACTGGACTTGCATAACTTCTCCAGGACTTGTGTGAGAACAGGGCGAGGCCACAAGCCAAGAGCTTTGCAGCATCACATACCTTTGTTGCCATGTAATAAGCAGAAGACTTGAGGACACTATATTTGTTTGCAGGTTTTCCCCCCGCTATTGCTCATGTTTCAGCTCTACATAAACCCAGAAGGAAAGTTTGGATTATTTTTATATCAGATTTGTAGGTGAATTACAGGGGTTCTTTGATCACTTACTCTCAGTAATGTTAAAATTCAGAGTCCCTAGGGTCAATGGCTTGTGTGGGCATCAGGAAAGCCCTTGCAATGGGATAGGAGGCTGCAAGCACTGGGGCAGCTGCTCCAGCCGGTTGAGCCCTTTGGGTGATGTGGGTGCACCAGGGCTGTTCTGAACAGCCTTGAGTGTCCCCCCCCAGTGAAGCCCTACCTCTGCCTTCTGTTTTCATTGAATCATAGAACACCCTGAGATAAAAGGGACCCATAAGGGTCACCAAGTCCAACTCCTAGTCTGTCAGAGGACAGCCCCAAGAATCACACCACGTGCCTGAGAGCCTTGTCCAAAGGCCTCTTGAGCTCTGGCAGGCTTGGTTCTGTGACCACTGCCCTGAGTAGCCTGTTCCAGTGCCCAACCACACCCTGGTTGAAGAACCTCTTTCTAATATCCACCCCAAACCTCTCCTGAAAGAGCTTCATGCCATTTTGCAGTGTTCTGCAGGGTTAGTTCACAAACACGATTTCACTGCAGCTGCTTCACTCTCTGATCAGGAGGGAAAACAGCTGCAGCAGGAGGAGGGACAGGTATCTTTCCTCACTCAGTGTCCCTGTTCTATCCTGGGCTGGTGGCCTTGGCTGAAGGCTGACCCTCCAGATAACCAGGCATGGACGAAGCCTCCCTGGGCTGGTGGAGCTCTGGCCAAAGAGTAGCGCCGGCAGCTCCTGCCTGAGATAAGGCAGGGTGCTTTCAGGATTTATTGCCTTTATCCCCATTTACTGCCAGCCTGAATGTTTCAATTATCTTTTTCTGTGGTGGCATTTCCCTAACAAGCAGCGTTATTTTGTTGCTGCTGTTTCGGCCAGGACAGACAGGGCCTTGTTTTCCAAACATGACACACATACATTGAAAAGCGAGCGGGCGATGGCAAAGCATATTTGGTCTGCCTTGGTGGTTTGAAAGGTTATTATCTGACCTCTCGATCATCACCTCAGCCCCATAAATCTAGCAGAGGGGCCATTCTTAGCCCTTTAGAAATGCATCCTGTTTCCTCTGCAATGGACTCATGATTTAATTGCTGACCTTACCAAGTAATACCCCTAATTCATTCACTCTGAGTTTCTTAGAAGTTAATCCACTCCCCAGTTTGACTCTCTTGAGGCAAATTCAGCCTTGGGGCAACTTCACCCATAGCTGGGATTAACACAAGCACCAGCTTTAGCCCATGGATCCTGCTTTTTGGTTCAGGCAGCATCTCAAATTGCTTATTGGCATCGGATGGCTGTTTTCAAGATCTCACATAGCTCCAAGTTCTCTCCAATGCTGCATGTGCTGATAACGAGCCGTGTTAGCTAATCCCCCATCAGGATTCATAATGTCAGAAGAAAAACCTGGTAGAAAAAAATGTTCATCACAGTTTGTTCTGCAGTACAAAAGGTCGTTCTGGCTGAATAGTTTGTCAGAAAATTTCCATTTGGTGTGAAAGTTTTTCAGAGAAAAGTATGAGTTTCTCCTCTGCTATAATCAGAATATTTCTGTTTTCAATAGCTGCCAACTGTCCCCTGCACCAAAGCATAGGGCGAGATGCAAACGCAAAAGGTCACTTTCTCCAAAAGTGCTCATGAAAAGTGTCTCTAGCAGCCCTTCCTCTGACCCTGAGCTATTCATTACCTGCTGAAACCCCTCCAGACAGTCTCTAGACCAGCACAGCACCCTCATCTCTCCAGCTCCCACAGGCAGCACACAGATTTCCATAGGGCACAGCCAGGGTGGTGTTAACTGGGGGAGGATTATCTGTATCTGGATTCCACACAGCGATGTACAAAATTAGATTGTTAAAGGGAAGAAAAGCAGAAATATAAACTGATGAGAGCTTGTCTTATGTAGCTGCCAAATATGATCCTTTGGCATTAGCAGATTAACCTAAAAAAAAAATCTGGCCGCTGGTTTTTAATCCGTTTCACATCCCACCCATCATTACAGACGAGGCTGTTGGCAGACCTGAAAGTGTGTCTGAAGCAAGGGGACCAGTGAATGTCCTCAGCAAGGGATGTGGGTGTCACATGGGGTCCTGGAAAAACTCCATCACCCTTTCACTGAGCAGGGTGTGATGGAGACAGGGTGCTGGGGTGAGAGTGGATGGATCTGAGCTCTGATTTCAGCCCAGGCGGCAGGTGGGGAAAGAGAAATAATCGATACAAGGCAGGAGGCTGCTGCATCGCTGTGTCTACCAGGGATGTTTGATGTGCTTCAATCCAAGCAAAGCCACAGGCTGCCTATCACCCAGGCTGTGTGAGAGCATCCCAGCTGAGTCCTAGGAGAGACCTGTCTGTCCACCATGCAACACACACCCCTGAACACAGCCTTGCAACAGCCTCGGGGAGCCAACACTCTTTGCTCTGCCAACAGAAAAACACTTGCAACCTCAGTTCCCAGGAGGGAATGACTGAAGGAATGTCTTTTGGCCTAAGAGTGGAAATGGATCAAATGTGGACATTTGCCCCCAGCAGTGCAGGTCTGCTGGGTGCTGGACAGGTGAAGGAAGGGAGGGTTCTCTGCTGAACAGGGTTCGCCTGGAGCTGCTGCTAAACTCCTTTTTTAATGCAGCATTTTCGATTATTTCCTATTCACTTGATACGCCACCAAAAGAGATCCATTTCTCCCCCGTTTTAGCCTCTGCTAAAACCCTCAGACCACATCTTCTTCTATAACAAAAAGTATGTGGAATTGGCTAAAAAAGAAACATTCCTGTTCTCACAACACTTAAAAAAAAAAAAAATCCACTCCTTTCCTAAAGAAAAAATAGCACTTATACGACTTTATAAAACTGCTTCTGTCCAGAAGGCTCCTATGTCAGCTCAGCTTCGTCCCTTTAACCATTGCTGTGCCAAGCCTCACTATGAATTATTAATCATCCCAAGAAAGCTGCTGAAAAAAGAAGCAAAAGAGAAGGTTCAATAACAGCAATGCATATAGCATAATTTATTTTTGATCTCACTGAAAGTCTTTAAGAAAACCTTTAAGGGCTTGGGGCAGGACAAGGGAATGACGAAGCTGCAGGGATGCAGGCAGGACCCCATGGCCTGGTAGGGGGAACATGGGATGCCTTCCTGGACTCTGGGAGTAACTGTGAAAGGGAGACGGAGAGAGAGGGGAAACCAAGCGGCGAGCTGAACTTGCAAATGTTTTTGGCATGAAATCATGAGGGCAAATGCAGAGCTATCCACCCACCAGCACATGTGTGGAGCTGCCACTTTATGGGGACAGTCCTATATATATATGTACATGTATATATGTGTATATGTAAGGAAGCAAATGAAAAGGAGAGGGGCTGTCATGGGCTCCTCACCCAGAGGAGAAGGCTCATGGGCCTGCTGCACAATCCCAGTGCTGTGCAACAGCAGATATTGAAGGACAAGAGTGGTGGGATGAAATCTGGGTAAAAGCACCATTTTGCAGCAATGTGGTGACTCCAGGAAGGTGCCCAGCCCCTATGGATGGGGATGGTTTTTGTGGCTTTGTGCCCAGCTGTGGGGTGACCCTGTCCCTGCAGTGCTGGTAGGAGCAGATCCGAACAGACTCTGTGCCTCAGTTGCGGGGGAGTGTTGGGAAAACCGCACCCAAGCGGAGCTGCTGGAGAGAGAAGGACATTTTGTTGTGAAGGGGTTTTTCTTCTTCTTAAGATTTTTTTTTTCTATCCAAGCTGCATTTCTTTGAGAGGCTTTGTGGACAGTGTGGGCAGAGCCAAGTGGAAGGAATTTAAAGGGAGAAGCCAGTTCAGGGTCACGGCCTGATACGCGAATATAAACCAAACAGTTGTGGATGGTACGAAGCAGCTCCCCGGGGCCGACGCAGGGCTGTGGACATGCAGTGTAGGACTGGCTCTCGGGGCTGTGGAGGGCAGTGTGCTGGCTGGCCGTGGGCATCCCACAGCCAGGAGCACTGGGGGATGCATGGGAAGCCAAAACAAGGACCACGGCACAAGAAGGACCTGCACAGGGTGGCAAGGCAGGGCAGGAACCCACACAACAAGGAGTCCCTTTGCAGAACAAGTGTGATGAGGAGTGGCTGAGGGAGCTGGGAACATTCAGCCTGGAGAAAGGGAGGCTCAGAGAGACCTTCTCTTCTTGCTCTCTACAACTCCCTGAAAGGAGGGTGTAGCCAGGTGGGGTCAGTCTCTTCTCTAGGGTGATAAGTGATAGGACAGGAGAAAATGGCCTCAAGTTGTGCCCGGGGAGTTTTAGATTGAATATTCAAAACATTTCTTCACCAAAAGGGTTGTCAAGAACTGGAATAGGCTACCCAGGGAAGTGGAGTCACTCCCTGGAGGGATTTAAAAGTGTAGGTGTGGCGCTTGGGGACATAGTTTAGTGGCCTTGGCAGTGCTGGGTTAACAGTTAGACTTGACCTTAGAGGTCTTTTCCAACCTTAATGATTCAAAAATTTTAACAAGGCTGGCTGGGTCTTGGCCCTTAAGCTGTGGAGGGACTTCCTGGGCAGCTTTCCAGTGGGGGCAAGGGGAATCTAGGAGAGAGCAGCTGAGTGAACATGGACTGAGGAGAGACAACATCCATGCCAAGAAGCTTTGCAGGAAAAAATAGTTGTTTGCTCTGTTGCCTTCACATACATTTGAAGACTTTACCACTAAGGGGTCTGATGCCTTACCAGATTATCATGGCTTTAGTAAATGAAACTCAGAAGACTGGATTGCTTTTCTCGAGCTCTGTGTGTAATGACCTTAGTGCCATTTCAGAGTCAACTCTTCTCTGGCACCTGCTTCTTTCCAATTCTTGCACAGCAAGGTTAGAAAACATCAGCAGGAAGGAAGGCTGTACCACAAGAAATTGTAGCTTCATTTAGTACAGCTTTTGGCGCCTGTGTCCATGACCAGGTTTTGTTCTCACACTCAGGGGCATTCCAGACACAAATTCCTTATTTGCTTCTTACTCTTTCCGCTGACACTTTGGCAAGTATCCCTCACCTCCAAGGAGTGTCTCACCAGGAACACATGGGGCAGTCAGACCTCTGGGACTGCAAAGTTACAGTTTTCATGAGACTTAGCAATGAGGCAATTTGAAAAATGGCTTGAAAGGTAATTTGGGAGAGAAGGAAATGTTTGCCCTCTGGAAGATGTTCAGGTGGGCAGTGCTGCAACTAGAATTTCCCTTGCCACAGGCAGTGCATGAGTACTGCTAGAGACTGTGTCATCTTGTGTGCAGCAGGTGACATTTCCCTCTGCTTTGAGGGACCCCCCCACATAACTCTTCAGGCCTCCAAGTCAAAGCAGGGGTGTTTATAGGGGAAGTTTTTCTGGCATGACCATACATACACTAGAACTTGGACTAAGCCCACAAAGTTCACTGTGGATCAGAGCTGCATTTTGGAGTGGTGATGTCGGGGTCACAGACTCCATTGCTGATTTCCAATCTCTTGAGCCATCTGGCTCCACATCACTATTTTATCTTTTTCAAGTGCTGTGAATGCAGAGGCCCTGCTCTGGTGTGATGGCATTTTGAATTAAATTGACAGCCAATTCGGGTTATGCAACGATGAAACAAAGAAACTAAAGTCCCTCCCAGCAAAAGGTATCCAACAACACTTACTGGAGTAGGTGGCTCAGGGCCTTCAGGGGAAATTCCAGATGAATGGGAAAGTAGCAGTGATACAGCAAAGCCCTAGAGAGGGTGGGACCATAGGCACATGGTGAACCACCAGAGGAGCTGTGGTTATGAGATCAGATGGACGTCCTGGGGAAAGTCAGCAGAGATGTGTGCAAAGCCGGTGGGCAGCTCGTACTGTGATGCCGAGATAAGCATGAGATGGGAAGGGTGTGGTAAGGCAAACTCCAAAAGACTAAATGCTTGCTTAATGCCAGGAAAAGAAGCAGGTCCATCCTAATGATGTCACTGGGTTAGTCATGCTCCTAAGTGCTGGGTTGAATCTGGGCTGTGTTTGACCCTGCTGCTCCATCCCTCAGGAAGCCAGGATTGAGCAAGACCACACATCACCAGCACACCTCCAAAGGGAAGTGATTAAGCCATGAATAAGAGATCCACCAGCTGTTGTGCTTTGTGTGTGTGCATACACCATAGAACTACTGCAAAAAGCTAAACCTAGGGCCAAGAGAGCCTGGGACCAAAGGTGAGACCTCCATGAAGGACTGTGACAATAACTGCACGACTAAAAGCATGAGCAATGGAAACAGAGAAAACACTAGCATGGATGTTTGAATTTGGCATCTTAATTTTAAACAAAGGACAATAGAAGAGTATTTTTCAAATCCTTCTTTATTAAAGACTGCCCCCACCTCTCATGTCAGTGGGAGTTGAACTTGCACACATCTTTGATGCCCTTGGAAATTTCGACCTAACTTTAGTAGCAGCCCTACAAAGACAGCTGTTTGGTTTTTTTGTGTTTTTTTGTTTGGGGTTTTTTTGGTTTTGTTTTTGTTTTGTTTTTTGTTTGTTTTTTTTTTCTGTAGAAGTCTATGATAGCTGGCCTCAGATTCAGCCCTTCCTTGTTTCTAAACAGCTTTCATGCCTGGCCATAGCATCATTTAAAGTAATTGATAATTACAATAGAAGACTAATCCCCAAAGACTTCTAACACTGGCTTCTGCAAAAACAGGTTTTTACACTGGGTGTTGCTAAGGGCACATATTTTCCCCAGTGGCTTTGGACTTGAACTTGCTGTCTGCATTCAGAGTAGAATGGAGCAGGCACTCAAATAGCATCAGATCCTGATCTGGCCTTTTTCACTTCCACAGCAGCCACTGTGAGCACCCAGAGTTGAAACTGTGGTATTCCCATCCAGCAGCCCTCATGGCACTGCCCCCAGACTCCAGAATGCACTGGCTGGAGGAGCATCCCACTGCTCTGGGGCTGTTGGAGTGTGTTGGAGTAGTTGGGGCTGGCTTGCAGCAGCTTTCATCCTCCCTGGCATACACAGAAACAGAGACAGGAAAGACATGGCAGAAGATGAAGAAAATAAAGAGATAGAGTGGAAACCACAAACTAGGGAAAGGATGGGCAGGAACAAGGGAAAAATGTAGTGAGAGGAAGGAAAAGAAAAATAGTCACAGCAAAGGAACCACAGTGATACAAACAGAAGCAGTTTAAGGTTTGTATGCATTGTGGCTGGGCTGTTGCCCATGGTATTTAACTTCACAAACTAACTCAGCCATTATGCACTGAGGGATCATTAATGCAGCAGATGCAGCCAGACATACGTAGGAGTGTGTTAATATAAGGCCTGATGTAAAAAACACCTGCTAGTTTGGCAGGGTGTCTCAGGAAAGATACATGTGGCTCGTGTGAGGGTGCAGTATTTACAAAGGTATCTGCTGCTTTCCCATCACGCCATGTGTAATTCCCATTTGCCTTAACGGGAGCTTCACACAGTGACGGTGTAACAGAGACACTGGATTGAAGTTGGATGGATCTGGTCCCATTTACACTAGCAGGGAAGCTGACGTCTTAAATGTTCTTTTTTTTTTTTTTTTTCCCCATCCGAAATATCTAGGACATGGAAAGGAATTCTCTCCCTACAATACCTAGGCTCCAAGGCTGCTGTGTTTACAATGGCTTAAGCTTTTATAAGCCTGAAGGAATTGCACTGATGCCATGAAGTTACAAGGGGAAGAGGCACTTCTGGAAGATTATAACAAGGTGGCTGTGTTATCCTAATCCCAGATGCCATAGCACTGAAGTGGATGTGTGCCACTACTGAAGTCTTAGAGAGGCTGGCACACTGTCCCAGTATGAGATTCTCTTACAAAATGAAGATCAGGCTAGTAGTAGGCAATTAGACAGCAGTACAGGGCCAGGCTGCTTCCAGGGGCATCCCAGGGATGGAGGGCTCTGGCTCACATGCAGAGAGCAAACAGCTGCAGTGGTTTAAGATGTTACCCCACAGCTGTCTGGCTGGGCTGTTGGTGGGAGTCTGCCTGTGAGCAGGGATGACCAAATGGGAGGGATTCCTGGGCCTCAGCTGTCCCAGCTCAGGGCCCAGGGGATGCAAGGAGAGGGCAGATGGAGAACTGGAGCTGCTGCAGCATGGGCACCAGTGGCTCCAACACAGACTGGGGAGGTACCACAGACACATGTGCAAAGCGTGGTGAAGGGAATACCACAGACCATCCCAAGAAAACTAGTTAGAGCTCATTTGCTAGGATCCCCAGCAAACAGGTTTATTTCCTGCTTCCCCATTGCTCCATGGGATTTCTTTCTCAGGGTTTGCTCACTTTTGCCTCTCTCCTTGTCCAGCTGTCCTTACTGGAGCTGTGGTGTATCCCACTTCCCACCTCTCTTCAAGGTCCACACACAGGTGTCCATGCCATGGGAGCTGGTGGTGGACAGCCAGCACCACAGCAAGCTCAGCAGTGAGCTGAGACACAAAGCAGGGATGCAGGGAAAGCTCTTCTTTTATGTGCTGGCTTTTGGCTTTCTTTTTGGCATTTTAAATCTTTTCTGATCACCTTTCTCTTTTCAGATTTTCTTCCAGCTCAAAATAACTGCAGCAACACAGCCCACTGCCTCGCATTTCATTCTCAGTCTCGCAGTCGCCACTTTACTTTGCCTTTTCCCAGTTTCATGAAAGAACGCAGTCGCATGAATAACAGGATTATTTATCATCCTCTCCCTCCCCTTCCAGGATGACTTGCTGTTTATGGAAAGCACTCGAGTGCAGGAGAGATCATGCTACAGTTAAACAGACAATGCTTAAAGGGCCATTGCCTGCTCTCTGCTTTAACACTGCACTCCTCACTGGTTTCCAAGAAAGAAGGAGTTCTGTGTCCCAATTGATGGGTACAACATCACAAATCACCACTGAAAGGTAAATAAATGCTATGCTCACTAAGATGGAGAAGATGGTTGGACTCGATGATCTTAGATGTCTTTTCCAACCTAAATTATTCTACAGTTCTATGGTTCTGCACTTATCTTTTTGCAAGAACCAAGAAATTCAGTTCTGGTGTAAATGCAGGTACATGTTCCCTTTCTAGTTCAGCAGCATACCAAGAACACACTCCTAGTGACCACGCAATGGTGTCTAGCAGGTGACAGACCAAGCTAAGACATCTTCATGTGACACAGCCAAATGGTGCTTCTCAAAGCTCTGTTGGACCTGGAATATAGCACAGCAATGATAAACTTGTCCTGAGGCAGTGGGTGGCTCTGAGAAAAGGGCTTTGGCAATGGTTGTTCCCAACTTATCACCTGCAGTGTGGCCACAGCCCCACGGCAGGTTCATTGACTCCTCTCTGCATTGCTGATGTTCCTTGTGGCCATAGAGGTTCTTTATCAGCTTTCAGTAAAAAATTGCGTAAGTGTTGAGAATGAACAGCCAGAAAGGACTGAATTCCCTGGGAATTTCTGTTGAGGAACAGATGCCACAGCATGGGTTGCTTGCTCAGGTCCGACTACCACCATTAGTGGGTCTATGGGTAACAGTGTGCCTCTAAAGGAGGGAAGTGCTCAGGGAGGATCAGCTTTGGAGACTGAGCATGGACTCCAAGGACCCCTTCTAGAGAGATACTGCACTAGGCTGGGGACTTCAGGCATGACCCTTTGAATGATGTGTAGCCACTGAGACCATGTGAGGACCAGGCTGCCATGGATGTAAGAAAATGAAAAGAAAAAAGTACATTAGTCTACACTGTTAAAAAAAAAAAAGGCAAACCAATCACCAATCCTTCTACTTGCTCTTTTCCTTCCCCTATATTAACTGGGTTTCTGTGACAAAAAGGGTCAGAAATTCAATTAGGAAACTTCACAGCCATTACAAACATCTGCAGTTCAAAATAAATTAGCAGTTCCACTACAGCAGCCTCTGTATGTCTATGTCTTTTAGGTACTGCTGGATCCTGCAGTCTCTGGTGTACATAGAGTTGAAAATGTGTGTATCATTCTCATGAGTTTTTATTGTAAGGGAGGGAATCTCACAGGACAAATGTGTAATGTAAGAGCAACAAGGTTGCATAGATACAAGAACACAAACGGGGCGGCTTGCACTTTGAGAATACGAATTCTTCAGGAAGAACAACTATCTCACTATGTTTGGATGGAGCTTAATAAAACTGACTGCTCCAAGCTAGGCCTCTACAAGCCTCCAAGCTACAAACAATGAAGAATAATATTACAGTTTTATGGTACTTAGCATGGCTGAGTTACATCCTGGATGGTCTCCACAGAATCACTGCAACTGGCTTTGATTTGAGTCAGAGGAGAAGAGCTTTACACCCACATTGCCGAGGAGACAAGAGCACACCAAGCACAGGACCCCAGAGGCTGAGCCCTGTGTGTATTGCTCTCATTTACAATGTCTATCAGCATACCTTAAGCTGGGCTGGTACTTTTACAGTCATTCAGCTCGATGAACTATGTATTCCTGACAAAACACAGCCCATTTTTAATAGCTTTATCCACCAGGCAGAGGATATCCCTCACTCACAGCAGGTCCGTTGTCCCACAGGGGTGGGGAGCAGGGATCAACTTCATATACCCACTAAAATAGCGGCCAGTGCTGGTATGCAAGTGCCCTAGTTTAATGCCTAAACATGGTATCTTGCTACCCAGGCTGGCAGGGCTGCCAGTTCGTGCTCCAGCCCTGAAGGTGAACTGTGTCACTCAGCAGTGGCTCTGGCAGCAGGGAAGGTCAAACAGCCCCTCGCTTTCGCCTGTGCCGCTGAACCTCCTGGGTAAGAAGCAGCTGGGCAGGGGGGAGAGCAGAGCACATTAACAAGAGCGTTACTAACTGACTTTCTCAGCTATTAAACTAAACCATTTCTCCAGGGACAGTTGGGTCTAACCCCCACTGAAGTCAAAGGGGTAGTTTTGAGTGGAGGATCACCCTGCCTCATTCATTGTAGGGCAAAGCATCTCCAGAAATATTGTGGCTTTCACGTAGGTGGATGTTGGCCATGGCCACCCTCTGTGTTCAGGGAAGGGACAGCATAAATCTTTTCCACACCACTTCTGATCATTCCACTTAGCTGAAACCTTGTAGCAGATTTGCATCTCATGACTATTTAAGAAAATTATCAACCGTGAAAGCATCTGGAAAGCTGCACCAACAAAAGTTTCAAAGACAACAAAGCTCAGCCAGAAGGACGGAGCCAGTGCAAGGATCCAAAGGGAAGAGTTGGGAAAGAAAGAAATCATGTTTGTAGGTGTACCAGCTGGAATAGTAACTGCCTTGCTTGCTCTCCTTGCAGCTTTCCTTGTTGCTCTTTACGGGCTAAGATTCAGGAAAGGGAATGGTGTGTCTGCCATGAGTGCTTTCTTCATTTGTAATTCCTTGCCTGCACTTCACCTGCACCAGCACCAGCCTCGTGCCTGTTCTGCAGGCAGGCAGGAATTGAGCTGCAGAGTGGGAAAACAACCTCCTCTCCTCTCATTATGGCCATATGCCCCTCTGAAGCTGTAGGCCAAAGAAATGTTCAAAACCAGAGAGGAGCCACCCAAAGTAGTTCAGCTTCCTGTCCAGCTTTCTGGGGTTTACGTTCTGAACTTTTATCCTTCATTATACACTGTGTGGCACTGACAAATCTGAAACCTCAGAGTGTTTCCTATGGTCCCCTTCCAGAGCCAGGATGCTCTTGGCTCCTGATCCTTTCTCAGATGTCATGGTGGGATCATCCTGCAGAACATACCAAGCTGCTTTGGCCAGCCTCAAACACACACTACTATAAAAGCAGGCCACCCTTCCAACAAAAACCTTTACCCATACTCATTGTTTTGTTAATTTTAACTGGATTATCTATGAGGCAAAATCCCCACTAAAATCAAGTCTGAAAAAGACTCATGTTCCCCAGACTCCCTCAGCAGGAATGTCATTGCAGTGAAATGACTCCTCTTGCAACCTCAAGACTTGTCAGGAGGGCCAAGCAAGCATTGTTTCAGCCTGACATCTGAAATACAAGCCACAGGCTGCAGGTACCATTTTGGAGCCAGTCCAATGCTCCCCGTGGGTTCAGGCCCCTCTGAGCACCACAGTGCCCACCTTGCTGCCCATCCCTGGGCTGCAGTTCTCCCAGTGACCTTTCCAGAGCTGGACTGCCTCTGTGCATCACAGCCCAACATGTGTCCATGAAACATGAGTTGGTCCTGCCATATGGCTTGACCTGTGTTTCTAACAACTGAGCCAGCAGAGATTTAAACTAGCTCTGTAGTGTGTACTTGAAGCCTGATTTGGAGCACCCTGGCTTCAGGTGGCACTGCTTGCAGAAAGCACTAGTGACACTGAAGTGGTTTCATTTTGTGTCAAAGAGCTTCTGCATCCCTTCCCCCACGCCAAGTGCTTTGCAAACCCTGGGAATCCTCCCTCTCAACACTCTGTCATGGTGTAATTCTATTATAATTCCTGACATTTGAGGGACTCCTAACAGTACGTGCTTTAAATTAGACAAGCAGTATCTTGCTTGCTGCTCTCAGATAAATAAAAAAGTGCAAAACCTAATTTTCTGGTGCTCTGTTCTTTGTACTGATTTACTTTTAAACCTGTGACTACCATCCTGTCACTCTTTTCTCACGCGTGGCTTGTAGGTATTACATAAAAAGTGGTATTTCATGCCTGGTGCACACATGTGTAATAGATGTGCAGACTGCAGGAAGGTGCCATGCTGAAGCAAACATGCACTGGTGTGATGTTTTTCACACAGCCATATCTTTGTGTGCTTGTAGGGACTTACAGGGCACAAACACATTTTTAGATCAAACAATAGACAAGGACAAAATGTGTTTTGTAAGCAGACAGAAAACCCAAGTAAAAAGTTGTTTGCAGAATCTCTGTGAATTTTATTTATGTTCCCTGGTCTCTGCTCTCTCCTGGGATCTTACATATTTTGCATTATTATCAAATATTTGCAATGATCCCCATAAACAGTCCAATGTTAAAAGCTACTCCAAGTGTAACTTGACCCAGAGGAAAGATGCTTATCTGAGCTCCACAATGACAGATTTAAAAAGGATGCTGATGCAGTATGTCTCTAGTAAAATGAGAGAAATGTAAGAAAAATCAAAACTGAGTTGATTTTTCTTTTTACCAGTAGATAAAGAAGGAGTTATCTCTGTTGGCTTTCACAGTGGAATACCACTTGCAAGAGCTACAAATACCCAGCACTTCTGATCCCAAAACACGCTAGCCAACGAAGGAAGGAAAGAGAGGAGTAAATGCTCAGCCAGCCGGTACTGTCAGAATCTATTTCACTGTTTGGTAATTATTTTTTTGTATTACTATGACAACACAGAGCGTAAGAACTGTTTCTTTAACCCCAGCAAATGATAAGTGCAGATGAGACTTTTTTTTTTAACTGAAGTCACCACTTTTTACTTCTGCCATGTAAGAAAGTGGTGGCACTACCAGAGTGCCCTGCCCTGCTCTGCCTCCTCCTGCCCTGCACGGATGGCTCTGCTGCAGTGTGGCACTCAGGTCATTTTTTCTGTATCAGGAGGCATTTGAGAATGGCTCCATACTGGCTCAGCATTTTCTGTCTTGGGAAAAAAAAAAAAAGTAACAGCGTTCTCCTTTATAAAGTGCTTCCAAATCTTTTACATCTCTTTTCCTTTTCTCTCTTTTCAACCCCCACCGGTTTTTTTCCCCCCTTGTGGTCCTGGAGACCACCCTGTAAGCCCACATGACATCATGAGAGAGAATTAAATGTACTTGAAAGGCCACTTCTGTTTTGGTGGGAACTTCTATGCAATTGCAAAGTGCCCATTAAAGCACAGGTTGTTTCCTAGAAGCATGTCCAAGCCAGTAGCGTGCAAACCCCTTCAGGGCTTCTAGAAAGCATTCGCTTTTGAAATGCTGAAGGAAATTCAGAGATGAAAGGATAAGTCTCCCTGGCTGTGCATTTACAGTCTATTGTCTTCCATGAAGGATAGTATCACTCCTCAGTTGTGTTATTGCAGTTAATCCACTTAAATGCTATTGGATTTTCAGATGAGCTGAATTCTTTGCATCTGCTATTAAGAAGCTTTGTTTAGATGAGAAAGGCCTGTTATTTAAATCACAATGAGTTCAGGGAGATGTCAGGGTGCAGCAGGCACCTTGTGCCAATCCGCGCCGGCGAACTGGGGGCAGTTTCTCGCCGGGGCGGCGGGGAGGGAGGATGCGAAGGGACCGCAAG
>VXBX01009614.1:1449685-1563643 GCA_013400415.1 Scytalopus superciliaris | reverse complement strand
AGGATGGCGGCGGCCCCGTGGGACGCGGTCCTCCTCCTCCTCCTCCTCCTTCCCGGGTCGGAGGACTTGGCACCCTCTGGGGCGAACTTGGGCAGGCGCTGCCCGGGGTGGGCTCCAGCAGCCCCGCGGGGCTCGGGGGCTGCAGCGCTGCCGGCACGCGCTGTCCCGGCAGGGCCGTACGGGACAGAGCCGTGGCCGCGGGTGGGCGGTGGGAGAGCTCCGTGGAGCGGGGGTGGGTGCGTGCGTGGGTTTTCCCCCTGCTTATTCCAAACGTGTCCCGCGAACACCCCGCACCCTCCCTTGAAAGCCCCCGAGCCCCGACGCGCTGAGCGGCCGGCGCTGCGGGCGCGCTCCGCGGGACTGCGCGGTGACCCGCGGTGTGTGTGTGTGTGTCTTTGAAGGAGGCCGAGATCCCGCAGGAGCTCATCGAGCGGCTGGCGCACAGCGAGATCCACAGCATCCGCGACTTGCAGCGCCTCCTGGAGATTGATTCCGTAGGTAAATTAGTCCCGTCCTCCTTCCTTCCGCGCCGTCGGCCGCCGCCGCCCCGGGGGGAGGCACCGCGGGCGGCCCCGCACGCCGCTCCGGTCCCCGCACCTCGCAGCCTAGACCCGTGCGGGGACCCGGCCCCGAGAGATAGGCGGTCCTGGGATTTATGTCAGAAGTGAGGCTGCGGCGGCCAAGGGGCAGATCGGGAATTAAAACTTCGGGGGGTTCAGGGTGGAGAGGGACCTAGTGACCCCCCGTGTTTTCAGAGCTCTCCGTCTTCTCAAGCGGAGAAGAATTTCCATGAGGTTTGTTGCTGGTCTTGCATTGCTCTGTTATCTTTAAACTACTGTCCTAGAGGTATTTAAAATATTTGAAACAATATTTATGAATGAAGTAATGTCTCTTCAAGCGCTGGGCTTTATTAAAAGGAAAATAAACCATCCACACTGATTTTAAACAGGAACCTGCATATGAAGCTTGCCCTGAAAAATACACCTCCCCCCTACCCCCCGAAAGAAAATAGTGCAAGGTTATTTTCTGCATCATTAGGCATGCAAATGGGTGTAGTGAGAACGTGCAGTTAAACAGATCGTTGCAACAGTAAATCAGATCTAGAAGCACTCTATTGCGGGGTTTCTTATCATTTGGTTTCACTTGATGCACTTTGTTCCTGATGATTTCTTCCCTCAGTTGAGAGAGAATAAACCCGGCACCTTTTGATGTGCCCAAGGGAAACTTGCATCTTGCTGAAGCACAAACATGGAGAAAAATGAATGAGTTCTTGCTTGCATTGGTACCGGGCCATCTCCTTTTAAACCATATGCTGTGTATTTTTGTAAAGTCTGCCAGGTTCAATCACCTTCATTCAGCGTTGCAGGATCCTTCTAGAGTTTAACTCACTCCTTTTTGTACAGTGCTCTATTAATGAGCAGGAATGCACTAAGAACGTATTTTGCAGTCATAGCTTTCAATTTTCATGTGATTAGGGAGCAAACGGTTTCCCATTACACTGAAAATGGGAATATTTCTCTCTTGCACAACACTACCATAGAGGCTAATTACTAATTACCAGTTTGGCATTGGTTTAATATTTTTGGAGAGGAGTGCTTCATCATTGTTGTTTATTACCACAGCTAAAGAAACTTTCACAACAACAGAGGGGTATGCAGTACATATTTCCCCACTGAAGGCTGTTTTGGACCAGACAAGTGCACTACTGCTAAAATCTTTTTCCCAGTGAACTCGGTGGAGTTGGCTGCTGTTGCAGAAGGGCTGGATCTGAGTGCTCACATTTTAAAATAGTGCATGCTGCTTCTGCCTTTGAGTCAGGGTTCTGTAGCGACCAGAATACATTATTTTTTCAAATAACCTTGGTGTAAGAAGCACATGCTTCATTTTTAAATACCACTTAGAAGGAGAGCAAAAGTTCATGTGGCTCCATTGCAAGAGAATCAAGCAGACAAGTGGAGCAACAGTAGGAGCTGAACAAATTAGTGGATGTAGGAGAGAAATTTATTTCAGAACATAATTATTTACCTCGTGGTGAGTCTTAACCAGAGAATGCAAGACCAAAAATGGAAGAGGTCAGCCACGAGTTTGCCATTTGATTTTGCTGTTTTCTTGCTATTTGTCAGTTTAGAAACCATTAGAGAAACAAGACACATAAATATTTTACTATTTCAACATGAAACAGTAATTCCTTAAGACATGAACTCAAACAATATTAAAAAATAAAACCAAAATATTCAGCCTTTCACTCAGTTCTTTTGTGAGTGCTCCTTTTGCCTGTATGCTGAGCTGTACTCTGAGCTACACAGGCAAGATTGCATCTTCTCAGAGTAACTTGTCTTTACTACCAGTGTTTGCATTTTCTGGGCACAGTCCCACAGGCTTTACTGTCATGAGTAATTCTTTCTAAAGGCTTATCAGAGTGACTAATCAAACATTGGAATTGCCATGCCTTCTTCAGTAAACAGGATCAGGCCTGTTCACTATATTTAGTATTAGCTTGAATTAGCAAATCAAATGTTTTCTAGTTATCCCTGGTAAGATGATATTTCTGAAATGTGTTTCCTTAGGGCTTCCAATTGCCTTTAGGGAAAGACTAGTTCAGTAAGGGCTTGTACGGTAGGTATATTTCTCTTTTATAGCATATACTCATTTTAAACTGAGGCTCAGAACAAAATCACTCTAGTGATTATTCTCTCCCTCATTTTAGTGTATGGTATTGCCAGTCCTTCTGCATGTGAGTAGCCCTGTTTAAACTCAGTGGGTGGACTTGAGAATTAAGAATGATCTTGTAGGCTAAGAGTTTGCAGGATCAGGCATGCATGCAGAAGTGTCTGATATTCCTAAGTAACGAGGCAGAATCTGTGGAAAATGAAGGAAGAACAGTCATTTTCTCTCCTGCAGTGCAAAACATATATTTTTAATTGGAAAAGTAAGTTTTGTAAGTCAGAGTGGGCAGGTTTTTCTTCTATTCTGACAGATTTGGTCTCTGTATTGTAGCGCAGAGATGACTGATAACCCCCTTCATAAAATTAGAAACCACACCCCCAGACCATCTGGCATATTACTTAAAGAAAAACACTACCCAACATGGAGCTTATCATTGTATTCAAAAAAGAAAATCCAGGCCAGTTTGTCAGAGCCCAGTGCTGCATGTCCGTCTCAAAGAGAAAAGGCAACATGAAAATTCTCTCTGTACATCAGAAAAGAGAGTCTTGTATTAATTTGCTGTGGTTGGGATTCACAGGCGGTGACAGAATTGCCTTGGCATGAGGGAGAGCAGGATCTGACCCTGTTTAAAGGAGAGAGCGTGCACAGCCCCAGGAAGTAGGCAGCTCTCGTGTGCAGAGTACAGTTTTACTACGAACAGACTAAATCACCGAAACGGGGGCATTTCCTCTGTTCTGCCTGTGAAGTTCTCCTTGGCTTAGCAGTGCTGTTTTTCTCCTCGTGCTTCACCTCTCCCGTCTGTCCTCTGGGAGGTAGAGTTCATTTCATCACCTATTATGTTTGCCTCCTGCTGGGAACAGATTTTTCCCCCAGTCATCTCCCTGCGTGGGGAAAGGCAGGGCTGAGTGTGCTTCTTTGCATGGTTTAAGGGCAGCCACCGCAGGGTCACCTTAGGCCATGTGAATTTAACGGCCTGTGATTAAGAACTAGCAGAGCAGCTTTTGTTAAGTGGAGAAATGTTCTAAATTAACAGTATAGTTTCATGGAAAAGTGTTAGATTGCTGCAGAGCTCAGTCTATTGGAAAATCTGCTGTTGACTTTGTGGCTTTTGGTGTGATGCTCAAATGAAGGATGTTACAGTGCAATGTGTTGGCTTTCCTTGCACCTCTTAGACATTAGGAGAGGCGGGCATCTGCCATGTGTGTTCTGTGTTTTTCCTGAGACAGATGAGGGAATACTCCTCCTCCTTTACAGTTGGTTGATCACATCTAGGTAAAGGTAAAAAAACCTAAGCAAAACAGGATCTTGCAGGCTGATACTTATATTTCCTTTAATAGATCAAAGTTGAAAACTTAATGACATCTATCTGCAGTTGGATGTCAGAAGGGCATATTTTGAATCAGCCAAAAAGAAGATCAAACAAACAGACTGATGTTGCCTTGGGCTTTCTGGCTCTAGGACCGAACTGTAAGACAGACCATTTCAGTTCATTGTATCTTACACTGAATTCCTGAAAAAGAGGAGATAATGAGAATTTCCTAAACTGCTGCTGTTGGTACTAGAAGTCTTGGATCTGTATTTTCTGGATGCATATCAAAGTGACATCTAGAAGGGTTTGTATTAAGACTGCATGTATCTGTACCTCATAGTGTGGGGAGAAGATGCTAATGCAAAAATATAAATGAATAAATATAAAATAGCAGTAATCTTAGGATGCTTTCCACATGCTTCTTTAGTGAGAAGAGTAATCACGTATTGGCAGAATGTCACAGGAACTCTGTGATTTATGCTCCATGACCCAGTGGAAAATTGCCAATCTGACAAAAAAGAACAATTTCAGCTACACTAATGGATTGACCAAGGCTAATTGCAAGAGTTTTTATGCCCATCATTGATATGTTGTCAGTACATAGAAGATTACAGAGAAATTTCTTGATCAGCTGCCATGAAAACATTTTTTATTATTAAAACGTTAGAAGAGAGCTGCATTAAACTGGCTCTGTGCAGCACCCTCCATCTTCACTTGGTGACAAGCAGTGTTCGAATTCTAAACTAAGAACCACCCGTTTCTAGGTTTTCTGCTCTAAGCCTCATTTTGTGAGGCGCTAAGCACCCATAAACTCCCATTTCCTCTGCTAAGAGCTTATCCTTATACTGCAACTAAATCAGTACATTAGGGGGGAAAAACTAATGCAAATTAGGCATCAGCCTTCTTTGAAGTCAAACCAGAGATTGCTATTTGTAGCATTGTAGTTTAGGTGGGATACAAGAATCCAGTGTGAGTTTCAAAGCTGACTTAGTGGTTTTTCAGTCCTGCTTGGACAAGACTGTTGACTTAAAGATTGCTTGAAGTGCAATGATTTTCCCATTGACTTCACTGGGAAATGGAAGTCCTTCCAAATGCCTGTGGGGATAAGGGGGGCACCAAGTGCCTTTAGCATTGTAGTGTCTTCTGACTCTGGCCATGTGCTCCATAATTCTGTTCTTTAAAAAAACCCCAACATGGGTGCTGTGTCGATAGAAATAATACCATTTGTGTTGCATAATGCATTGAGGTTTGACTGGAACTTGTTTTGCAGTCTGCTCTGCTAGCTATGTCGATCTCTTTTTTTAACCCTCACAGACATGAACTTAGGAAATGATATACATGCTTAAGATATGTAGTGAGACAGTGAGATACAGTATGAGCCAGGGGCCTTCTTCACCTTAGAAATCATCTTATAAGCAACACATGCTCCTTGACGTGTCATTTTGCTTTATAAACAAGATGATGGAATATGGCTAATTGCAGCTGAGTCGAGCAGTTATATATAAGCACATGGCTTAACATATTGGTTAGCTGATCATACTAGTCATTAGTTTAACCAGTTTCTTTAAACAAGACAGCAAGGAATCCGTCCTGGTAGAAGGGAGCTCTGCCAGCCTGTTGAGTGTGGGATTAGGACCTGTGGCCCAGACCTGCCGTACAGCTGGCAGCATCCACAGTTTCTCTTTTCAGCAGGATGCCTGTGCCCACCAACCAGTTCGGATTAGAGGCATTAGTTTTGTGTTTAATCTCTTTTTAAACAGTCTTTGCTCATGGACAGAGATGCTTCTTGCTCTGAGCCTAGCTTGGATCTTAGGCTGAGCAGAATTCATGCTGCTTTCTTTTGAGTATCACTTCGTTGCCTCAAATTGAGGGAGAGGTTATGACAAGTTGAAGCTGCCAAAAAGGAGGTCAGTATGAAGGTGTTGGGTGGCTGAGTGCTAGGAAACAGAAGAGGGCTGGAGACACATCAGAACGGATCCTCATTTTGCATAACACCATTTGGGATCAGGTGGATGGCCTGGTGCCACTGGAATGGGATGTGGGAGACCTGGCTTCACTCCCCAGCTCAGTTGCAAACTTCCTGTGGGATCTCTGGCAAGCCATTTTATTTATCCCACTGATGAGTTTTCTGGAATATGGGGTACAATAAAAGCAGAAATAAAAACCATTAGTAATTGCTGTGTTACATTACAGGACTGGGACTGCAAATAAGACCCAATACTAACTAATTAGTCAGGTTCCAAAATTTCCCTTCAAATTGTATGAGGAGCCTGTTTATTTGAGTAAATGGAGACTCTGGATTTCACAATGCCTTGTATCATACAAGGATCTGTTCAGCTGACAAGGAGAATAGACAGGACCAGTGGGTGATCCTGGCACTATCTCTTGGACCTCACATTTTATCTTCTCTTAGCTACCTAAAATAGTATTTTCCAAGAAGTGATGATAAACCCTGAGGCACAGAGCTCTTTCTGAGGTGCTGAAGACACCACCGTCTTCACATCTTACCTGGCTCTGCAGGTGATTTCACAAGCTGCATGTACCTTAGGGCATAATTTCTTGGAGGGAGGAGAAAAGGAGTTGGTTGGTTTGTAGAGAAGAGCCTTGCGATGTATGTTCCTAATAAAGCTGGGAGTAAAACAATTGTCAGAGTCACAGTCAGCTGTGTATGGAAAAGGAACTGGAAGCAGGGAGTGTGACAGTGCAGAAGACGGGAGTGTAGGATGTTGGTAGCTTGCAGAGAGGCTAATTGAGTACTGTGTAGTATCCATCTACATATTTTAGTGTACATCATGGTTTTCTTTGGAGCCAGGAGTAAAATCTTGAAACTCTCCATTGATGCTACAGAGGACACTCCAAGCAGCAGAGTGCTAAAAACCTTAGTTTTGGTGTGCTGGAATCTGTGTGCAGTCCTCAGTTTGCTTACATCTTCCTGATCCTGTTTGCAAATTGTGCTCGTCATTTTCAGAACCGCACTGCATGGGACACGACCTGAACTGCTTCACTTAACAAAACCAAATATTTGGAGCAGTTATTTTGTTGTTTTTTATGATAAATGAAATGCCAAGTTTTCCATCTTTGCTTTTTCTCATGGCCCTTTAACCCATGTGGTAGGCTTATTTAGGGAACAAGACAAGCCTGGATGCAGTCCCAGAGTCTGCAGTAGCTTCAGATGCCCCTCCAAAGGTTAGGATACTTCACAGGGGATTTGTTCTGCAACAGAGAGGCTAAAAGGAAACCCATGCTAGTTACTTTTTGCTTTTGATTCCGTCCTAGTACTGCCCTGAAAACCAAGCAAGAGAAAATTTACAGAGGCAGCATTGTTGCTGTTGGGTCTGTAATACCATATTTTCTACTGTAGCCTCATACCAGAACTTCAGAACGCTTGTGAGAAACATTTCACATGCAGTATTGTTGTTCCTGTTTCTACACCTTTCCTGTAAAAAAAGCTGTATTATGCCTTTCACATAAAAATGCAACTGTTTTACTTTAGATATGGTTCTCTGCCACAGTGTGTGCACTGTTTCAGGGGGCTTTCAGTAAAATGGATATTAGAATTAAATTGTGCATGCTTATACCTGATGTTTAACTAAGTCTGTGTCTTTCCTGCCCTATGCCCTTGCAATTGCATTAACAGGGTTTAACATTAGACTGATTGCAGCAGGATTTGGCCTTGTGTATATGAACAGTGCAGATTTGTATGTGTGGAACAGCACTGTGGTGGCATTGATGCAGACAACATACCTGAGGTTTAATATTTTGTTTCCTGTCCTAGGATATGATGATGTTTCAGAAACAAACTTGAGATCTTACAGTGTTCATTCTGCTAAACATGTGCCAGAGAATCGTCCTGTGCCCATTCGCAGAAAAAGAAGCATTGGTAAGAAACAAGCTATTTGTACTTTGGGAGTGAAAACAGAGGGGGTGCTTTTGGTCAGCCAAGCAGGACATTTCACTGGAAAAATGTGACAAAGGAAAAAAGGCCATTTCTAGTTTCTGCCTTTCTCTTTTGCACAAAACGAGCCGTTGCCTGAGAAGCTGTCTTCTGGAGGATGTCCATAGGAGACAGACAAGCACAAATTCTTTACATTCACTTTCTTGTTGCAGCATGTTCGAAAGCTAGACCTCGGTTAGAAAATGCTGTGATATTCAATGTATAATTCATAGTGTGGGGAACAACTACAGCAGTGTGCTTTAAAAAACATCAACAGTTGGTAGAGTTTTCAGTACAGAAGCTCCACAAAAGGAAACAGCTTGACTCTTTATTCACAAGAAAAATACAGTTTATCCTAAAAATTAAAAGCCATTGATGGAAATGCTGGGATGTTGATTTCCATCATTGCGTAGCACACCAGGCATGTTTACAGGGGATGTTATTCTTATTAAACAATTATGATCGTGATCCATCAAAAAGCCCAAATATAAATATAAAGAGATGCTAGAATAGGATTTGTATGCAATGCTTGTTCATCTGATTAGGTCTGAGTGTTGTGCCATTCCATTTGACTGGGGAAAACATCCATGATCTTATCTATTATGGGTAATTCAGAGTCAGTCTATTTGTACTTTCAGCTGTGGTGGTACGCAGAGATAGCACAGCATGCTGTCAGCGTGGATTTGCAGTGTGAATTGGCAAGCGCGCTTGTTACATTGAATGCCTCTAGAGAACAGCGGTTCTGAAACAGTCTGCTACACTTGGCACCTTACCCTGCAAGGTGTTGAATGCCTCCCCATAAAAGTCAGTGGGAACTGGATATGCTCAATAACTTGTAGGAGTTGCCAGCTATCTCGCAGTATTGGATCTGTTAATTTTCCTGAGTTCACGGCACTGGGGATTGAGAAAAAGAATTTTCACTCTGTTTAGTCCATTGAAATGCATCTCTTTCAAAACTAAGCCTGGATTTTCATGTTACAGGCACAGGCCAGGCCTGAACTTCTTGTACTTCAGGAGTAACTGAAGAAGTGCAGGCAGTGTTCCAGTTCCTTGACACATCTAACCCAAAGCTATCACTGCTTCCACTGTAAGGCAGGAAAAAAAAAAATCCAAGCTGTCTTTGGAGAACTTATCGTCAAACAACTTGTCCCTGTGATTGCTATTTTTTTCTGGACCATTTTGAAATATCAACTTGACTTCTCTAGGCAGTCCCTAGGTTGAGAATGATACGTAGTTTGGATCATGGCAGCATCACACAGTAGTACACAGCTATTCTTTGTAATCCTTATGTGGCTGAACCTGTGGTCTGCAGGCTCACTTTACCTGAGTTCAGCAGGGTATTGGTTTAGCTGCAGGTTTTTTGGTCATGCTACTCTTGTGGTTTTGCCTCAGTCAGGAAATAACAGATTAAATAAACCTCACCATATATAAAGCTTTGATAACTTCATTAAACATGGCTGCTGCCCTTTGGAATGGTGAATGGACCAGACTCCCTGATGTGGGGATGTTACAGTTTTGGAATTGGAAACTCAAGTCTCAAAAGTTTCAAGCTGGTGCAGGTTTTGCCCCGGCTGAGCCAATTTGTGTATGATTCAGATTTCCTCAGTGCAACTTCTGAGGTGTTGTTTGCCAGGTATTGCCTGTTTGTGGGATATCATGTGTGTGCAATGATCGCCCCAGTGCTGGAAAACAACAGCTGCTGTTACACAGTCGCTATGGGACTGTTAGAGGGTCATCAAATCTGGAGGAGCCCTTGGCTTGCTGTCACTTCTAAGGAGCCAGGGTTGGCTTATCTAATGGTATGTGCTCCAAGCTATGTCGGGAGCCAGGCCATTGTAAACCCTCATTTTAGGGCTGGGTTTTTGGGAGCGAGTCAAGCTTCTCCCTGGGGTAGCACACGCAGTTTAGTGGCAGGCAAACAGTACTCAGCACCGACTTGTCAGTAACCGGTGGGAACTGAGAACAACATCTCCGCTAAGGGTGCCGCTTACTGTCGGTCGGTGTAAAGTATCTGGGCGCTCTGAGGCGAGAGCAGCTGCTCACCTGGAGGTGTGAATTTCTTGTGTCCGCAGAGGAAGCCATCCCGGCTGTCTGCAAAACACGGACGGTCATATACGAGATACCTCGGAGTCAGATCGATCCCACCTCGGCCAACTTCCTGATATGGCCCCCCTGCGTGGAGGTGAAGCGCTGCACTGGCTGCTGCAACACCAGCAGTGTGAAATGCCAGCCATCCCGGATACATCACAGAAGTGTCAAGGTGAGCAAAGGGTGGCCGCACAGCCCCAGAGGGGTCCTCTTCAGTCTAAAAACTCCGTGTATTCTCTCATGGCTGTGCTGGGTGACCCGGATCTTTGCTATCCATCCTCCTAGCCGCAGGATCAGATAAAATGCTCCTCTCCATTTGGAGTGAGCAGATGGCCTTTTCAAGTTATGTGATCATTGGAAAATCTTGGGTTTGGATTTGATTTTCAGAGGATTCCCTTTAGGTTATCTTCTTTTGTAATGAAAATAAAGTTGATTGTGTCTTTCCCATGATCTCGTGCAGTACAAATCTCGAAGTTAAGAAGATAAAATGACTCAAGGGGCATTGGACTTTAAAAAATAAATAAATCACAGTATGGAATGCTGTTTCCTTAATTAAATATTATGCAGCCTAAATTGGGCTTTTATATTTGACAACATAACACTTTTGATCTGAAAAAATGTGTTTCAAATTATCTTACCCCAGGGATAGAAGACTCAACAGCTTCATGCTGTATTTACCCATTAGACAAAATCCCTATTGCAACTTTCCAGTAAATATTACGTGAAATATTTATGTTCATTTGGCTTCACTGTGTTCTAATTTTTATCAGTATTTAAACAAGTGCTGTTGATCTACATCTGTGTGCAGGAGATTAGACTTACACTTAGCATTTATATTGTGAAGAATCTGAGTTCTTGTTGCCCTGAGTATTTTAAGAACAGAATTTAAAAAGAAAGAAAATCACACTCATGAGCATAAAATTGCTCAGCACGACACACTGATCACTGTACTTACAATGGATTTCTTATTGAGAAAGGTTCACTTAGTGCTGTATGTCCTAGACAGAAAATAAGGGACCTAAGCCATTTCACATGCAGACAGGAATTTGAGCAAGGTTACTTTTTCTTTTCTATTTCTGAACATCTGAAAAATGTTTTCACATCCAAACAAACTGGAGAAACATCTGAGCAGATTCCCTCAGTGTTTCCAAAAATAATCATACTTTGCACTTGCTTGCTGCCTTTCCTTTGTGGGATTTGCTTTGCAGAAACAATTAAAAACGGGGTAAAAATTGGGATCAATAATTATATGAGGACTGAGAACAAACTGGGGAAGTTGAATGACTGCAGTTATAAGTCTTTCTGAAGAAACTAAACAGCAAAGTGCTTCAGGCACACAAAGTGCCTTATAACATTTAGTACTGTTGTCTTTGGGTTTGATGCAGTTTCCAGTTAATTTTGTGTAGCATCTAACTCATACAAAGCAGCTGGATGTGCCCAGCAAAGAGTTGAGACAAGTATTACGAACTTACTGTTGGTACCTGTGTGTGATATGGCAACCTCCTGCTTCTTCCCTACCCTTGCAATGATGGAGGAGATAATAGATGACAGAGAAGTTTGACTGCTGAAGTCCCCCACTGCTGGGGACACGGAGCATTCCCAGGAAGCTGCAAAGTCTCCAACTGGCAGCAGCTTTGCAGGATGTCATTGCTGGGGCTGCTTCCCCAGCACACCATCTCTCATTCAGTTTGCTGATACAGTTGTAGTGCTTTCAAATTTGCATTCATTTTAGTAGGGCGCAAAGTAAAAGTAGGCTCAGCTGAGCAGCTGCTTTTCGTGGCTGTGTAAATATATTGCCACCAGCAATATCAATATACGTCAGCCAGCTTTGGAGGACACTTTTTTTCCCAAGCTCTAAGGCTGCTCCAAACAGTCATTAAGTAGCAGGGAAAAAAAGGACAAGAGGTCAAGCAGGAACAGGATGTTCATTGTAAAGGTTGTAGGCTGACCCCACTGTCACACCAGAACTCTCAGAACAGAATCCATATTTATGCCCTCCAGAGTCAGATCTTCTTGTAGCTTTGATGTAATTGATGGTTTTCTGAGCCTTTTGCCAATCCCACATTCAGAGCTGAATGTCTGCTCATGCCATTAAGTAGCTGGCCCAGAGCGAGGGTCGCTGAAAAAGGTAGGGGGAGCGGTTTTGGAGAGCCTTCTCAGCTGTTCTGCAGTGCAGTTGGAAAGCCAGCTTGTGTTTTCCCCTGATGTCAGACTGCATAAAAGCTCTCTTTTGATTGAACACTGAAAAGGCTTTCCCCGCTTCCTCCTCATTGACAAGGTAGTGAGATCATAGCTGGCCCATTCACACTAGAAAAATGTTCATCCAGAAAGGTTAGCAAGTGGGTTTGCATCATCCAACAGGCCAAAGCAAAGGGTGTTTTCTTTGTCTTACTGAGGGCCACTGTAGTCAAGGTTAAGAGATGGCTGTGGCAGTGTGGGAGGAGCAGCAGAGGTGCTTGTGTTTGGGCATTCCGTTCTTGGGACATGAGTCAAAGTCTGGAGGGTTCGGGCATGTCCTCACGTCGCCTTCACTGAGCTCTGGTCAGTGAAGCACCGTTAATGGGCTTGTGGAATTGGAGCTGTAGGGAGCTCCAAGCCAGGGGTGTGGGTGGAACAGCTTCCCTGAAATGGTTTTCTAAGATTCCCTTTCATGGGGTGCGTTAGTGAAAGGTGGGTTTGCCCTTCACTGTAAGAGTGAGCCCATGAGAGCACAACCTCCTGGCCCTAAAGACATCTCTGTGTAGCAACCTGCACCTGCACAGCAGTGCAAAAATCAGACTGAAATGAAGGGACCAGTTGGGAGTCGGTCTTTGATAGCAAGGAAAGGATTGCATTTCTCTCCTGATAGAGTAATGGTGACAAGAATGGGTGAGTTAAGGGTGTTAGTGTCAGTTACAGATTTCCTCCTCTATCTGCCAAAGCAGTAACATGCAGATCCTGTTGCTTCTGTCCAGTGAGATCAAGCACTTACTAAGTAGCAGACTAATTTATTTGGAGGGGTTCTGGATTGAGTCTTCTGAAGAGGCTTTTTGTGATGTTGAGCATGATGTTGTTCTTGGTGATTTTGGTTACAGCAAATCCTGCCTATACTGCTAATTTTGAATAGCTAAGCTGAACATTGTGGTTGTTTGCTCATTTCCAAACTAAGAAACGAGCTAAATGACTCCATCTACCTCAGCTTCACCTCAGGATGGCCTTCAGCCATAGCCCTGCCAGCTTCAACCATTTTTGCATATTCAGTGTTGAGCTGATGTGGCGAAATTTAACCTAGTGTGTTCTTACAGTACATTAATAGGAGAGAAAGATGGAGAGAAAGGACCTGTAAGGGAGGGAATGCAGAAGCAGCTCCTCAGCTGTCACTGGGGAGTTGTTCAGAGGTTTGAAGAGAGATGGAAGAAAATTCAGAAATTCAGAGTGAGTTGTTCAGCAGAGCTACCCAGTCTCCAAGGAGGTTAAAAAGGCCTTGCAGAACAAATGGGACATGTAGCTGAAATGGCTGTGTGTCATGTTTGCAGGCTTAAGAACATTTTTCTCCTGTAACTTTCTGTCATTAGGACAAACAGCACTTTGATTCAGCTGTGGCTAAACTGGCACTTGCAGCCAGCACTCGGTGGGACCTGCAGGGAGGACCTGGTGCCAAAGGTCAGTTTAGGAATGGGAGAAACGAAGGAAACCCTGACACAGGTGGAGGCGGAAAAGCAGAGAGTGAGGAGCCCTGTGAGCAGGGCAGAGGGCAGGGACTGACTGCTCTGCTCTGCTCAGGGACTCAGGACACAGAGACACCACACCAGCCCAAGGAGGGGACAAGTTTGCCACAGCTGGCCCTGGACCCTTCCTTCTGCCATGCCCTCACTGAGGCACCACTGCCCAGACACCTGTTGCCCTCCTGGCACCATCCCAGAGAGCCCCTGAGGGTCCCTGAGGGTCCCACTGCCTGCTTGGAGCTGGGGCAGGGCTGCAGTTCGCTCTGGAGCTGGGGCAGGGCTTCTCCCTGTCCCAGGCACTGACCAGAGCAGTGACAGTACTGTCCCTCTGGCTGACCAGACAGTGTCCCCCTGCATTGCTTCCCTGCAGGGACAGCTCTCCTGATCCCACCCTGCCTAGTGGTGCTTGAGGCTTTTCTGGGGCAAGGATTTCGCCAGAGTGGTGCCCTGTAAGTGTGTTTTTAGGGTGGGTGGCTTCCAGCTCTGAGGTGCTGGGCACCATTCCAGGCCTGCCCTCCTGTCCAGAGCAGTGGCTTGCCAGGCTCCTCAGGATCCCTGATGCCTCCCCAGTCCTTTATTCCCTGTTGACTTACGTCTTCCTTGTAGACAGGTTTTCCCTCTGTCATACCAGCATGTGAAATACAGAGGCAATAGATTCCAAGAAGTATCCTCATTCCTTTGCTTTCAGGGTTTATTTTCCATCCAGTATTTAGCCATCAGCTCTGTGAGTTCTGCTGTTAGAAGGAACTTTCTGTGCCAAGACATCTCTTGCAAGTTCCTGCCCGTGATATATCAAGTTTGGCTTTGTGCTAGAGGTGTTTTGGAAATTCCTGCTTTTACAGTCTAGTTTTTTTTCTATTAGACCCTGATTTCATCTCTCCCAGAGCAGCTTTAAAAACTATGTTCCCATGATGTTTCCATTAGGCCACATATTTTTATCAAATTTTATTTTCATTTTTATTTAGCCACCACACTGCATTGCAGGATGTAGACCTAGAGTGTGATGTGAGTATGGTGCCACTGATTATACAGCATTTAAACTAGTCAGTCATTTCACTCTTTCTCTTAAAGAGTTTTTGTATAGCAATATTTTGTGGGTTTGGAGGATTCAAGGATTTTTATTTTTGTTACATTAGAGACAAGCAAAAGCATTGATTTGTGGAGGACTGACTACCTCAAGGCATTGGGTAATACACTTGAGAGTAACTACTAGATAAACACCAGGGATTAAAATACAAAGGAGGAAAAAATACCTGTACAGAAGGCCAACTCCCATGCGGTTCACACAGCTATCCCTCTTTGTACCCACTGAAAATGTGACCTGCAGCCTTCATCTTTGGAGACAGCATTGTGTGTGGCAGCAGGTGTTAACAGGTGACACAAACACAGCAGCTTTTCTGGTTTGTGCTGCTTCAGTTTGAGTATTTGCAACATCTTACACAACGACATTCCTTTAACTTGTGTAGCATGAAGTAGGGCAGTGGAACATGTGCTGGATTATATTTTAACTGCCATAGTAAAAACCAACTTTAAATTGCTGCATAAATTCATTATGATCCTCTTCAAAGTATTTTCTGTGGGTTTTTTTGGAGTTTTTTTAATTGTTGTTTAATACCAAATAGCCACAGGAACTCCATATATCTTTCAGTTTGGAAAAGCAAGCGAAACAAGGACAGACTTTTAAAAGCTTGATTACAGTTTATTTTTGTTGCGTGTAATTTTCAATGAGACTGGTTTATTCTTACAGCTGTAATAAGCATGGCAGATCTGAAAGCTGTTTCATGATTGCTGGGTCTCCTTTGTCTCTGATGATGGAGGTGTCTTAATTACTGTTTGTTTTCATAAATTTTAAGGCTTAGTCATCCTTTGATGCCAAATGACTCAGTTATACCATACATTTTCAAATCTTTTTGTTCAAAGGCTTGATGGAGTTGGGTTCTGATAGGAGATTTTGAAATATACTGCTTCGACCCATAACTAGTCTTTCAGCTAAAGTGTTCCTGTATGTCATGGTTAGCTCTTACTTAGTCTGTTTATATGAAGATCTGATAGTTTTGGAAGGTACCTTTTAATGTGGATACTTTTGTTATTGCATCTGTCTATGTAACTTTTGTTTGCTGGGTAAATGAAAATCATCTCCAAATCCTGTTGACACAAGGGGCGGTGACTAGAACGTGGGTCTGAATTCCTTGTCCCATGAAGGAAAAGGCAGATCTCCCATTGGCTTTACCAAGGCCAGGATTTTGCTTTAGCTTCTGTCACTGTCATTCAGAGGTCCTTGATAGTTGTGTCCACAGAGCCAGAAGAGTGTTTCTGGGAGCTGGGAATATGGGGGGTTTTTTCAGCCACCACTCTCATTTTGTGACACTGTTACTCCAATTTTGGAAGGGCAAGGGAATGATTTTCATAGTGTGAAGATTGATTTGGAGCATTAAATCCCCATCAAACACACAAGTAAACCAGGACTGGGAGAGTCTAGTGTAGTTGTGGATGCTTTATTTGGTAGTAACAGGAGCTTTTGGCTGGACCAGCTTTTATGGCTTTGTCATGTAACTTTTATAAAGACAACCAGCCTCTCTTTGCTCTCTCATCTCCCTTATGCATCTCTGTGGTATGTAGTGTTCTTGATTGCTGGGGCAGCCACTTTGCAGTGGAAGTTTCCTTAGATCTAAAAACTATTCATGGGAGTTGTTGCAAACAAGTCCTAGGTTATTGCAGGAAGTGAGTAGGAATGATTGCTGCTTTCTAAGGTGATGTTCAGGTCCTTGTTTTATAGAGCTGAGCACTCTACATTCAGAGGGCTCGGGAGAAACCAATTTGTAAATAATAAAATGTATTACAAACCAGTCTAATGCCTTCACTGTCAGCCTTTAACAACATGTACAGAAGATTGTGCTAAAAGTGGCAGTTTACAAGAACAACCACTGATTTGAATTTGTATTGAAGTTTACTGTGATACGTCTGAAAACTGAGTTGCTTAAAAGTTGAAATTGAAATGAATGGGAAATTGCTTTATCTCTTGGGGGAAAAGAAAATTATTTCAGACTGCTAAACTTGAATAAACAAATAGTCTGTGAAATAGATAGTTACATGATGCACAATTAAGATAAAAGATGATTAGTATGCTAACATATTGTATGGGTTTGGCTGCATTAAAAATAGGGGTATATAGTTATCTGTCTTCAGTTCTGAACTATAACCATGTTAATGTGTCTCAGTACCTACCTCATCGTATTTTATAGGTGGCAAAAGTGGAATATGTTAGAAAAAAGCCAAAATTAAAAGAAGTTCTGGTGAGATTAGAAGAGCATATGGAATGCACCTGTACATCATCAAATACTAATTCAGATTATAGAGAAGAAGAAACTGGTACGTTTTCCTTTTATTTTTGCATTAATGCTGATTTCATATGGGCCTTATTTTTATATTAGTAAAGAATGCAAAGCAAATGTTGCTTCCAGTGAACTCAGTAGAGAAGCTCCCAGCTACTTCTCTGTGTGTTGAGGATGCAAAATTAGGGACAGTTTGTGCTGTATAAGGAGTTTGGATTTCAAGTTCAAAGTGTATCAGTTCTCATTAGGTTAGCCTTTAAATACATGTAAATGCCCAGTAGTATTTAGGTCTTGCCTCACTAAGTTAAAGGTTGTCTTGTTGCAGCTTATTGGTGACCTCTGTTGTCTAATTTCTCTAGACTTTGTGGAGTCAGGGCTAAGGCTGATATTTACTTGACCTTGGGGAAAATATGAATTAAATTAATGTAAAGACTTTGTCATAAATTCAGCATTTGAGAGTAAGGAGTTAGTTTTGAAACAACACTGCCCATTCCTGTGGTTTTCTTACATATGTATAGTCAAGGGTTTGTCAGTTGTCACATTAAACCTAAATTTGCCTTATCAAGATAACACTTACAACAAGTTACAATGGGGAAAGATTTATGGGGAAAACACTTTTCAATCTGGCTTTCATAAAATCATTCTAAAATCTTAGCTCAGATCTTTTTACTAGTGTGCAGTCAATACAGAGCTTGACACATGTATTAAGTAACCCCACACTGGAAGGGGAATCTCCCTTTCTTCTGATACTGGTTGAAGGCAGACTCAGAAGTTTGTTTTGCACCTCTGCAGGAAATTTAAGGGTGCGGTAGACCCAGCCCAAAATTAAGAGTCAGTGAAGAGCAGGTACATATAGGAGGAAAGCTGCCCAAAGGTGATGGATTTTGTAGGTGGCTGGGTAAGGAAGGGCTTTCTGTACTGTCTCCATCCAGCATGGAGACATAAACCCGGTCCAAGCAAATGTAAACTTCAGTTGCTATGTACAGAGCAGAAGAATTAGAATTTGTATAAAAGCAAAGTTAGACCTCTGCTGTGATTTTATTGGATGTCAGATTAGAATCAGAGTGTTTAGTTGAAACTGGGTGGAGTTATGAGTAGGCAAAATCACATTTAAAGTGGTTACATTTAATGTGTCTGTGGTTTGATATATTTTGTATGTCTTCTGTTTGGAAAAAAAGTTTCATTTGATCAGTTTGAGTGGTCCAAATTTTCTTTAATTGCCAAAGACTAAGCATTTAAGATTTTAACTTAAAAGTTTTTCTTTCTGATGTGTATGAAAAATGGGGTAGAATTGTCATGGAAAAATATGGATTTCTAGGATTTAATTACTGATAGGAACAAAACTTGCACCAGCAAGTGGATGGTGAGCTGAAAATAGCCTAACTCCAGAGCTGAAAGCAAATGTTGAGTACTGCATGGTAACAGTAATTATAGCTGGATCTTGGAAATGACGTATGCAATGCCAACCTCGTTTATTATTTCTTTACTTTTGTATAATTACTTTGTAAACGGAATGTCAAATCAGACGTTATAAAGTTATTACTTTAATGCAGAGGATAATGAGATTTCTTTGAAATGTAAACGGTTTGAGTATTTATTACTTCAGTGTTCAACGAAATGCATTACTTTAGGGCTTTTTACCAGCCCTGCCCTTATGTTAACAGGAAGGCCTAGGGAATCAGGTAAAAAACGGAAACGAAAAAAGTTAAAACCAACCTAAAACCTACTGGAACTATTTGATATTCAGGTAGGACCTATATGCTGAACACCCTAATAGCACAAGTACTGGAAAACTTAATCAAATACCATCACTTCAACTTAATCACTGTTCAGAATCTTGACACTTGCTACCTCAAGGCTGCAAAGAGATTAGATTTGATTGGCTTTGATAATTCTACCTGCTGGTATTTTCCCTTTAAGCTCCACATCACCATCAGCATCTTACATTCTTGAGCTACTTCCTTTTCTTGCCTTTTTCGTTTCTTTTTTATTGGAGGGTGCTAATACTTCAGCTTCTGAAATCTCAAGTTTCATTGCCTCTGCTTGTGTTTCATTATTATTGATTTCTGAGGTCAAAGCATCACATAATAATGCATGAATGAATTACCAGGTTACAAATTGTTGTGTTCCCAGTCCTTGGCTGTGAAACATTGAGTGTACATACAGCAAATACTATTGTATGTGTGACCATCAAACCTGTGTTCTGGCATGAACTGGGGTTGATTGTTCATACATCTGATCACCTGCCTACCTGGCAAGGAAGATGCTTAGAAATACCATTTTTTCTGTTGCAGGGCCCGGTGTTATTTACACCAGAAAATTAAGCTCTTTTTTTTGGGTCTGCTCAGTCTCAGTAGGATGATGACAGTCAGTCATCAAAATTCATGAGGTTTTCAGTGTAGTGAAAAACTAACACCCTCTCAGTGCAGAAATGACTGAAATCCTTTGGCCAACATATTAGTAATGTATGATGATGGCAATACACATTCCAAATTAAATACGGAATTTCCATTTCTAAATGACTTGAAAGTATGTAAACTGCAGCACTTCCAACTGATTCTAGTATTTGGAGTGGGGATGATTTGGATTTTGCAGTGTATGTGCCTAACGCCTCGATGATAGTGAATTTAATTTCTCGCCCCTATTTTTGCACATAAACTCCCGGTGGCAGTTTTCATTTATACTGATGTATCGTTTCTGAAGAATGCTAAACTTGATATCCTGTTTCAGATTAACAGGTATTTATTGGGAGTAGTATGATAGAAGCAAAGATTTTCTAAAATTCAACTTTAAATGTGAGCATGTAAACTCAATCAAAACAGCATTTAGAGCTTCTTGTCCCAGGTTAGTGACTCTTCATGCAGAACAGTTTTTTTAAAGTCATCTACTTGGAGGACAGGACCTTTGATTCTAATCATAGAGTTATTGTATCTTTTTTCTCTCCTACAGATGTAAGGTGAAAATAAGCTAGAAAAAAAACTTCTCTCTGGGACATGGATGTACATGGTTTGTTACATTCCTGAACCTACTATGTATGGTGCTTATTGACTGTATACTTTATTTGTTCTCCTATGTGAAAAAACTGGCTCAAAAGAACACTTAATGAGAACAAAGAGACAATGTACATTTGTTTAATGTGACATCAAAGCAAGTATTGTAGCACTCTGTGAAACAATAGGAAGCTTCCCTGTCCAAAAAAGAAAAAAATGAAAGAAAGAAAAACAGAAAAGAAAAAAAAAAAGACAGTTGAATGAATGGAGGATACCAAAAGTACTCAAAAACATGACAAAAATCTAAGTGAATAGTGGATTTCTGTCAGAGCAGTCAACGGTGCTTTACGTCAAGAAATGTGCCTGCATTCTTGATGAAGATGGATGGACACTGGTGGACTTCAGGCACAAAAAAAGCAGGAATGTATGAAATGATCAAATGCCACGCAAACACTATAGAACAATACATCCTTGCTTGGTGGTGTTTTAAAAGTCTATACAAAAAAACCTTCTGGGGAGCCTTAAGTGGATTTTTTTTTTACACCATAAAGTGATTATTAAGTTTTCTTTTTACTCTTTGCCTAGCTTTTTATTATCTCTTGGACTACATTTGCCAATAACACATATAAAAGACTGGTATAACAATAAGCAGAACACAAAACATTATGGTATTTCTCCTAGTGGGATGCAAACTAATGAGATGTATTAAAATAAAAATGGTATACCTATGCATAATTTTCTAGACGTTTCTTGGTTTATGTTCCCCAACCTCCCCCGTAATTTAAAGCATTACATAAAAGAAAAAAAGAGAAAAAAAAGAGAGATGTGCGTAAACAAATCATAGGCTATCCATGCAAAAATCTTTTTTTTTTTCCTTTAAGACTTATGCCAGTTGCCTACTAGTGATATTGTGTTAGCAATTGTCATTCTTATCAGTATACAGATACTTTTATTTCACATGTTGGAGCTGTGTGAAATGTACAAATTCTTGTATCTGCATTGTATAATGTCATGGTGGCATGGGAACTACCTTGCTGCAAATATTTGAACAAAACCTAAAATTCTTTATTTTTGGTAAAATGTTATGCTTTATGTGTATTCAACAGAAATATGTGTTTTTGTAAAGGTGAAGTTTGTATTTTTATCTAAAAATTAACAGTTTTATATACCTGAGAAAGCCTGCTATGTTTTCTTGAACCAAAAAAAAAAAAAAAAAAAAGAAAAAAGAAAAAAAAAGCATTTTGTGGTCATATTTTTGTAGTAGAATAGCCCAAATAACATCAAAATCTATTTTAACTATAGCAGGGCAGATAAAATACTCTGGCAGCAGCTCCTGTTTTTCCAAAGTGCCAAAGGATTAAATGTTCAGTTCCCCATGGATTGCAGTGGGAGCCACATGGCTAAATCCTTCTGTATTGCTTTGGAAATTTAGGGCTGTGCCAGATATGACATGGCTACTCACTTGGCTAAAATCACTGCCCCACCCCAGTAGTTTGGATTATGTACCCTTTGTTTTATTTGGATTATCACATTGGATATGTAAAATGAACTACTGGATTCTTTTATTTGTGAAACATCTGCAAATAGATGAAAGAGTTTTCTTAGTTTGGAACAGCAAAAAAGTTTGTCTTGAAGACAGTGTTTCCACTCAAACAAAAATATCTTCAAATGTGAATGAACCGCAGAAACTTAAAGCAACAAAAGAGAGCGAGATTTTTAACCTTTCCATTTCTCTAAATATAGTTCAAACATTCCCCTCCTGTTCCTGTAGCTATGTCCAATTTCAACCAAACAAAGCAATGTTAGCTAACAGGCATTATTGGCTTCAGATGCTAATGCAGAGATAGAGTTAGTCACCGTTCTATTTTGTGATCATTTTCCCAGTGTATTTGTTGAGCACCAAAACTGGAAATACATTTAACTAAGATTGTCTGTGCTTGTTTTCCACTAAGTGTACTGTTCACAATGTTATGCACATGAATGTATGTGTCTGCGTTTAAAAAAGTGTATAAAATGTAATTTATATATTTATGTTTCAGTGGGATGCCAATAATGTTGCTCCGTTCCTTTTTTGTCTAAAAGATATCTAATGAAAAAAACCAAACATATATCCATTAAAATCATGTAAATGAAAAGCATTATGTGACCCACTCAGACACTGTGCAGGTATGAAAGGATGTCAAAGTCACTTAAGTGGAATAATTTGAAAAGCAACTCTTTGAGAGTCTTGTGGTTGCACTGGCATAAGAAGGTTGTGTTTGGATCTGTGGGCCAGCATCCCTGGAGTGACTCCACTCCTGGAGTGTCCTGGAGCTCTGCTGATTTACATCACGAGGGAGTCTGGCCTTATAGTAAATCTTGAAAACAAAGCAAACCAAGTGGCACGTGTTTTTTTGGTGCCAGCAAATAAACGCTTTTATGCCAAATTCAGCAAACCAGGAGAGAATGAAGACTGAATGGAGTCCTTTCCAGTAGTCACTGTTTGAGACTTGTAGTCTCGAGTTAATTTTGTTGCGAGGAATGAAACGCACACGAGTCTTTGTTCTCAAGCACAGTGTTTATACGGCATGCGGCAGAAAACACAAAGATCTCAGGGCTATATTCTCAGCTACTATAAATTGGCAAATGTTTCTGACTTCAGCTGCCCCTAGGCTAATTTACATCAGATGAGGATCCAGTCCATGGTTTTTAAATTATGAGGAGTAGTGTCACGACATGAGCATCACATCCTGTAGTCCAGCTGAGATCTTACCCGCCAGCCTTTTGAACGTTGCAGGCAATGGGATTAGTCCTTTGAAGTGGCAGATAAAACCAGAAGGAACAGGAACATTAAAGGTTGTGACACGGGAGACGTTAATTCAAAGTTAAGTTGGACATTTCAAGGGCCATATCCTCAGCTGGTGTAAATCACCATCACTCCATTGCCTGCAGTGGAGCTGTACCAGCTTACACCACTTGAGGGGCTGGTCCCTCATTCTTGCTCATCCCTTCCACTCCTCGGTTCCTGCAGGGATCCCAGATTGTCGTGTACGGTTAATGTAATCCTGTGTTCTCTAATACTTAAGCACAATAAGTGAATATAAGAATGAGTGTCAGACTTAACTTTGAATGTCCAAGCTCTGAAATGGTTTGTTTCACCATTGTGGCTGTAAATTAAACAGTTCTCTGTGCATTTGTGAATGCCGTGTCATATCTTCTTCTGCTGTCTACTGGAGGTGGACTCCCTCTGGACTTGTAATGTGCTGTATTTGGAGTGTAACAGGGAAGGGTGTGAGCAATTGGAGCCATGAGTTATCTGATTGATAGCTCTGTATTTGTGGGGTGGGGGACTAGTAGGGGGTGTAATGGAGTTGAGTATGATAGTTGTCATAAATCGCACTTCCATGCAATGCTTTAACATTTTGTTGGTTTTGTCCTTCCACACTGTAGGTAGAAATTTGGGGATAAAGTGTTTTTCTGTTTCACATTCTGCAGCCATTTCCTCTGTCCGGGGATTCAGAACTTGTTGGTCTGTTTATATCCTTTTTTGAGGTCTTGTCTGAGCAGAAAGTAGATATAGAGGGCACTGCCCCAAACTGATCTCATTGTTACAATGTGGTGCATGATCAGTAATTCTGTTGTCAGTTCAGTACATTTAATTATGTGCTTTATCTTTCTGGATCTTTCAGTTGCTTTTGTTGAATGAAATCAAGGATCACGTGCCAGTTTGCTTTCCTTTTTTCCTGTCCTCTGTCCTGCCTGGCATTTGCTGTATTAGACTTCAGGCAGTTGCTCCTCTCCAGCCCTGGAGGTTCCTAGGCAGCTCCAGCACTTGTCTTTGGGCTTAGGCTCTTTAATCTGCTCAGAACAGCATCTGTGGGTCTGCTCCGTCCAATGGTCATTCCAGCTATGAGGTTCTCTTGTGTGTCCTCTTCAGGTCCATGTTGCCCTTCTGTGGTCTATTTTCCAGCTATTCGCTGCCTGACTTTCCCAGCTCTCTGTTTCTGTCTCTCAGAAATGATTTTTCCCTTCCTTAGATGTGTCTTATACCTCTTTTCTCCCATTTGGCAGAGCAGCCTTTGATCTCTTTGTCTCCAAATCAGCTGCTTTATCAATGTACCCCGAGATTCTGTCTCTCAAACTTACAGGTCCATAAAATGACCCTCCCCTCCCCCCCTCCTGCCCATGAAAGACAAATGCTGTTGTATATACATGTTTCTGGAGAGAAAAAGGTTCAGCTTTGCATTTGGAAAAATACCCATTACTGAAGACTCTTTGCTAAAGCTGTCCAATTCCAGAAACAGTGCGACTCTAGAACAGTGGTACTGAAGCTATTCCAGAGATCTGGCAGTTTATTTAAGATCAGTGGCTCAATTTGGATTTAATCTGAAAGTTTCAGATTTTATTTTGAAGTTTCAAAACTACCTTGGATTTGCATGCTCATATTTTACTGAAGACTGAAGGAAATCATGTTTGTAGGCTCCTTCCATGGCTTTGAAAACCTTACTGGGAAGAGTTACCTGACCCTCTCTTGGGCTGGAAATTGTAGTTGCTTTAAAACAGACACCACGTGGAGGTTTTCAATGAAGTAATTTTCTTTGTGTTTGTAATGCATAGCTTCTAGTACTAACAGATCTCAGAGTCAGGTAAACTTACAAGAATCCCACTTAAATTTCCTTTAATTTCAGGTAACAGAGAAAAGCCTATCAGTGCCGCATTCCTCAAAAATCAGGCTATGTTTTGTATTTATTATTCAATTTAGTTACTGTGTGTTCCCACATTTTAATAGCAAGGCATTATTCCCTCTCTGACCTTCTCTGTGCTGCTCTTTGCTGTAGCATCTCTGCGGCACAGCCTTGAACTGGTTTGTATTCATATCTCCTCTGAAATAAAGAACTATTGTTATCCCATTTTAGGCGAGACCGAGGCATGGAGAAAAGACTGTGCAAGGTCATACAGCAAGGCTGTGGCAGAACCAGGGATAGGACTCAGATCTGAGTGCTCATCCAGTGCCCCAAATCACACGACCATCTTCCCTTTCCAAGAATGAATCCTTGCACCCTTAGAGCTAAATACTGAAACAATTGAGGGTAAGTCATTTTGCCTAATTACTGTGAATCAGATACATGATCAAAAGCCACTGCCATGTTGTGAGAGAATGTAGTGACTGATGGAAATCCATCTTTCTGCCTATGCAATTAAGCAGCCTTTTATCCTACCGTGAGCTGGTCATTTCCTCCTTCTGAAAGGAGTCAGCCTTTCGTGACTTACAGTGACAATTACGCATGTAGAACAAGACTCAGATTTTATGGGAATTTGCAAAAATTCAGTAGACAATTTTCATTCTACTTTAGTTCAGTGTCATTCCTTCCATTTTATGGCATGGGTAACATTTCCTAAGGGAGCTGTTTTTATAATGGGCCCAATCCTAATTTTTTTTTCCCAGGCCCTAACGTGGAAAAGCACTCTAAGAGATGCCTGTGTTTGCTCTTCTTCAAACTAGTGCCTAAGCATTCTTCTAGCTTTGGACAAACATCCTGCTGACCTCAGGCAAATGGAGTAGAGTTGATGCTTTCTTATTTTTTTAAGTGGGGTGTGCCTTCGTGACACAGGATCCCAGTTGTGGGGTGGGGGTCTTGCTTGTAGAGGGTTGAAGTATGTTGTAAGCAACCCTAAAGATGAAGTAACAAGACTAGTGGATACCACTGGGAAGACCTGTGGGAGAGTCCCGGTATCTTCTGCTCCCATGGAGCCTGCCGTTTTGAACTATGTATTTATTCTTTTGGGGGAAAATACTTTCTTGACATGGGTGGATTCAGGACTGCAGTGACTATTGCCAGTGAGTCCATTTAAGATCTCTGTGCTTCGGAGAATATTTGAAAACTCATAGTTGTACTGATAACAGACAAACTTGACACGGGAAAAATTAATGAGAGCAAATTTCTTGGGAAATTTGGCAACTTTATTTTAGGGAAAAAAAAAAGAAGGTAGAATAAACAATCAAAAGCTTGACCACTCTTTTTTATTTGGGGCATGTCACCTGTCCCATTAATCATTCTCATTAATTGCTGCATCAGACTAAAGTATATGCTGAAGTAGCTCAGAATCACTACATGTAAAAAGCTGGCCCTTGTTGAACTGCTCCTATTATCATGGCATATGACTGTGAGGTGGGGCCTGCAATCACAGTTGTAAATCAAAGAACAAGTCATAGGTTAGGTTCTGTTTTCCTTAGATATTGTCTCTAAGTTTGTTTTCTGTGTGTTAGTCTTGAGTGACATTCAGTGAGCTTTCCAATTAGGTGTAAAGTCACAAATACCTAGTTCCCAACCTGGAAGTAAGGAAGTGCTAACTCTTGGTCTTGCTCATAATCAATAGATGAAATTCTGGCAACAGCCCGGTGATAGAATTTCTGTCGCTGAAGTTTTCACTGTCACATTTTTCCAGTGTTAACTTCTTCCCCTAGACGGGAATCCAATCACTATTATATTTGACTCATTAGCAGGCCATCAAATCTGATTTGATTTAAGTTTTGAGTAACTCAAAATTCCCATTTGGACTGATACTTGTGCTGGCCAGTTGTCTATCAGGAATTTAGATAAAAATACACAAAAAATGGCTCACTTGTGTGCTTCCAAAGAAAAGAAATTCACATATGAAGGCTGGAGTAGTCCCTCAAACCAGGAAATGGGGAGCCAAGTTTGTAACAAGTGTTACACATTTGTCTTCATATCAGACTTGGTGTTTTGGCCTCTACCATCTTTTGAAGGCAACTGGTTTTACTGTCCAACTTTGAAACTGAGAGTAGCTGATAAAATCGGGTGTGTGAAAGGCAGAAGCACCCAGAGATGCAGTTGAGTCCATAGTGCTAGAAATCCCCTGGGGACTTTGAAAACTTCCTGATTCTGGAAAGCAATCCCAAATAAATAGAAGAAAAGCATTTTAAACACTACTGAAAATTCCACCCTGGATTATTTGGCAGATGAAAAAAGAATCCAAAAAAAGATGCTACTTATAATGATCACTCAGTGACAAAGTAGGTATTCATAGAGAATGCTCATGCTTAAATCTCTCAGCAGTTAATTATCCTCTCTACAGACCATAATACTGGAATACTTCACTTATCAATGCATCAGGGCTTGGATGGACTTTGAGACGCATGAAAATGAGACACTCCTTAGGCTCGTGGTAGCTCTGTGCTGTAGTAACTGATCAACCCATTACATCATTGGTCAGATCACGAACTTGCATAAATACATACGACTTCATTAACTTCTCTGGAGGTGACAGGTACCTGAGAAATGACCCGAAACTGTTGCCACAAAGCAGATAATGGTTTCCACAAAGCAGATAATGGTTTCGTATTTTGCTGTTTAGTGTTGTAAAAATAGACTCATTTCCTGGAGCAGTTAAACCAAGAAAATTGGGAAAAGCAATTTCCCACAGAGACCCATCCACACTGGAATTCACCAAGGTCCCCGGATGTGAACATGTTCTGTTAGAAAACATAAAACAGCAATTTTGTTTAGGGAAGCCTCTGACCTGTCAAAAATGCAGAGCATTTCTTAGCAGACTTTTCCTTGGCAATTAGCGGGTAGAATTACTCATAGAAATTGTTTTGTTTGCTCACAAGGGGAGAAGTAAGGCATAAATTCAAGCTAGCCCCTGTTTGACCACAAGAAAAATGACTGTTCACAGAGGGCCTGTGGGTGAAGTGCTGAGCGGCCTCAGCTCCCTTTGGGGATGAACTCAAATTTTTAGACCTCAGTGAAGTATGAAGAGCCCCTCCAGACTTGCTGGGCATCCTTAGCTGTGATTTTTTTTCATCAGTTTAAGGGAATTGGCATACAATTTTAATTCATTTTTATGTGACCTTCAAGAAACCCCTGTTTGCCTTCAGAATGGCTCTGTTCTGAAGTGCCTAATTTCAACTCAAAGATGTGACCATGCCTTCCATCCCTAATCAGCAGCTCTCAAACCTTAGGTTTAGTTTTTGTTGTTTGGTGTAGGTGTTTCCCAGCAGTGACTTTTTAAGTGCCCTACTCACTGCTGGAACAGCCTGACATTCCAGATGGGAAATTCCCCTCACTCCAACCATGCTTCACCTTTTCCTTAGCATTTTGGCTTTTCGTGTGTTTTCTGTATAAAGGTGGTGCTGGTTTAAACTGGAGACCAGGGGAGTTTCAAGAGGCCAGGTTTTCTGCTGTGGGCCCTGTTCTGTTGCTGCTGGAGTCTGTTGCCCAGCTGTGCCAGCTGTGTGGGGCCAGAGGAGGGAGAGATGCTCCAGCCCTTCGAGGAAGGGGGCTGAGAGCTCTGTGCTCACACACTTAGAGGTGTAGACATTTCTTGGTCCAAACTCACCCACAGTAAAATACTCTGCTCAGAGGTCTCTGGAGCCAGGAATCTACTCAAAAACTTGTTCAAGGTCTGAATTCCTCATGGCTGCAATGGGTTTCCACAGTAAAAATGACAGAAGCAGTTCATTCCAGGTAGAGTGGTTTCTTCAAGAGGCAGTGTAGGAGTTGGGCAGGTTAATGCTCAGCTTGTGTACTCTACTGATTGCTCCAAATACTGGCTTTAGATTAAATTTTAGCTGTTTATTCTGGAATATGGTTCTCATAGATGTGCTTCAGAAGAGCTTGCCTAACAGCTTGTATCCATTTGTTGTGAAGAGCCTGCTGGCCCATCCAAAATGGTTAGACCTTGCCTGCATGGCTAATAGGGGTTTGGGGACCTTGCAGCTGGGGTTAGCAAGTGCAAATGTTTCCCATTAGCTCCCTGCATACCCGAAGTTGTGATTCATCAAGAGAGACAGTGGAAAGCTGAACTTGAGGCATGTGAGATGTTTCTTTGTAAGCATGATCTGAGTTGACTTGCTAAGCTGAGCCCCTGAAGAGCCCACTGTGCTAACACAGTGCAGTTTAGTCTTTTCCTCTTATGCATTATCCACAGTGATGTTGTTTCAGAAGGGTCTGAAACCTTTCAGTAAACCATTCCATAGGAACGAGGGAAGGCTTTAATTATTCAGTGGCTTTCTACCAGCATGCTCAGCTTTGCTGGAGAGCCCATAGCCATGTCTGCTCTCTCTGGGCCTCTAAGGTCTGTTCCTTCCTTATTCAGAATGTTTCTTTTCTAAGGCAAGTGAGAAAACTGTCTATAAATGGTACCTTAAAAAGGTGGGAAATTAAGTAGATCATACAATCTTGATTCCTTTATCTCACGTAATTGAGGAGAAGTTTGCCAATAGTGATCTGGTATTTCCTAAAACAAGCATACGTGAAGAACACTTTGAGAAACTTCAAAAGAATTTTCAGGCTAGATCAGGAAAAGATAAAACCAGAAGTGGAAACTTCTAATACACTTTATAGCTCATTACTTACAGGAAGTACATTGTTGCATAGGATACTAATGAATTCTGCAGGATGAAGTTTCCAAAAGAAAAACAAAATGGCACCTTCCCTATCTGAGAGGAAAGGTCTGAGGGCTTTTGCAATTATGACAGATATGCAGTGGATATGTATGGTCCTATCACCTGGATAGAGTCTATCTCTGGGAAAAGGCTATTTAGAGTTTCAAGTGTGTACACTATTGAATTTCTGCAGCAACTTCCTGGTCTAGCTGCGAAAAGTGATAAAGGGAATGGTGAAAGTCTATCTTGTTTTCAGTTGCTCTGTTCTACACCCCAGAGGGCAGAAGTGCTGCCCTGTGCATAGCTCACTATGGGAAGGGTGACAGGAACACAAATTTGAGTGACTAAGGATGAACATGTGTAGTTGGTGCTGATGTTCCCAAGCAGGTAGTGAGGCCAACAAAGTGTAAAAAGCAAAATGGATACTCCAATTTACCACTGACGCTCATCTGGAAAATTATTATTTGACGGTCTCAATTAACTCAGCTGAAGAAGTAATTCTAAAATCCTGATTTTGGAATCCCAAGTTATTGGATTTATTGTTAGTGAGTTAATGCTCTCAGATACAGGAATATTTCACATTTGTAAAGCACACAGAAATCCCAAGGATAACAGGTAACAGTTTTCTACTGTTTGAAGAGATCCCTGGTGCAAGCAGGTCCCTTGATGGTGCCTGGAGAGCTGAGGGGTTGTGCCCCAGGCTCAGCTCGTGGTTTCAAGTCCAGGTGTGCTGTCCCCAGGTCAGCAGCATCTGGTGCTGGGTGCACCTTTGGGACATGCAGTTACTGTACACGTGCTGGTTACTTTGTGTTCTCCACCACCATGGGTATGTCCACCTTCCAGCTCCTGCATTTCACTCAGACTGTAAGGATAGATTTGCTGTGGGTATGAACTTAATTTAGGCGACAAAGCATTTCCATCAGGACTGAAGCACATGGGTAGTGAAGCTTGAACATTTTTTCCCTGTGTACAGGCAAGATATGTAAATATGGGTTTAGCTGCTCTTTGTATTGTCAGGGCCCAAGATACTTCTAAACTTGTGGTCACTGGAAGGCTATCTCGCTGAAAAACCAGATGCCTTTGCCCATGTGAAAGTTTCTACTCTTGCTTGAAAGTGAGATTTGGACTCCTGAGTCTCAAAGATGCTTTTGCAAGGGTTATGTCTGTCTTTCTGCTTTTCTATAAATCAACCTGCTTGGCCTGAACTGGATGTTTAAATAATAAACAGCTGAAGGACAGTCTGATCGCTTCTCTCTGAGCATTTCCCATGGGGAGCGCTTGGGGTCACATGGCATCTGCTCTGACCTTAAGGACCTGCTTTCTGGAGGCTTTTTTACCATGCTGACAAACCTCACATTTTAACTAGCTGTTAAATAAGCCAGTCAGTGGTAACTATTCAGGACAGGGATTAGAAGAGTATTCTTGCTAGGATACAAGATGGCTCTGTCCATGTGCTGGCCAGGGATGAAGGGCTGGAAAACTGTGTGGTGGAAGAGACTATTAATGTGATTTTCCACAACTTTCCTTGCAGCTGCATTTTTGAGAGGAGAGAGATGGCTAGGCTTGCAGTAACATGTTGTGCCGTCATAAATGCTACAGCCACCATCTGTTTCCAGCCCACGACTTGAAAGAAAACTGAGCAGTAATCTCATAATTCACATGAGCATTTTACACTTGTGAACCCTTCCCAACCTTTGTCTAATAATAAGAGGAGTACATGGTGCTAAGTTTTGCATTTTCCCTGCACTTATTAGTGTTTATTTGTATGTCTCTTTCTGTTTTGTTGTTTTGTGGATTTTTTTTCCATTAAAAAAAGTTTCACTGGGAGGAAAGTCAGACCAGTTCCATGGACAAAAGACACATAATGAAGGCAAATCCCAATTCCATTGATCTTGCTGGCAAAATTCTCCAGGAGGAGGTGCATTTAACATTCCTCACTGTGCCTGCCTTATTTACTTGTTGATTAAAAGAAAGAAAGACAGTAGAAAGTGAAGAGGCAAGTTGCTGAACTGCCCTTTCCCTGCAGAAACAGAGCTGCTAGAATAGCTGGACATGCGCATTTTAAACCCAAACCTCCAGAGAGGATGGTAATGGTAGGTTGGATTTTAATGAAAACAAATTCTTCTGCTAATCTTTGCTTGGGGCTGGCCCTCCACAGGATTAAGGATACCACCTGCTGTGCCAAAGACATGCTCAGGTTTGAGACTGCTGGTGGGTGGGAAGAACACAAACATCTGAGAGTGACTCTGGTGAGCGATCACAGTCTGTCCTGTTGCAGTGCCCTCAGGGAAGCCAAAGAGTTGAGATCATTTAGTTGATGGAAATACTGCTCCCCTCCAGCCTGCAAAGCAAGGATAGCATCATTAAGGATTTCTTCTTGGCTGTTCTGCAGAATCCAAAGGCTGCTGTTTCTCTGGGCCTCCTGTCGTCTTTGGACCCAGTTTGCACACCTCCTCCGACCACAGCCAACTGAATGAACTCCTTCTCTCCCCTGGCCTTAGAAACAATGGCTTTCATCATCTCCACCAAACTGCAGAGCAGTTTAAGGATGAAAGGGCTTCTCTTTTCATATATCCCACTGCTGCTAGAATTATAAATCATCGATGGACTGAATTTATAGCCAACTGCTACTGCAAGCAAGTGAAATTTATTTTGTGTTGTCATATGTATGGTCAAACTGTCCAAGAAGTTGCCAAACAAAGAACTGAACTGCTGATGGGCAACCCATTCAATCTATTCTCATTTTATTTAAAAATAATAAATAACTATCCATCAAGGGATCTTATTTTGACATGTGCTACCTGTTGGGTGATCCTCTGTATCTTTGGGATGTGTCTGTCAGTGGAAGAAAGCTGCCAGCTGTTGCCAGGTCCAGCATGACATGAAGTTCCACCAAGAAAAGGTTTGTGGTCTCACTAGTGTTTGGGACAGGTTAAGGGCCACCTCCTTTTTTAGCACTACTTGCTGTTCTGAGAGTGTTTGGTCAGGTAGCCATTGTGCACAGAGGCCACATCCAGCCACACTGACCTGTGTTTGAGTCAGTGACAAATCTCCACTGTCCTGTGTACAGCGGTCCTTCTTTGGTCTTGCAGTTTGATGGCAAGTGGATTGTTGGTGAATCTCTGGGGTCTTGAAAGCTGGCCTATGTCTATTTTGCTGCCTTGTCATGGTGACAAGCTGAAAAAGGAGATAGTAGAAACTCTTCAAGCTGCTGGGGTCTGAATCATATATTTCTGTATGATTTTCTTACAGAGCAAACAAGCCTGGAAGGTTATTTTTGTGTTCTACCCAGGCTTATTAATTATAGCTGGGGGAGTGGTGGGAGCTGCCGTATTAAGTGGCCTTCCCCTGCTTGCTCCTGTTGTCCTGCCCAATTCAATCTCTGCAGCCTCCCACCCCCTTGTCTGCAGTTTATGGCCACATCTGGAGTGTCTCCCTGCACAGTGCTGGTAGGACCCTCCTCTCTGCCAGCACACACATTGTGGCTTTTGGTGTCCATGGAATTACAGGCATCTTTCCCAACGCTTGTTTTTGCGTGAGAGGGAAAGAGAGAAGGGGCACGGGAAGGGCAGTGACAGGGAAGGCCTCTGACATGGAATTCCCAGGAACAGGATTTGCACATTTTATGACCGTTCAGATGGAAATGCAATGGAGCTGAATTATTCCTCCTTAATCCTGCTTTCTCACTTTCCTCCCAGCAGCCTCTTCCCCTCCAGTTTAGGTAATACAGAAGCTTATAAACAAATCCCACTGCATGAAAAATAGCAAAGGGGGGGAAAGAAAAGGGACCTGGTTTAGGGCTGTGATGGATAGACAGGTGGAAGGCAGGCACCACAAGGGAGGATGAATGGTAAAAGCCTTTGATGGAAACACTAAAGAGCTATTGAAAAACCAAGGGGTAGGGGGGGAGGAGAAAGAATAGCAGGAGGAGGGAAAGCAAGGGAGCCGTGCCCCCGTCCCCCCGCCCTCTTTCTCAGGATGTTGAAAGTATTTGTCCTTCGTTACAAAATGATTGAACTGCCGCCAGGCCAGGCCACCCTTCCAGCCATTGCACTGGGAAACTGGCACTTCTGAAAGCCTCGTCGCCTCTCAAATTTTATAGCTTTCCCTCTTTGTGGGAGTTTTTGTGTTGTGCTATTTGCAGGATTGTTTTCAAATTTGCTGCATATCAAAGAAACTATATTTTGTTGTTCTGGCAAACACAGAATCCAGGTAATGAAAAGAAGAATTAAAAAATAAAGGCCCATTTTTATTAGAATGCCCAGCTGTCTGCCTTTTATTGAGTCAGAATTTCATACATTTGGTATTCACTATGTGAATTTGGTTTACCTCTAGTGCTTTTTGAAAGAGAAATTTCATGCTGTAAATAAAGCTTCCACTTTACTAATGTCTCTGTTTGCACGAAAGAGGTGCCTGTTCTTCACAGTCAGAGTAGTGAGTATGATCTTGTATATAATGAAAATGTCTTTTACATCAGGTACACATAGACAACAGTGGGAAAAAATAATCTTTTCCATTTTCAGAATGGTCCCTGAGGTTCTGTGATGTCTTTATCCTGCAGGATCTACAGATGGGAAGAACTATTGAAGATCTGCATACAAGACTGTTCCTGCTGCCAGAGGCTGTATTTGTACCATGTATTTATATGTGTATGTATTTATATAAGCCTGATGCTTGGAAAGGACTCAAGCCATATGTGTTCTCAAGAATTAGATTTGCGTGTCTGTAGATGCAGCCTCCACCCAGGCTCTTGTTAACCGGGGGAGGACCCAGGGCTATGGTGTCTCCCTGATGACACTCATGTGCCATCCCTGTCAGAGGGGTTGAGGAGCTTGTGGTGCCCTGGCTGGGTGGGTGATCAGGGCTGTCCCTGGGCAGGTGCCTGCTCTGTGTGTGGGGCCGGTGCACGTCCTCCCATCCCATCAGCCACATCGCCCTCACCACAGCCCCAAAGGCGCTTCTCCGAGGACACTGTGCAGACAGTCAGCTGTCTGTTGCCTCCAAGATTAGATCCTGGGATTAGGTCTCTAATGGGTTGGCCATGACATATAATTAAAATAGTCCTAAGAGGACAGAGAAGCAACGTGTGACCCATATGCAGCTGAGTAGTGGGGGGCTATGCTTGCTTGAAAACAAATCTCTCCACTAACATAATTTACAATAGCAATTTTCACCTAAACATCTCCAGTGCCTGGTTACGTTTATTATTGTTTGCAGTGCCCCGAGAGGTAATACTGCCTTTATCCCCACTTCCAAAAGAGAAGAAAGGGTAAGTGGTTCTCTGAAGGTTAGATGGGGAGTCACTGGAGATGGTGCTCCAGTTTCCTGCCTTCAAAGGAATTTGCTGCAGTGACCAAAGCAAACAGTCCCTGCTGTTACCATGCCGGACTGTGGCATGTCATTCGCACTTTGTATCTGAGATGCTGTGTCTGGGTAGGTATCACTGTCCTTGTGAACTAACTTTTAGTTGTGGAGCGTGGGTGAACACTTGTCATCATGCCAGGATGACACAAAGTCTAGAAATTATGATGGCAATTCAGGTCATGGGATAATGGGGGAAAAAAATGCTGTCTCAGAAGTGTCCCCGTCTGGTGTCACTGCTAGCGATTATTTAAGCTGCAGGACATGGCTGTGGCAAAGATCAGGTTGTAGCTGATATGAATCATTCCTTGAAATAACACTTTCCTTCTTACATTGTGAAAATTACAGCAGTATGGGAAGTGAGGGAAAATGGGATTTCCCTGGAGGTTAAAGATTTTCCTTTAATCAGCTTTCATAATGTTAATTAAATGTTTGGAACAATGGCTCAGTCCTGGGATCCGCCCGCTCTTGCATAACTCACTCACAATACCGTTTTCACTTTCATGTTTATTTGCCAGCATGATTCAAAGTGAGAGCTGAGCAAGATCGCCGCACCAAGGAGCTATTTGGGAAAACTCACCTCCCTCTCTTACCTCTCTCAGAGAGATAAGACCCCAACTCTGCCGCTCCAGTTTCCTGCAGCCCAGAAGGAGGAGCAGCCCAGAGGGATCACAGCACTTTGTCTGTCATCATCACCCCATCTGCAAATGGGGCTAATAAAAACTTACTGGTATTTTGAGGCTGGTACATATAAATATATACCCACCCATATGGAGAAAAGGGTGTGTTTATAGAGATCAGTACATGGATAGATCTATTCCGGGTAGGTAAGATAGATTACAGTGCCACTTGTTCCCTGAATTTTTCACTCTCTCTGCAGCGTAGTTGCTATGTGCCCATGGGAGCCATAGTCTCTGGTCCTTCAAGCAATGAGCTTAATATAACCCAGTCTCATATCACACACATGGGGCATTCTGGGGAAGATAAAATTTGGGGAATGGTTCACAGGCAGGGGATGACATTGATTACTCCAGAGACCACACACCATGGGAATGGGAGGTGCGCCGGGCACATTTCCTGGGCCTCTTGGTGCCAGACTGGGACATCTCTCCTGGTGGTCTGAGATGTGTCAGTGAGCCCCAGAGCTGGTCTAGCAACCAGCTCAGAGCACCCACCAGCCACACATGTGCAGGGGGTGCGCACACATCCAGAGCAACAGTTTGGCCACTTTGTTCTTCAAGTTAGAAAAGACTTTTTTTTCCAAAGATGAGGTATTAAAACGTACAAATGTCAGACACTATCAGAAAAAAAAATGAACTTTTTGTATTTTAGGTCAAAGTGTTATCTAGCTCAAGATTTCTAAATATGTGCAAAATGCAGTTTCTGCAGAAGGACCATTAATCAGCTGCTGGAAGAACTGCCTTTTCTGCCTTTTTTAAGCTGCAAAGATGAAAACAAAAAGCAGTGAGTGCCGGGGCAGCTCCATTTTCCCATTGTACAGACGGCGGGTCTTGGAGCAGGAGGGCACCTTTATCCATGAGGGCTCCTGCTTCCCTAGCAACATGTTAACATCTCTGCAAAAGCTGTTTAAATATGCCGAGCCGCTTGCCATGCAAGCTCTACACAGCAGTTTCCCTGTTGACACACGCTTTTGTCTGCTCAGAGGAGGTGCTCTGTAAACATCAGCGTTAGACGGTTTTTATGTTACTTATTTCTGATTCATTGGTTCTAAATTAGTAGCTCAGAGGCACATACCTTTTGTACAGGCAGGGAAGGGATTGCCTCTTCTCCCCACCTTTGGAAACTTTGACCTGCTAAGATCACAAACTGTAGGAAATCTCAGAGGCGAAGTCCCAGGTACCGCCAGCAGTAAAAGCTCGGAGTAAACAGATTAGGTGTGTTTGAAAAATGTTTTAAGGGAGCTTGGGCTATCTGGTTCAGTTTCCATATACCACAAGCAAGATTAATTTCAAGACTGATTTTGGTGGCATGAAGCCTTCTTCCTTAATACAGGAATTGGCTGTGTAATTTATATATATATTTATCTTTTTTCCTGTTTGACAGTGTGGGACACGAGGAATCAAAACTTCTTCTCCACACCCCTTAGATTAGCACAGGAGTGGCAGGAGGAATTGTTTCTCTCTTAGTCATTCTGGGCAACCTTTGAGCCCAACTTTTCTACGCTGTTCCCATTAGGAAGCTGCAGAGGCCACGCGAGTGGGTTGCTGGCCAGCTGGGAGCCATCAGCTGCCTTCAAAGCCTTGGCCAGCCCTTCTGTGATAAATCCATGGAGAGGTGTGTAATGTGCATGGTATCAGCCCTGTATCCTGCTCGATTCCTGCCCAGGGAATGAAACTTTCAGCAAAAATGGAGTACAAAAGGGGTAAACCCATTTCTTGAACTTGTAAGTCAGTTTATGGAGCGGTCAAGTGTTTTAGGGTTGGGTCTTACTTGTCTTTTACCACCCTTTCACAGGAATGGGGTGGCAAAGCCCTGAAAACTGAGCTGGTGCCTCCTGAGTCCTTCCTTGCAGAAGGCAAAGGGCCTTGTTAATTTACACAAAAAAAGAAACACAGAATCCTGTCTACATGTTTTGCGCTGAGACAAATGAAAACTTTATTGTCAGTCTGTCTTGGCATCACCTTTCCAGTTCTCTTCTGTTTGGTCTCTCTGTGATTCATCTCTCCATTTCACTTCTCATTTGTTTGCTCCATAATTGCTGGCTTAACCTGGAGGCATGAGGCTTCCTTGTGGAAACATCACCAGGCTGTCAGTCAGCCACGGAGAGGTGGTACAGCTGGTACAGTCCTTCCTCCCTCTCAGGAGTGAGTGAATCATCCCTTGAATATGCAATATCATCCAGGACAGGAGCCAGGATTCTCAACAGGCACATGAATTCCAGCATCTCTGGAAACATTATTTCCACATTTTGGGCAGACTAAGAGACAGTAAGTAAATAAGCAAGCTGTGGCATTTGCAATCTCTGTAGTTTATTTAAAGCGACTGCTTGTGCGGGTATTAAAAATACAAAGAGAAAAGCGCGTATCCTTGATCTGATACTGCCCAAGGCAGCTTCACGGTATGGCCCATTTAATGCCATTGAGCAGTCCATTGAACAGTTAAGAACCCACCAGAAACAGTAACTGCCTGCTTTCCTCCTGAAAACTCACATGAACTGACACATCCCAAACCCTCTCTCTTGCTGGCCTCTGTATTCCTCTGCTGAAACAGTGTCCATGCTGGCTCTTGGTCCTGCGTGGGGTTGTTTCCCATTGCCCTCACACAGAAGCAGCAAAAGGCACATGGTCTCCTTCCTTCAGCCAGGATCTTGTTCAAAAGTGTCTCCTCTCCAAGGAAAAGGTCAATTTCCCATGATTTCTCCTGGGCTATGGGTGGAGTATATCTGGAGAATCAGGGAGTTTTCACTGCATCATCAGGTAGTCCATGACACAGCATTTTACATCAACTGGTTTTCCTGAGGTCTTGTGTGCTGTGCTCATGAATTCAGTAAAACTGCCCCAGAATGAACATACAATTAGATTTCACTGTTGAATGTGTGTGAGAGATACAATGGAAAAGGAACACTGCTCCGACTGAGCTGGAAAATACTGGTCAGGAGGGCTATGATATGGCTTTCTCTACTCTGTTAGTATTACCAATAGCTAAGACTTTTTCTGTGTTGCTTTTGTGCCAAGGTTATAGCTACGTGCTAACCTTCATCAGTCCTTCTGACGATAACGATGAAAGCAAAATACCATTAAAATTATCTTCCTATATGTTTAAACCACTCTGGCACTTTTCCAGGCAGTATTTGTGCCCCTGTTTATGCCGCAGACCCTGGTGACCCTGGAATACTTTTATTTACGACAGCATAAGCATCATTTCCATGGCAACATTCTTTTCAAGCTGCAGATTGAGGATTGCAATTTCCTGAGCAATAGAAGAAGCAATGGTGGATTTTTTTTTTCCTAACCAGCTAGTAGCAACTTTCATGTGCAAAACGACCAGCCACGACAAATCATTTAAAAGCTACATTATCATCAAGGCAATTTGAAAGCTCAGCATGGTTAGCCTAAAAATAAAAGAGAGCTAGATCCAGTTGTTTAATGGAAATGAAGATCGTGTGATGATATCCTCACTGCTACTCCAGTAAATTGGCTGCAATGTGCTCTGCAATGCTGCCTAATGAGGAGCAGAGCAGTTCCCTTCACTGGAATGACACATTATTTACAGGAAGACTAGGACATAGTTATAATCCTATATGGTTTCAGACAATGCTTTCCCATATTGGAGATGACAAAGCCTGTTTGAAAACAGTCCAAGCTATCAACAAAGGAATGCTATTAACAGCTATGTTGGTGAGCGGCTCATGTGAAACTGCACTTAGTGCTTTCTGCCTTCAGAGAGCACTGGGGTGGAGCTGGTCCCCGAGATGGAGCAGCCGCCTGTGCACACACAGATGCCAGCACAGCCCTGCCCGTTGCTGTGAACAGAAACACAGCACTGAGTCTATGTGGAAACATTGGCAGTGCCACAGCATTGCTTCCCTTCCCAAAATCAGTTTTCGACAGTAGTTAAGTGCTGTCACTCCACAAATAGGGATGCTGAGGGGAAAGCACATGGGATGATATGCCCCGAGGTTGCCCTGGCTGACACTCAGAGGTGTTCCCTGGAGTTCCAGGACAGCATCCTGTCTACCAAGGGCCATGATCCATCTATTAGAGTAGGGTGTTTGAAGGCTTGAGTTGTCCCCTGCTCAGCCACCTCAGTCCAGTGAGGATTTTCTTTCCTGTTAGATTGCCCTTGAGAGCAAAGAAATCTTGCTTCATATCCAGGCAGGGTTTGATGCTGAACAGGCCAAACCCACGAAACTGCTACCTACCAAAATGCTTGGACTTAACAACACTGACTCACACCCCTCTCTATTATCAGTTACTCCTGTCTCTGAGTTCCAAATTAGACCTTAATGGTGGGGCTGTTACTACAGAACTATCAGAGACAAATTCTAAGTCATGGTAGAAATTGTTTCAAAGAAAATAGGCGTTGCTGCTGGGTTTTTTCCCCCTGGAGTTATTTGGCATGACAGGTAAAGAAATATTAAACTATATTCTGAAATGGTAGAGGTACACCCTACTTGATAAAGAACATGCTCATACTGGTTTGCTTTGGGCCTCCAATAGTGTTTGGGCAAAACTTCCACTGGTTTTGAAAGCATTCGGATGGTGGTGTCAGCCTCCAGGTTTAGGGGACCCCCACGTGTTGCAAGGTACAGCTGGTCATGAATTCTGCTGGAAGTTGAGGAGATGCTGCTTTTAAACACCAGGTTTTCCAGAGACTGGTTAAGTTACTGTTCTGCTGTGTTAGATATTGGAACAAGCATATCACAGAGCTCAACATCAAAAGCTTTCAGGACATCAAGAACTGCTCTGGACTAGATGATGCTTAAAGGTGCCTTCTGACCCAAACCATTCTGTGATTCGATGACTAAAGTCACTGTGTACTATTGTGCAGTGCCAGCTGTAGCACCCCAGCATCCTCCTCCCTCTGAGGTCGGTTGTCAGACTTGATTTGGAGTCTGAGCACCTGGGGCAGGAACTCAGACAACCACTAAGTATGTTCTGCCCCAGGGAGAATGCTCACCCTCATGCTGGCTGGGGATGGAAGAGGAGGGTTTTTCAGCCTGCTCTTATGGTTTAGACTTGAACTTGGAACTGTTTGTTTTTGCTACGCCACCCCTTCCGCCCTAGTTAATAGTCAACTTTGAAACCCAGCTTTATGTCCCATGTGTTTGATTTACATTTCAAATGCAGGGCCAGGAGGGCAGGCTGTCTAAATCACTTGTCAGCACAAGGGAAGGAGGTGACACAGTGGGAGGAAAAAAGTGAGACGCGGCTATGGCCCAGTATAAACTCTCAGGCAGCTGGACAATGCTGTTACTGGGAGAGTCCCCAGCAAGCGACAAATGCTCACCTTGCTCAAAGGTTGGGGTCTAACCCAGGCACCACACAGGGACCAGCTTGTCTCCTTTGATTTATGCTCCATTCCTCCAACTCTACAACCCTGCATCCTGTTTTCCTTCTCCTCTGCAGCTGTATGTGGAGGTGAGGGCATAAAAAGACCTAGCCAGAGAAGGTTTTTTTGAAACCAAAAATAGCCTGTCATGATTTTACTTTTTTTTTTTTGTCTTCTTTTTTTGGTCAGCATGTCGCAATCTTCAATTTATCACCGATCTGTAGCTGAATTGGCATACAGGAAACCTCTCTAATCGCCAGTTGGAGGGCACAGGGCAGAGTGAGTTCACTGGCCACTCTTGAAAACAGTCTGGCTGGAAATATCATTTTCAGCTGCTCTTTGATGAGGTAACATCAAGGAGCAAAGTGACTGCACACACCGCCCGAGCCACTGCCAAATGGTTTGCAGAGCCAGTCAATGCCACATTGAGGAAAGGGGAAACATTTGCAAAATCAGTCAAAAATTAATTAGATGTGTTTTAAAGTGATTGCTTTGCAGACTGTTTACACAAATAGGATTGGCCTGTCCTTAGAGACCTTCTCAGGCCTGACCTGATGGATGTGGTGATGCCTAATCCTGCCCTGCTGATGCTGCCTGGAGTCGTGCTTTGCATGTCTTGACAGCTCATCAGCAGAGTCTTGCTGGCTGCCACACACTGCCCTGATGCGTTTTTACAAGAGGGCAACCTTTTCCTTTCATCTTTTTTAATTAAACATGAGATCCTCAGGCTGCAGAAGGAACAGTCCCTTGTGGAGGTGGCAGGTGGGGAAGTCAGCACAGAGCTACAGCCCAGCACCATCAGAGTCTGGTGTGAGCATCATGCCTCTCCAGCGAGCCCACACACACCCCAGCTTCCCAAGATTTTACTGGAAGTTGCTACCTCTGCTTCTTGTAGGCATGTTAAAAACTACCTGCTGGGTTCAGCCGATGTAAATCCCTATAAATTCATTCACCAGCCTTATTCCGGGAGAACTGTTGCTTAACACTGTTTCTGCATAGCTGCAATTTCTCTCAGTTTATTTTAACGTGGTGCCTTCCTCTCAGTTTCACCACACATGTCCTCTATATTGCCAAAAAGGCACTGGTGAACATGAGCTGTGTTACCAGAAATCACATTCCTGTTCCTGTTCCTTGGCTCATTTCTCCCTCATTTCCCTTTACCTTCCTATTTTAAGACTGCATGCATGACATACCTGTCAGCTAGATCCACTCAAATATTTATCCAGTAATTTAGTCAGTGAATGTCATGGTACATTGCTAACTACATTGATGATTTTCTCCTCATTCACGTAGTGTGGGTTGCGGTGCGTTAGAGAGCTGAAGGGCTGCAGGTTCAAGGGGATGTATGAACTCAATGAAGTTTATAAACCAGAAAGAATGTCTCCTTTTTTTCTTACATCCCTGAGGCCTGTGAGGAGCCTTGGCTGTGTGCTGTGCTGAGGGGAAGGGGAAAGTGCCAGAGCTTGCTGAGACTTGGGCATGGATGTGACCCCGCATTAGCCTCAGCTGTGGGCCAACTGCCGGCACATGCTGAGGGAAAAGCAAACAGAAAAGGGGCAGAGTCCACCGAAACAGGGAGAGAGGGATTTTACCTTTAAATTTCAGAGAACACCCTTTTGTCTGCTCTTGGAGCCCACCATAACCACAGGCTGGAGCAATTCCAGCCCACATGAGCTCCCCAGAGCCAGAGACCAAGGCTGAGCACCCCAAAGCCACCCTGCTGTGTACTCCAGGGCTGGTTAACCCTGGGCTCTGGTGGTTTGGCCAGTCAGCCCTTTCCTCACCTCAAAACAGGGCCTCAAAGAAAGGGAGGAGGGAGAAGTAGCACCCTTTTATAGTGTGAGTAACTGCTCAGCAATATGTTCCCCCAGGGCAAGGTATGCTCCACACACCGTGATTTCAAAAGAAGTTTGAAAAAAAAACCCACAAAGAAGGAATGAGGAACTAACTCAACACACCCTGTAGGTAGGTTCTGGCTTCCCAGGAGAGAATTAGAGTGCAAACTTTCCAACAGGGGGTTATAAACTTTCCTTAGGGGCTTATAAACAGTTTTTCCTTTTTCTTTTCCCCCCTCCCCAAATCTGAACGCCCATTTCTTTACAGGATAATGCTCTGCCTTGACAGGATGAAAGAGATGTTGTATATGTGCAGATATAGATACTTTATCATCCATTTCCATTAATAGCTATTAAGAATAGGGCTAGAAATGATAATCAGCCTCTATTGCATCCTGTGCCCAGTCTCCAAGAATCCTATTACTTAATGTTTGAAACATCCTTTGGAGGCAGGTGGATATAATCGCCCCCCACTCATTCCTGGCTCTGGAAGCAGCAGCACACTTGGAGCTCACGGCAAACACTGGATTTGGCCACAGTGGTTCAGGCATTTGCTGAAGGGTTTTGCTGGGCTGATGTGTTGGATATCTTGCAGGATAGGGTAGAAAGGCAGAGAGAGGTTCAGGATTTTATCATGTTCCCAGGAAAGTTCAGTACAAAGTTTCATTGATCTGTGTGGAAGAGAAGCTGATCCTAATAGCGGGCACAGCTGGGAAAGAAGGCCTGGGAGATGTCAGTGTCCTGTCCTTTCCTCTAACCATTAGACTACACTTCTTGGAGAAATATGAGACACAGGGGGTTTTACACCCTACAACCATGAAAGTTTCTCCAAAAGCAACCAATATTCTTATATAATAACACATAGAAACCTATAATAATTGCATAATAATGTATAATTGCATCAGTATAAGTGCCAGGCTGGACACCATGCCTTTAAGAATACCTTGACAGTTTTACCAAAACAGCAGATAAATGGAGATTGATTCAACCTTGTCAGAAGTGTGGATTATTTTCCTCCTGTAATACCTGCACTTAGCTGAAATTCCACAAGTGATTGCATTTTACTCGGGTATATCTCCTACAGAAGTGGCATGAGGTGTATTAGGAAATAACTCCAAACTTATTGAAATTCAAAGCATTTTCAGTGTATCAGTAACCTCAAACAGTTCTGTTTAATTGCTGAAGTAACACTGCCTTCACCTCTGAAACAGTGTTAGCTGATTTTAGCCACGAATATGAAAAAGTTCTAGGCTGAAACATCTTTGCTTAAGACGCTTGTAGATGCAGACAGACTAGGTACCTCAGCATACCCTGGTTTTCTCAAAACTCTTTGAAAAAAATTATAATAATAATTGCAATATATTAGTTAATCCTCAGGGATAGCTCCATTTTCCATGCTTGTAACCTTTACTGCTTTGGGATGCAAGCTATTTGTTTTGGCAGCCTGAAACAGCCCATAACTTCACCATGATAACCATTTTTAGTTTGGCCTGTAGATGTATTTTTTTTTCCCTTTTTCAAATCCATCTGTCCTGAGAAGTCAAATTCCTGATTTTATCTTGCACCACCCACCCTCTTCACTTACAAAGGAGACCTCGTCATCCTTTTCCCTTGCTCTCTGGTTTTCCCTTGCCTCATTCTCAAAGAGATTCATGTTTCTCTTTCACTGTGTCTGGGTTAAATACTTCTGTTCCTGAAATTTCTGGACTCTGAGGTAGAGAGGTTTTGTATTTAATACCTTGCAATAACATCTGAAATACTTCTGTTGAATTTACAAGTTTTTAAGGACAAGAAGAACCCAGAAATCATTTTCCTGCATTAACAAAACTGTTGCTGATGGGTGCATGCATGAGAGAAGAAATCAACTCTTCTGCCAGCCTTTTCTATTTTTTTTCAGATGGAAGAACAGCAAAAACATCTCTGCTAGAAAAATCATTCAGTCTGGTTGGCAGTGCTTTGCCATTCAGCAGGTTCATTCAGGCTGTTTTCATGGGTGATTCTTTTTTCAGATGTCCAGTATCCAAATATAGCAGATGTGGATGTTTTCTGTCTTTGAAAAGAGAAAAATAGTCATTTCGATGAAGGCAGTGGGACTGATGCAAAGTGCAGAGCGAGACCCAAGCACCTGGTGAGAGCCCTCAGCTGATTTTGATCTTCACATCATCCTGGGGGCAGCTGTGGGGAATCTGTAACTAATTTGTAGCAGAACATGAGGCCATTCCGTGTTGCCCTAGGATCAAGTTCAGGGCAGAATTTGCATGTGGTAAGAGGGACAGGGGCTTGTCTTTGCCCTGTTCTTTCAGAGTGTGTTCCCTGTGAGCTATGCAGCCTTTGAACGGCCTGCTCTCAGTGCTCTCATCAGCTGTCCGAATGTAATTAGACCTGAGCAAACTCAGTGATGGAGGGAAGAATTATGCAGAATTGTCTTAGGAATGCTGTGAAAGTGGCAGCGATTTGAGAGACACTGGAAAAAGTGCCTCTGGTAAAACATGTACTTCTTCACCAGTATTTTAGGCGTAGGAACAAAATGATGTTGAGTGTTTCTTGCTTCCCACGAAGTGCAAAGCTGTTCCTTTAGGTTCATCCCAAATCATCTGAGTGACTAATTCCCTCTAGGAGTTAGCAGGGAGAGACACATTGGTCTGTTACACAGAGTTAGCAAGGATTATTTGGTTTATCACCATGAGCTTTCCTATACTCCAGAGCCACTCTTATTCCCACCCAGATGTTCAGAGATGGGCCCAACATCTGGGCGGTGCTTCACCAGGCTCTCTGAGTCCTCACTGACAAATACTTTTTATCTGTTTGACTTGCCATAAGGCCACATGAAACAGCCTCACAGGCTGGATTCTGTTACTTGGACTCCCACTTGGCCATCTGTGGTGGATAGTCAGGGACTTTTTTGGGTTTTGAACTTCTGTCTCTTTGGGGAACTCACGTGAGTGCTTGTTTTGCTGACAGTCAAGATTGCTCAACAAACTGCTGCTTCTTGGGAACCAATGTATAGATATTCTTCAGGAACACTCATCAGTTTGCCTCTGTGAACAGGATCAGATGAATGTTAAAATAATTAGTATTAATATATTACTATTAATATATTTAATATTTTAGTATATGAAGATACAAGTATTAATGAATTAATGATTATTTTTGGCTAATTAGCATCAGGTCTCTGGTTATGGGCTTTGCTCAGTTTACAAGTGTACTGCTTCTGGAGGTTAGGTTTGATAGAGACTTGCTGAACCAATTTTTATTTTTTTATAAATTGTAATTACTATTGTTTTAAACATCCCAGTCTGAAGAGTATTGGACTGATTTCTCCTAGCCATAGCTGGAAGGTCTCCTGTGTCATTCAAAGGAAGGTTACTGGGTGAGCACAAACATGCCACTTTTACTTAAATCTGTCATTTTCTTTCCCCATGGATACTCCTAATTCAACACCATAAAGGATTTGCCTCCTTGATGATGTCAGGAAAAATCTTTGTTTAAACCTGCTGTACCAACCCAGTGACATAACCCAAGCTCACAGATATCTGTTTCCTTGCACACAGGTGTCATTCCTCTGGATCTTTCCAGTTCTACTGCTAAACCTTATCCCATTTATTCTGGTTATCTAGAAATCCTCCCTTCCCCTCCAGATCAGTCCACCTTCCATCCCAACCATCTGGAAGACTGCTGTTAGGCAATGCTATCTTCATCTAATTTGCAAGAAATAATTGATTTATTACTGCTACATACCTTTCCTGATTTTCCTGGGCATGGCAGAAGTAACAGGCTGTTCTAGCCTTAAAGAACTTCATATAAATTGCATTCACACACAACATATCTTGGCGATAAGGGGACCTGAGCTCAAAGGAAGCCGCATCATATCTCAACTCTCTGGAGCTTTGAGAGGTTTATTTTAATAATATCCTGACTTTAGCATATACAATTCACGGTATTTGCTAAGCTTAAAACAACAGCCACAGGAGGATCCTGTCGTACGTTTTGCAACCGGTTCTCACATCAACAGAGCGCTGATCCTGCATGGAATTCATTCCACATTTTATTCATTATCTGAATGAGTTATCAAGACAGCTCTCTGCCTGGCTGGAGGTACCAACATAGTGCAGACAGATTTTTTCCCACAGAACTCTCCGAAGCGATACTGTCAGCATGGCTATATTTAATGGGCTCTACCCATGCAGTCAATCTCTCAGTGCAGAAGAAATAGTTTACAATCTCTGAAACCCTACACTCCCCTCTGCCATGGAGCAGGAAAAAGTAACATCTACCGTCATTCCTTTTGCATGTTGCTGGATCCAGGGGGAAGGGAAAGCTAATAAGACAATGAGGACATTGAAAACATTATTTTAAGAGGCAGAGCAAGGCCAAAAAAAGAAAAAAATCAGTAGTCAGCATCTGCAAGCAATCTCTAACCACAGTTAAAGGCTGCCATTAAACTCATATATGTCATGCCCTACTTACCTTTGCTTTAGGCTTAGTTTAGAAATAACCTGTGATCTTATTCATGTCATTTCTATTGCTGAGTGAAGAGTTAGGACAAAGACTGTTGCATGCAAAGTGGTTTCCCCCAAGTTAAATGCCATGAGGCAGAATATAAATGTCATTTTGGGAAGATGACACAGGGCAGCATTATGTGCCTCTGAGCTCTCTGTGCCGTAGCCCTGCAGCAATGCCTGGCAGAGCTGTGTGCCACACACATTCAGGTAAAGGTCATTTGTACAAAAGTGATTTCCATGAATTAAAATTGCCTGTTTTCCAATTAAAAAAATAAAAAAGGAAAATCTAGTTTGTGAATATGGCAGAGAAATGTTGTTATGTGCTGATCAGGGGACTGGGTAAGTGGCAGGGTAATGGTGTGACCTTCACTTCACATCTGAAATAAAAGCCTCTCGGGGTGTGGAAGAGGGATCGGTGAGTGATGTCTGTGGAACCTGGGGCCAGAGTATGGGAAGGCTTCACACTCCACATGACACAAGCACCATGGGGGGGAAAACAATCATTTTAGTGAGGTTTGGCAGGATTTAGCATCAGGACTATGACACTGATGAAAAATAAAATGACCAGATGAGACTACACAGCTGGATGGCAGGGACAAGAGGGATGGAGAGCACTTTACCTGGGAATGAGCAGTGGAACAGCTGTGTCAGGCAGCTCATCATGATGGAAAATGCAACACAGTTGGAGCAGGGAGAAGGCCGGGAGCTTATATAAGACATCTTCTATGTCTCCGTGTCCAAAACTCTATTTCCAGAGTCTTATTGTTAGAAGTGTTACTGAGTTGGGAAGTGTGGAGGTCTTGAAATGCAAACATTTAAAGGCTACCTTAGAGCTCAAAGCTTGAGGATTGATATTCATCACTTCCTACCATCTTGTATGTAGTATGTGTGTAAATCTCTTTTTTAAAGTCATAAACTACATCAATTTTAATTGCCCAGCTCAAGATTTGCCCTTCTACAAAGCACAGGTACAAAGTTGGCTGCTCTTATGACACAGTTTATTTCTCCAGTTAGACAGGAAAAGATCCAGTCTTTTTGCCCACTATGTCCTCCTCCTCCCCCCGTTATAAAAAAATACCAAATGTGCAGGTTATAAATAACGCAAGTTATCTAACATTTCACCATATAAGGAATGAGCAGAACTGGAAATGCTGATTTCTTTTTTGCCTTTAGCATTCAAATTAAATGGACAATGTAGCAAACTGAATATTCCCAGCAAAAATGGTTTATGGGTAGTTCTGGTGTTCCTGTGTCCTGTTCCAGCTTTACTGGCCCATTTGCTGATGTTTCAACAGCCAAGAACCACAAGTTTGACATTATATTCCTGAAACTTCTTGGTCTCCTACCAATTTGAAAGCAAGGGAAACAGGGCTCTTCCACTCTTCTGTTACATCCCATGTAAGGGTAGGGAGCACATAGGAAGGGACTCTTTGTAACAGCTTATGGGTCATGTATGTACTTGCCAAAGATTGTCATGAGCTCAGTAACATTATCTTCTGGCTGTCTTTAGCCAGAGAACTGATATTTTGAGGGCAAGTACAGGCAGTTAGACCTGTTCTCATATAGATTAATCCTGGGGTAAGGACTGAAACTAATCTAGGGCTAAAAGTGGAGTAAAGTAATTGGTTGGTTTACACCATTTTTTTCCTTATTAAATGGTAGGTGTCCTTCCAGACCCCCTTTTCCCCATGAACAGGAGCTGATTTGCTTCTGGGAAGCAGTTTACTTCCCTCTGTGCTTCTCATCTGGAGCCTGAACTGGCCTCCAGTCAATTCATATGGAATTAAAGAAGGGGATGAAGATATGAAGCTGTTCTGAGCCTCTCTCTCTCTCTCATACAGGGAGATATCAGCTACCAAAAAGCAGTTTTGTATCCCCTGGTAACACCAGGCTCAGGAAACATTTCACAAATAAAGAATCTGGCTACCTGGTTATTAACAGCCCTGTGCTCACTTCCAGTTATCTCCTACCCTATTTGCCCACAACCAGGTATGAAAACATTTCTGCAAAAAAATTAAAATAATGGGAAAATTCACTGATTTTGGAAACAAAGTGAGTTAAAGCAATGAACAGCAGTACATGTTTTTTTATGCATGTACAGCAGCATAAGGAAACTGTGGGAAGCTAATTTGCAAGCCTGTTTACTGAATACCTGGAACAACTCCCATTTCCCATTTAAATTAGCTACAGGAAGCCAAGTGTCTAATTTGCTTCTTCAGTACCTGCTTGTTCCACTCATTTATGTCCTTACCCTCGTGCATTTTAGTAGACCATCTCTCCTGGCATTTCAGATGTTTATTGCTGCATCTATAGTCTGTAGTAGCCTCTCCTGGGAAAAATAAATGCAGCCCGCTGCAGACTGGGCTGGCTGGCTCTGTACCTGCCTTGCACTTCATGGGCAGAAACAGCTATTTGGAGTCAGGAGAACAGCAGGTCAGGGTTACAACATCCAACAAATCCCTGGGCCAAAAACAGTATGCAGCTCTTGCAAAGGCAGACTGAGGAGCATTCTCCTATTTGCGGTCAGCACTAAACCTGTTCTGTATCCGGAGAGGTCTGGCTACCCAGTGTTAAAGCAAACGATACCCAAGCAGTGTAATAGGGGCATTTAAAGTAATCCTTTCCACACACAACAGCATCTCAAAGCTGCTTTCCAACCTCATCTGCTCAGAGCTAACCCGAGCTGTGCAAAAAGTCTCTTGTGTCATGAGGTTTGTTGTCCCCTTGGAAAAGGAGGGAGCATGGCTTTGGCTGTGAGAATTGGTCATGGAAAATGTCCTGGGTTTAGTCCCCATGCTCTGGTCTCCAGAGTCTGTGAGCTTGGAAGCTCAGCTGTGCGTCTCTAACCAATTATGGGCTGTGTTAGCATTGCAGCTTGCTTGTCCAGAGGCAGGCTTCTCACTGGGAAAATGTGAGAAGTGTCAATAAATACTGACAGTTTTGAGAGCACTGGGCCAAGGTTTCGTCTTGCCTATGGACATAGTTATATAATGGTTTTTCATCATCTGTGGACTTTTCTTAACCAAAAGTTAACCTGGAATATGGAGGTAATACAGGCAGTGGAATGTAAATGCCTCTTGTTTAGCAGTTAAACATTTTGTTTACTCGGAGTAAGATTGAACTGGTGATCTTTAAGATCCCTTCCAACCCAAACCAGTCAATGATTCTATGATTTATAATGGCATAAAGTATGTGGAGCAGCATTTTAAATGCCTTCTCCAACTGCTGGTCAGGTTCTTTCACCAGCCTGCCCCTCTGAGTAGAGGTTGATGTTTCAATAGAACAGTAAATGCCAATTCACCCTCATACATTTTCTGCATTTGTTTGTTTGCTATTGACAAAAGAAGAAAATTGCTTTATTATTTTCTCTTCTCTCCCTCCAGAGAGGTCAGGATTTATCCCTGAATGATTACATGATCTGTTTCATGCTAATTAAATAGAAAGCAAGTAATAACTATCATTTCTGGAGTCCTTAAGCCCAGAGGTCTTATTTTACATTTCAGAAGGAAATTGAAAACATTATTCCTTAGAGAACTGAGATATAAAAACACTGGGAAATATTCATGTAAGCGGAGCACACAGAAATATCTTTCATTTATGTTCCCATTTGTTAAAACAAAAAGGTACTTTTTTAAGCAAATGATGAAAACTGAATACTTTCTTCACAGCAGGAATCTCACTGGTATCAGTCCTATAGCCAGAATGACCATCTCCCCCCTGGCCCTGGAAAACATCCTTTACAATACAGTGGAGTCAGTTTGTCCCAGTAGGTGACTTGTCTTGCTAAAGCTGTTGTAATTTGCACTGTGTTCTTCTTTAAAATATTCATTTAAAGTAAGGGTTGAAAAAAGAACTGTCATTCTTCAAGTATCAATGTTTGATTCACTGTTTTGACTCCTTTAAGCACGTATCATTATGTCTTCCTCAAGTGCCATACATAGTGAGTGAAATGCCTAACCTGTAGTTAAGAACAGCATATTTTTAAATCAATGCTGAACACTAGGTAGTTCAATGGAGTTCTAATAAAAAAAACCCCACACCCCCACCAGCTAACAACCTGGAACCTGCAGCTGCTTCTTTTGCTTCCTCAGTGATTTAAGATTAATTTTACAGGCTTTATTACATTACATGATCTCACCCTTTTCGTTCTCCAGGTGGATGAAACATGGTCATTGAAATGATATTCCCGTGAAACCACTGAACTCAGTTTGGTGGAGGAAGAATGGGGCAAAGGTGGTAAATGTTTCTAGGACTGAATCACCTAAATTAAATTACAGTTCCCCCAGAACCTGTCTGGAGAGAACAATTTTGAAGCAAGGCTTATAGTAAGACAGGTAATCAGTGGGAGGAAGCCTGGTGATCCATCAAAGTAGTGCTGAAGAACAGGAATTATGGAGGTACTTTGTCTTTAATTGGCTTTGGATACAGTTAGAGGTAAAATCCCCCTCTTACCTAAGGTCTTAGTTGACATATATGAACAAATGATTCAGTGGAAGGTGGATGGGGAAGGCAGCAGCAACCCATGAATGCTACACAAAATAGCCAAAGCCATTTATCTTGGTGACAGTCATTAAGGAAGACTGGAAAGTTCCTTTCTCCAGTGGATGGTCTCAGTGAGCTTTGGGAAGTCAGTGAAGTCACCCATATCACCCCTGCAAAGCAAACTGAGGGTGTTTTCAACAATAACATGAGGCAAATGAAGCCATTCCTGCAATATTTTACAGAGTTTGGAAAACTGGACTGCGTGAATGTCCTTCCTGCAAATGTGGGAAACACTGGCTCAGCCATACTATCCTCCATGGCACCTTCCTGAAGGATTGTGTATGTACCTATCAAAATCCCTTCAATTTCATGGTTTTTCACTGGCTACTGATACCAATGAAGTGCTTCAGGAATCCCTCCATGCCCAAAGCAGCTGTTTTGCACCTGGTTTTATGGGAAACTGTGAAATGAGATTTTCTCAAGATTTTTGGGGGGTTGAGGGTGGGACCTAAAGAATTTAAAACAACTATATGAAACCTTATTACTCAATGAAAATCATACATTCTGGAAGAATTCATTACTGGAAATCTCATTATTAGGACCTCACTTTTCATGTTTTGATCCTAAACCGATTTATGATAAATATTTTCAATCATGAAGGCTGGCTATGGTGACTAATCTTGGAAAAATCTTTCATACCAAGAGAAAGCCACAAAAGATTTGCTTTTTGTACATAAACAACCCACAGAAAATAAGCATGGTATTAGAAACTGATTTTCAGTTATACAAAATACTGTGCTAAGGCTGCTGGAAAATTTTCCATCAAGATGAAAATTGTATTGTTAGTTGAACATTTTTATTAGTATTTGCTTTAGTTACATTTCCATTTTGAAGAAGAAAACTGATATTTTTTTGGCTGAAAGTTCTTCCCTCCTCCAGTTTCCAGTGCAGAAATGTCCAACCATTATCTACTAAACAGGTTTTTGGCTTTCAGGTTTCCAAGAAACAAGGCAAATATATCCACTGTATCCCTGGTCTAAGCCACTTGATTTTACTACAGCACTGGGGAGGTTCACAGCTCAGTAGAACAACAGTGTGCAGTGTGTGCCAGCAGATATGCAGGAAAATCATGTCTCTGCCCCCACAGCTTGCCATGTGCAGGGAAGAGAGGGAGAGAAAAGAGAAAGAGGAAAGATGTGTCTGAGCAGAGATTTAGCTGTATTTTATGAGCCCAGTCATTCTTTCCTTCTTAAGATTTCCAGTGAGACCATATGCCTTGGGGTGAATTTTGGAAGAAGATGTTACGGGTGAGGTAGGAGGGAAGAACGATGGAAAAATAATAGTGGAAAGGAGAGAAGGAATTGTGTGAAGTGGGAGAAAAGTGATATAGAGAGGGAAGAGATCAGAAAAGGGAAAAAAAAACCCACAATAGAGGAGACTGATGGTCAGTGGGGCACCTGAACAGAGAGGAAGGAGGAGGACCCCACAGCCAAGGGCACTGCAGGCAAGGACAACAAAGCCTGGAGTCTCAGAGCTGAGGAGGTGGCAGGGGCCCAGAGTGACACCTCTCCCTACGGCTGCTGCTCTTCTGTGTGTGGGTCACCCAGTTCTGTGTCTCGGCCAGGTTTCTCTAGGAGGGGAAGGTAAGAACTAGAAGGCTGTACATGGGGTAATGGCTTTAAACTCACTGAGGGCAGATTTAGATTAGATGTTAGGAAGAAATTCTTACCTGTGAGGGCAGTGAGGCACTGGAACAGGTTGCCCAGAGAAGCTGTAGCTGCCCCATCCCTGGAAGTGTTCAAAGCCAGCTTGGACAGGGCTTTGAGCAACCTGGTCCAGTGAAAGGTGTCTTTGTGCATGGCAGTGGGGTTAAAACTGGGTGATGTTTAAGGTCCCTTGCAACCCAAACTGTTATATGATGTTATGACTTCTCACCCTTCCCATCTGCTGCTGGGACAGTGTTGATCCCAGAGCTTTTACCCCATGGCAGATCAGCAGTGGGGTGGCTGGGAGCTCTCGGTGGGGAGCAGAGCACAGTGTATGGTGTGATTAAACTGGGAGCTGCAGAAAAAGTATTTACCACAGTGGAAAAGGATACACACAGATGCATTTCATTCTTCTACTATTAAATCGGTAACAGGCAGCACGGCTGAGCGAGCCAGGCGATCCTATTACATTTCAAAAGGTAGCTCCAAGAATTCATCTTCCCCACACTCTGCACTCCCATATGTTGTGTGAAGGAGATGGCTTTACTGAAGCTACTATCTCCCATTGGCATGATGGGTATATTCCAGGAAAGCTATTAAGTGAAACATCTATGTCTGGTGATGATGATATTTTTCCTCCCCCCCTGAGCAAACTTTCTTTCTTATCTCTGGCTGTCTCATGTATTAGCACACATGAAATTGTTACTGATATGAATTATATAAATCCACCAGAGAGGCTCTATTGTAACACCACAAAAAGCACCTCATGGATGAATGAATATAGCAGAACAACAGAAAATCATTAACAGTCCACAGGCCAGCTAAGTGTGTTGACCAAAATTTATTTGCAATTACTTAGGTTTCTCTTCTGTTTCTGACTAGACATAAATTAGAAAACCTGTTCAGCCGTATCTTGATCTCAGGAAGAAGTGCACCTTAAAACTGATGGCAGAAGTGCCTGCTTGTCAGAAATTCTCACTGTCTTCAGGAGGGTAACAGACATCTTTTGGTGAATTGCACCCAAGTAGTGTAAGATGTCACCACCTCTCTGGTAGCAGAAGATAACACTCAAGGTCAAGTAGTCCCTAAACTTCCAGTGGCCTCTTTCATCACCTTGTTCATCCTAATACAGCTTGAACACAATGGAGCAGTGGAGTGAGGAAGAAAAGACAGTGAGGGAAGACCCTCACATTTCACAGAATATTTTGAGTTTAAGGGACCCACAAGGATCATTGAGTGCAATTAAATGAGTGGCCTATACAGGGGCTGAACATACAGCCTTGATATTATTAGCACCATGCTCTAACCCACTGAGCTGATCTAAGGGTCATGGCAGGTCCTGGGGTGCTTGAAGTCTAGAGGTCAGGGCCCAAATCTTCAGCATCCCTTGTCAGAGCATAGACAGCCTGACAACCTGTCACAAGCAATGGAGGAAACCTTCATGCCAGGTAGGTGTTTGGACAGGATGCTCTGGTGCTTCCTGCACACCCAGCCTGCAGGAGGAAACAGTAATGCCAGGAATGTTCCTCGGAGCAGTGATGAGCCAAGTAGTGGAAACACCTGGTTTTAAGCCATCTCCCTGAAACAGTTTATGGAGAGAGAAGCAGCCCTGGCTCCCTCCAGCACTGCTTGGTAAATTGTTGAATCTCTCCTCAGCCATCCCTAAGTCATGTTCACTCAAACACCACTTAGAGACACTATTAAGGTCTGTTCCTCAGTAAACATTTCCTTCTTTGGGAGGAGACAGAGCCCACCCAAGCCTGGCCAGACGGTGAAAATTTGCTCTGTGTTTGGCCATCTGAGTCAGAGACAAGAAAAAAATCATTGTGTGCATGAAAGTCCTTTTTGTCTTGTGTGTGGGGGTGGGAGACCCTGCTGGCATTTCGATGATCTTTCCTGTTTTCTTGCTCAAGTTCTCATTCTTGTGCCATGCTCTATTGATAAGCTGGGGACACTTCTGAGAAGCCTCATATGGAGTTGGTCCCATTCACTTCCTGCAGCATGGTCAGGCATGAGGAAAGTCTTTGCAGAGGATTTCTTGCTTGCAAGGGATTTTGGATTTGGTTCCCAGTCTGCTAAAACCACTAACACCTCTTCCACCAAAAGAGAGAGCGAAGATGGCACTGACTCATAGAGCTCCACAGGGGAAGAAAGTGCATTTCATATTGATGGTCATTCCCCATGTAGGACAGCTGTGCCATTTCAGAGATAAACACATTATTAGTTCTTGGTCATGAAAATCAAAATGCAAATCCACTTTCTCTGAATGTAGAATGCCTTCCCAGGTTTTTTTTAATATTCACTGGACACTTCAGCTAGTTGGGTGACACCACTGAGGAGAACCTGGTTGATATTTTAGGTAAAGATGCTGCCCTAAAATTCTCTGAAATGAACAAGCCTATGGCATCTTCTAACTTTCTAACTGAAATTCCGTGATGTCGGCTGGAAAAAACAAGGGGACTATATGCGAGGAAAGGACCAAAGTGAATCTGAACTAAGTTACACAAGGGTTTCATGGTCATCTTCCCTTTGACATGATTTGAAGTGGCACAGGTAGTCATCAGCCTGGATCTCATGGACTTTGAAATCTGAACCATGGTACAAAGAGTTGGGCTGTTCTCAGCTGCTGATCCATCTTTTCAGCAAGGCAGTCCTGATTTTCAGCCCTCTTTTGAAAATAGGTCTTGAGATCTGAGATTAACATTTCCCAAGATACCTAAATAACTTAGGGGCCTATTATCTGCTAGTAACATTTTTTAGCAACAATAGTTGTAGCTTGGATGATAGATTATTGCTAATAATTAAGAAGTTACATAGGTAAGTCCTCCACGTAGGGCTTAAATGGAGGGGCTGTTTGAAACTACTTCTGGATTTCCAAGGGGTTCTGCATCTGTATCCTCTGTGTAGGATCTGTGGTTCTCCATCCCCAGGGAACAGGCAACCACCCATCTTTTCTTGATGGCTACATGGATAAGGTTCCAAATTTTTCTCTCTTAAAGTATGGGATCGTGGTACAGAAGAGGCTGAGAACCACTGGTCTGTATTTATAATTTCCTATTTTATGCCTATCCTGTTATCGTTCTCTTAATATACTGCACTTTTATCTTCCCAGGGGTCTAGTTCCTTTGAAATATATTACTTTTTTTAATTATTTTTTAATTCTTCACATTTTTTTACTGAGATCATCTGACTGAAAGTAATTTTTTAAATTTTGTTTTATATAGCACTGGCATAGCAAGATATCGCTACATTTCCTAGGACTATTGTATTTAGGTCTAATTGTTCTTTATTTAAAATCCATGGCTAAACTTGTGTTGACCCAATAAAAGCAAGTTCTATAAAGAACAAATATATTTATAGGATTATGAAAAGAATGGATTATTACATAAGCTTTTCATGAAAGTGGTAATTAACCAATTGAACTGTGTTTGTGTGGCCTATTTATCTATCAGGTGTTGCGAATGTTTCTATACATTTCCTTTATTCATGTCTAATTCCCTGCTGAGCCAATAATATTTCCAAAAATACTTACACAGAGGGTAAATTCATGGGTGTCCTTATAGTTTGTCTATATTTTTATGATCCAGTCACGGTAGGAAGGTTAGTATCATTTAAAAAAAAAAAAAAAAGGGAAAAAAATATACTGCAACGTTAGTAATTGTTCTCCTGCAATATCTGGGGCAGAGAGTGCAAATCACATGCTACAGAAACCCCTTGGGAGAGGCAGGTGGAGGAACAGGAATCCAAATGCTGTGCTGTGCCAATAATGACAATTCCTGCAAGGACCTCTGACATTGCCAGTCACTCCCAAATGTGCAGTTAATAAATATCTGTGATGGAATTATTGCTGAGTCACTGTATAAATATGTCCCCTTTGGCCTCGTCAGGACGAACGGGAGCCAATCTCTGCCATGCAGATGTTGGTGTAAACCAGTTTGACATCAATGAGTTCACTGTGGAAGGGCACTCAGAGGCAAAGATTGGCTTCAGTGACTGTGTCAGATATTAACTGTGGCGCTGTAGGTGCAGCCAGCTGGTTTGCTACCTGGTAACCAGAGTGGGATTAGAGGTAGTTTAAAAAAAAAAAATCTTTGGAAAATGCCTAGAGGGGGAATAAGTATCAATTTTCCATTACAGAATAATTAGTCAGGACATTATGATAAATTCTTTCTCTCTCCCACTTTACTTGTCATTCAGGCTCGTTACTGGGGTGAAGAGCTGTCACCTCCAAGCCACTTTTGTGGCTGGTCTCTGTGAGCTGCCCTGACACAAATAGTTAATAGTGAGAGCAACAATCAGACTTCAAATGGTTAAAGCCCAAAATACATCCCTTGCATCAGAGACCCTGTGTTGCAAAGGGAATACCATGTTGCTCAACGTCCTCAGTGACCATAGGCTTTCAGAAAGTTGGAGCAATAGTCTCTTTGGAGGCCCAGGCTCACAGCTGGACTGAGCTCTGATTTACCCTTCCCATGTGTGGGGATAGGTCTTGCCTGTGTCTTTTGTTCTAAATTTCCATTTTTCTCCAGCCACATTTGGATTGCCAGGACACAACATGACAGTGTAGCCCTGAGAACAGAGATGCTTCTGACCCAGGGCTGAGCATTTCTGCTTTTATTTTGGTGGGTTTTTTTCCAGGAGTGATGCTGTAGGAAGGCAACATTAAGGAAAGTGATATCACTGGTTCACTGCACTCTCAGTGAGCACTGGGCTTTGTCAGTTCCTCATGGAGGTGCTCACGCACAAGACCATTAAGTTTTGAGCTTCCAACACTGAACTTTTTCCAAAGCATCTGTAGATAAACCTTCCTTTTGTCCTCCTCCCTTTGCCCTTCTCCACCCATCACCATTCCTTAAAAAACCAGAGAAACGATGCAGCTCCAGAGAAAGTTTGCACGGAAAACAAGGAAGGAGCTACAGACACTGCTTTCACCTGCTGTGATATACACAATAGCTGGAGGCTGAAAAGACTTTCTCCATTCTTCAAGGAGGAGAGTCTCATGTGAGCTCTCAAAATAGGACTTTAGCAAGCCAGAGCTGAATTTCATCCAGTCCCACTCTGCTGAAGAAGGAAAAACTTGATATTATTAACGTAAGAGGTGAGGTTAGCTCAGGAATCTGTGCCAGAAGAGGCTGCAATCCCTGCTCTACGTTTTGGAGAGCTGGAGTGTGATGGTTACAGGATAGGGTAGGTGCCCAGTTCAGCGGAGTTTCAGCTGGAACCAAATGGCTGATGTGCCCTTGAAAATCCCAGCCTGCAATTTCTCCCCACTGCAGTTACAACAGCACAAAGACAATGTGGTAATGTCTGCTGTGTTACAGAATCTCTTTATCTGGGGAAAAAGAAGTCCTGTCAGACTAATCAGGGAATTAGCAGTATTACAAATGCGCTCCTCACAAATGCTAAAATGTAGACATGACTCAGATTAATTTTCAGATCAGGAAACTTATCTTTCTAGTGTGCAGCACTAGCCTGTATGAGAGGATTCTGGCTTTAATAAGGATTTGTTTGGTGGCACTTGGCAAAGAAACAGAAGGCTTTTTTTAAAAAAAAATTATTATTATTTCAAAATCTACTGGCAAGGATTTAGCAGCCTTTTGGAAGCATTACATTTTCTCTATTTTGGGGAGATTTTTGACCTTTCTTAAAGACTTTAATTGTCCAGGATTGTCACATCTGATTTCTTTAAATACCCATAAGAGGAAAAACTCACAAAGCTAATGAAAGGTTGGTGAACTTTGCTTTATTTTGCTCACAATACGAACTTTCAAATGATTGGAAAATAATTTCCTTCTATTTTGAATGATAGAAGTTAAAGATAGGAATGACCTATTAGATCACTGCGAGCATTTCCTTGACAATGTGGTTCTGTTTCATTAACTGGAAGGAAGGAACACAAATTTCATCGGTTGAGCAGCTTCAAGGGCCAATAGTAGTGTGTGGAGACCCTCATCGTGAGGAAGACCTGAGCCAACTCAGCAGGGACCGGATGCCTTCACCACCCAGCTTCTGTTTGGTGGCCTTATGAAATGAATGAGTTGCGTCTGTCCGATGTGGAGTGACCGGGCATGAATAGCACAAAAAGCACGACTATGACTGCTCCATTTATTGGCTGTTTTGGCAGCATGGCTGAATAGCAAATGGATGTGGAAAACTGCTCAGAAACTCCCAAACAGGGACCTAGCTGTGTGGAGGAACCTGCACTTCCTTCACCCTTTGACATTTTATTATTAACTACTAATTTTGCAATCCATAGCCCATTTGAAGGGCACAAAGAGAGCCAGCTTAGAACAACAATCATCTTGGTTAAAAGCACCCGTCTATGCTCCAGTGCTCACATGACAAAATTTGTTTTCCACAATGTTTCCTGGGCACCGCTTAACTGCAGGGTAAGTTTTTAATAGGTTTCTTTTTTTATTTCCCTTTCTTTCCTTAAACCACTATTACACTGATAGAATGTATTTCAGATGGCAGGAAAAGACTTGTTCTTGTCCTGTTTGGAAGTAATCATGGAAAAGTCTCTTAGTATATCTCAAATGGAACTAATTGTTTGGACCTCCTGCCCACTGGCTCTGCAGTAGCTCTTTGGGACAATCTCATTCAGTTTGAGGATTTTCCATGGCCAGCCTGCCCTGCAGTTTAAAGGTCCTTGAACAGTGGCAAAGGGTTTTGCTTTCTCTATATCTCTCGAGGGTGACAGACACAATTACTGCTGTTCCAGTTAAAATTTATCCTGAGTCTTCGTGGCACTTTATTGACTTTGGCTGAGACTGGCTCAGAGCTCCTGTGTAGCAGGATGATGGATAAGGCACATATTCCAGATTGGCAGTCCAGTGCACTCCTGAAGCTACGATGGCACATCCCAGTAAACTGAGAGTTGGGTATCCAAACACTATTAACCTTCATCTTCAGAAAGCTGATCTGTACCCCACCAGCAGAGACCTACCTTTTCTTCTAATGGATTCAGAATAAAATCCTCCTTTTTTACGAGATAGGATACTGTCCCAAGTGTGCTAAGGGTAGGGAGAATTTAGGAAGCCAAACTGTCATAATGTCCTGGTTACAGCCAAAGGCAAGAGTTGCAGAAGCAGCTGTTTCCTTATCAGAGACTTGAGTGTGATATGCAGAGTTTGGATATTTAATACAGCTATAGGGAATCACATCTGAAATATAGTTATATCTAAAGAGGCTGAGGTTGTTTGGGCATAATTTTGTCACTGGGAATGTCCTGTCAGGTGAAATCCAGACCTGTGGTTCATGCTGCAAGAACTGAGGAGTGAAATAGACCAGTCATGACTATCTTGTTGTGGGGTAAATGCCACACAGATGAAGATTTATTTCCATGTGTATAATGCCTCCTTAAAAGACTCAGATGGAAGAAACAAACATAATGGCAGAACAAACCCTGCTAATCTGTGTGTGCCCATTTATGTGTCTGAATAGAAGTGCCCAGTGACTTTTGAGATGCTTTTGAAAACTTTGGCCAACCTCTTTCCTTATGAAGAACTCGGTTTGACTTGGTTTTCCCAGCATGGTCTTAGCTGCAGAGCATATAATTCTCTTGAAATAGGCAGAGTTTGTTTAGTCCTTCTGTATTTGTGGAATTTTGCACATCCTGGAGAAACCCCTATATTTCCTAGGTTTTGAGAATATTATAATTTAATAAATTTCAGCTTTATTTATCTTCTCATTTGTATTTTCTCCTTGTTCTTCTTTGCCCTGACAGAAGTTGCTTTGGGGTGGATTGGACCTTTGAGCTCTCTTCCTTTCCCTCTGTTTCCCAGTATTACTTTAGGAATGATATGCAAGAGCACACATTTCACCTTGGCATTTGGCAGCCCCTTCCCCTCTTATCTTGTATTCATGAGCTTTTAGAAATGTCCTGTAGTAGCCTTGCCTGACTGCTGGATGCCTAAGGCTTTTAATAGTTCTGCTAAGTTTAATTGTACTTGATTTTGCTGCTTCGTTTTTATATGCATGCCAGACAGCTCATCCCCTCAAGAATGTCCTGAAGGCATCCTCTGCCATAATAAATAACAGAAGTGATAGTTAAAGTATACCTATGTAAATAAAGTTTGCTCTGGTGTGTGAGTTTGCCTAGCAAATATGAAAATGTGACCGAGGGCCTACACCTCTGCATTCAAATCCTTGCTGTACAGTGAAACAGACTGGAATGTGCTACAGTGATTTTCTTTGATAATGTCTGGTTTATAATTTACTTTTGGCTGAAGCAATCAGTGAGGGAAATCCATTTGAATAGCTTTGTAAGAACGCTTTCTTTTTCTGGTGCTGCAGGCTGCAACTTTCACACTCTGAGACTAAATCCCTTTCGCATCGTCCAGGTCCTGGGGAGAGACATTTATTTAAAAGTAGCTGAAATGAAGCACAGAAACAAACTGTAAGTGATTTTTGGCATTGCAAGTGCAGTGACTGTAAAGCAGTGGCTCGGCTCCATGCTTTAATAGGCTTTAACGTATCAATTATAGTGCTGAGTAGTAATTAGGGCTATACAGCAAAATGCAGAGTGACCTCTAAACTGTTCCAAAGTTGTGGGAACTGGTGGGAAGGAGGATTTGGGAGCAGACTGAATTCTGGTAATCATACTGGAGGGTACAAAGGAGCAAATGTGACTATTAAAAGTTGAAATTTGTTTCAGCAATGCAGGCAGGCCTTGCCTGCTCTCTGAAGGTGAGTCTTCCCACAGGCTGGAGATAAGTAAATGGGCTGAGCAGTGGATTACACTTCTGGGACCACAAGCAACAAAGTGCTGGTCCTGCCAGCCTGCCCACACCATTAAATGAAATGTACCTAAAAGCCCTGCTCCACTCAACTGTGCTCAGCTGCTCCGGAGCCTCTCAGGAGGAGGGTGAAAGCTGAGAGCTGGAATGCTGCTTCTCATTTCAGCATGGCCTAAAGACACCCCCAAAAATTCCATGGCACAAAGGGATGCCTGGCCTCCAAATATGCTCCTTCCACCCTGCACTCAGCTGGTGAAAGTGCAATGATCTTGGCTTGGAAAGGGCACTCCAAAATTTTGAAGGACAGAGGTACTGCACCCCCTTCATAATAATAATAATGATGTTAAGAGCGATACAAACCACAAAATTATAAGTTTTCTTCCCTTAATGGTTGTTTTTTGCTCAAATTGCCCTGGAGACAGAGTGAAATGTCCAGTGGTACTGTGTATGTTTGGTTGTAGGGATGGCAACTTATATCCATGAGTGCCCTGAAAGAGCCAAGCCCCAAACCTTTTGTTTTCAGGGTGGAGTCAAAGCTGTGAAACACTTCCCCAGTGTTTGTAGCCAGTGATCAATTCTAAGCTAAAGAAATATTTATTTTAAAGCGTAAACTGAGCAGTGTGATTTTTTTTTTTTTTTTGTCCAGGGTATTCCTCTTGATGTTACTATTTTGATATGCCTAAGTTCATTGGTATAAATAGGGTGCAGTTGTCATCACATTTAACTATAAAAAGCCCTCCTCAGCTGACAGCATAGGTATCATAAAGTCACATCACCCCCTACTAAGCAATTTTCACTAGAGCCATATGCAAGCCTCTGAATGACAATCCTGCCTTTCTGGCCTTGGCTGGCATATAATTTAGGAGCAAGGGAAGAAGCAAAGATTTGTAGGCTTGACATAGAGCACCAATGAATCATATACTTGAAAACTTTATCCACCATAGCTGAAAACAAAAATCACATACAAGCCAAAAATGTAAAGTGGGCCCCCTGGATGTGACATGGCTTGGCTCACCTCCAGGAGGCTTCAGCAATCTTCTAGCATGGTTGGAAACATGCCAACAAGTGTCCTTCACGAGGATGGGGGGACTGAAATGTTCACAAGAACTCATTTCTTCATGTAAGATCCCACAGAGAAATGGCTGTACTATCCTCATGAAGAGCGAGATGAAAGTTTATCCCATTTTAGGACTTGGGCTTGTCTATCCAGCAAAGTACTTATATGGGCTCCATACTGTCCTGCCTGAGCGAGTTGTGGTGTTTAACACATTTATTTTTGTGGGTAGGAAGGGTTGATAGTTACGCTTCAGCTGGTGAAGACATGAATGGGAATGCAGTGTTACACCCCACACTGAGAGAATGGAAATCAGCATTGTTTGTCTCAGCAGCAGAGCAAGTCAGGAGCAGCTTTACTTGAGTGTATCTGAGCATAAAAAACTAAAGGAGAGGAGAGTCAGTCTGTGCGAAGGTGGGGAGGACTGCCAAGACTCAACTGGATAAGTAACACGTAGTAAATGCTTAGAGTCACCTTGCCAGACAAATATTTGCCTTTCACTTTGAATGAAGACCAAATCATGTTCTAACTAGTAGGACCAAGGAATTCCACACATTTTAGTAAGTTGAGTGTCCTACAGAAACTCCCATGGTAAGTGTATGAGGGCAGACTTCGGGGCTTTGCTGGACAGACAGGAGGAAAAAAAATAACTCGGGAAGATATTTCAGTGTAGGAAAAAGATCAGAGGGAATGCTGGAAGCTGGGAACAGGGTGGAAAAAAGGTTTGTAAATGAGTGTGACTAAATACACCACTGTACTCAGTGGATAGGCTTCATATTTAGCAGTGGTCAGAGGGGTGGAATCCAGGAGCTGAAGAGGTCAAAACTCTCTGGGGAAACACTGGAGACAAACTATGTCTCCTCCCCAAATTAGATTATCTCTGATAAAGATACTATGGGAAGAATTAAAATCTAGAGTAAAGACCACAGTCCCTGGACATTTCCAGTCATTTCTAACAACCATGTAAACTTCCTTCTCTTGTTCAGTGAACCAAATGCAGAAGAGGGTGGCAGACAAAGGACAGCAGTAGAATTGTTCTTTTTGTGACAGATGTGACCTTGGTGTCATTATTTAAGGACTACACTTACAGGCAAGAACAGTCATTGTTCTTGGGCCATTTGCTCTGTCTGCTCTAATAGCCTTTTACGACCAATTTTTGGAAATAACTGATTTTATCAACTGTTACTAGGTTGTTACAAGGTGAGTAGCTCTGGTTGGACTAACTGAGCTTTAATGAAAACACAAAAAATAAAGGAGAAAGGCTGAGATGGACCAGCTCCTTGTTCACTGGGCTATGCAAAAGCAGAATTGAGACATTGGTGTGACCTCTGTTAGTGCAGACTACTCCTCTACAATTTTTTTTTTTAACTTTAAAATGAGCCAGAAATGACACCTTCACGATTTCCCTTGGGAAACCTGGGATCCAAAGCTCTCTGCATTCAGTAGGAATCTTTCCATTGACTTTGATGTCCTTTGGACTAGACCTTATATTTCCATGGTATTTCTGGGATGTGTGTCTGAAATTCACTTGCTTTCCTCAAGCTTTCTCATGCATCGTTCTGGCCAACACATTTACTGCCATAAATACAGCCCAGTGCATGGTTAAGACTTTTCCAGTTTTTAGTCAGTACCAAACACTGTCTGATTGTCTAATTTTCCTTTCCAGCTTCATCCCATTACAGCTCCCTAAATCCCCTTGGGCCCCTGTGACTCCTCTCCATTCTAGCACTTGTGCAATCATGTTCTGTGACCTTGTATCATGTATGTAAACATGGAAAAACTTAATTAAAATGAACAAATATATCAAATTGTTTCACAATATACAATCTAAGTACTTATGTACCCTTCAAAGGCGTATCTGAACCACCTGAATAATGCACTGTTTAGCAACTATTAATTAAGTGATGTTTATACAGTGCTTTGAACATGTAAAGTGATGAGAGTTTCCAAGCATATCATGAACATCGTTATCACTGTTATTACAAAAATCAGGAATGTGTTGAACTTCTGTGAATCCCTCCCAAAACCCAAAGACTTTGTGAGTTGAAGAGAATCAGCCAGGGCAAACTAACAGATAGTCTTTCTTCCAGCTGAGCTGTCCTTTTGTCTCCAGAAAATGGTATAAAGTGTAACTTGTTTTACCCATCTTGTTTATTTAAGCGCATTTGTCAAAGCCTGCTGCAGAATGGTTGTTTTAGCTTGCAGAAATCCTTCCGGGTCAGAAAGTCCTTTGGATGTCTCAGATCCAACTGCTCTCCCTTCCCATTTCCCCCCTTTTAAGTCCTTAAAGTCTGTCAAAGTCTGGGCTGAATTCCTGAAACCAGTTGGAGTGTAGCTCTTCTTTTGTTCCCTGCTGCCAACTGCAGAAAGCTGCGTTCACTGGGTTTTGTAGTCACCAGCTTTAAAATCCCTAAGTCCCATTGCTTCCTTTGAATGGCCAGATGCAAAGCAATGCTTTAAACCTAGGAATGACTTTACAGAGCTTTTCACTCATGGTGTTGGATGGACTGCTGTGCTGTCTCTGATTTCAAGAAAGAATGCCTTAAGAAGCCTATCTGTTTCTTAAGACTATTAGAGGTAAGGCTAAAACTTGCAAAATAACATCTGGAAAGCCCAGATCATTCTCTAATACAGAAATACCATGTTCATCCTTGAGGTTTGAAGGCTATAAATATAATTCTATCAGTGTAATTAATTCAGCTTAGAGGGGTGTCTTCCGTTTTCAAGTTATATACATTTAAACATGGTTTAAATGGAGAACTGCTTCAAGTGCTGTAGGGCTACTAAGTTTTACTGCACTTGAAGGTATTAGATACTTGGTTAATTTTTGTCCTCACTATTTATCAGTGAACTAAATTACTGTTCTGCTTACGGATAGAAGTACTATCCAATTCATTAATCATATTGAGATTTTTAAACCTGCACTAGTCTGTTATGACTTGTTCTTCATAAGGCTGAAAAATATTTCTTTCATCAGAATGGCTTAGTGCCTATAAACATGTTCTAATTATATTTTCTTGGAATTAATCAAGTTCATTATGTTAAGTTTGGGATCTACATCTGAAGTGAATCTGAATTGTGAGTGTCTGCCACATTCCCTTCAGACATTACTGATAAAAATATTGGTGTGGGATTTTAAGAAGTACTTGTTTTTTGGCCTAATCCTATTCCTCTCAAAGTCAATTGGAGTTTTACCCTTCCTTCAGTAGTGTGGTGTTCAGTCAAATATGAGCACTTCTCAAAACCTTATAGCTTTGGAAAATTCTTCAAACAACCTAAGCGAAAAAGTCTACACAAGCTCTCAGTTAGAATGAGCAGTAGCTATCCCTGCTTCATTGGTGGATTTTCCCCCCTAAAGTAGAGGCTTAGTGAACATTTGGGATGAAAAGTGATTACGCTTCAGTGTAGTCTGCTATCAGAGATTTGGGTTTTTTGCATGAGAAAAGCCTTCAGATACCTGCAGAATCCCTTCCAGACTCAAAAAGTCAACTGGCTTATACAAAGAACCCCCACTTGTGCAGAAACTAAGACAATCTTTTTGATTAAAAGCCCTCTGAGAAGCTGGTCTTTATCTCATTAGTTCAACCACAGTTGTTTCCATTACAGCTTATTCACAAGGACCAAATCTTGAGGTCCTTAACTCAGAGTTTGGTCAGGTCAAAGAAAGCTTTTTCTTGAGTAATGGCCCCAGGATAGGGCCAGTCACAGATTCCTGGTCTTCCTATTGAAGGTAAATTAAATGATACTTCAGAACTGTTCAGTGTTAAGGACTGTCCAAAAGCAAAGTGTTGAAAATGGAGGAAGAAACTCTTTGCTCACCAACCCATCATCAATGTTATCAGATTCCATATTTTATGAGGACACAGCAGGTAATGTCCAGAAACACACTACCTACCAATTCAAATGTTTCTTACCTTTGGTTCTATTTGGTTCAAGTGCTGTGGAGTCAGCAGTGGAAGTGATGCAAGGGGGTGCAATTCTGAGAAGTCAAGGAGCCAGAAAAATTAATTTCCCACAGACGATTGTGCCTGTCAGCATTTATGAATCTTGCTAATTGCATTCCAGTAGCACTGAAGGCCCCTCACTGAGATCAGTGCCTGCCACTGTAGCAGGTACATGGGTGGGTTTCCTCTCCCTTCACTGTGTCAGAATTGGCTGTCTGGCTGCAGATGGGTGTCTAGACTCCCACTGTAACCTGTAGAGTTATACCTGCTTCCAGAAGCCAATTCATTGTATCCGACCCGTACCTGAGGTGTGATGAATCACCCTCTGGCTGTGCTTACCTCTCCCTATTGATGACAGGGAAAGCCCAGATGGGTAGGCAACTCCGTGTTAAGAAGCTGAAATTGGATGAGAGGGATCCCACCCAGGTTGCTCACACATTGCTAATTGCAGTGTCAAAAGATCTTTCATATATTTAAAAGTACATATATTTAAAATAGCCAGCTCAGGCACTGCAGGGTGGGCAACAGGCTGTGGGAGGCAGATTTTGGGACCTGGCCTGAACTGAGCAGTTATTTTTGTAGACCGCACTGGGAATGCCCAACCGACCTTCCTCAAAGTCAAATGACCATGTCACCATGAGCTGTGCAGCTTGTGGAGCTGTGGGGGCTCCATAGGGAAATAGGACAGCAAAGAGTGGGAGAAGGAGAAAAAATCCATGTACGTGGAGGTGACAGTGGCAGTGGCTCCAAATCCCTCAGCTGTAACCACCAGAAAAGACTTTGGCTTTGCCTGTGTCATGACAGTTGCAACCAAACCCAAGAGCTCCCAGGATGAAAACTCCTGTCTTGATCTTCCCAACACCAGCTTCTAAGTGGCTTGGCTGCAAACAGGTTCTACAGCTGATGCATAATTAAAAAGCCATTTCCATTCATTTCACAGGCAGTGCCCAGATCTCTCAAATGTCCATTTGTTACAGACTACCACCGATAGGCCATTAAACTTGGCCCTGGGCTGTAATTCTGTGCCTGCCTTTTTGTTAAGCACATGTGTTTCTTCTGTCAATAATTGCAAGGAATTGAATCTTGGCTCTTTTATTCTGGGAACTGCCCTGCTGCTGGAAAAAATCTAATAGAAACGTACTAGTGCAGAGCGTTCAACATTGTGACACTGCTTGGCACAAGAGATAGCTCCTTCTGACAAGTTAAATGCTAATTTTTATTGAAGGTAACAGTAAAATGGGAAATTGGTCTCTGCACTTCACTTAGGCAAGAAATTAGCAAGAAAGCCTCCAGCAATCACTGTTTCAACATTATAAACTTTGCTTTACAACATACTGCTGAACCAGAGGAAGCCCTTTGATTATTAGAAATCCTTGTGGATTGCTGATCCCTGGGGAAAATGCATTATTTTTTTCCTCCACACAGAGGCAAATGCAGGTTCCTTTGTGGGGAGCTGAAGCAGTAATTATCATAGCCATTGCAATGTGGCAGTGCAGTGAGCCTGGGCCAGTGATCCAGGATTTTACTCAACCAATGGAAATACCTTCTGCAGAAGGAACAAAGTTTAAAGGAACAGTCAAGACTAAGGAGTTGTCTAGCTGCACCTGACCCCAAGTCCTTTGAAATCAGTGACCATGGGTTGACCAGCGTGCTGCTCTGTGCAGCTCCAGCACCTGGATTTTTGTTCAGGTGCTCAACAAAACCCAGGAATACTTGTCCAAATTCTGCCAGTCTAATGCCTAAACATTTATTTTACTTGGCATTTTGATAATTTACAATTGATATTCATATCTCATCTGGCAGATGTCCATGGGATGAGCTTAGTAAATACAGGGTGAAAAATATGGGATGTTTTTTATTGAGCTTCTGGCTGGTTAGAAACATTGCTCAGGTTTTTCTTCATAGGCACCAGGAGTTAAAAACTTACAATTTCTTCTATTTTAAGGAAAAGCTCTGAACCTCATGCAATCACTTGTCTCCAGGGAGACCACTTAAGAAAAACAAAATACCAGGAGATGAGGGACAATTCAAAAGAGTTAGAAGCAATGTATTAGGGTTAGAAATATTGATTGGGTTTTTTTGGAACTTAATTTTCTGCTCAGCACTCCAAAGGCCTTAGGTACTGAAAGGTGCTCTATTACTCATTTTATCTATAAAGCTCTCCCCCTCACCACATCCTGTAAAAGCACTCAGGGTGTTGTATGGTAATTAAAAGGTGATATTAATATTTCCTGACATGCACTATAAAACATCTTCCATCAGCTTCCTGTAACTATCACACACATAAGAAAAGGAATATAGTATAAACAGAGGAAGAAAATTATTGTGAAGGTGGTTCTGTATCAGACTGTGCAAAGATTCCTCTGACTTTCTGCTTGAGTGCCCTTTTTTTTTTTTCCATAAAAATGAGTAAATCATCCTGATTTCCCTGTCTGCTTTGCCTCTCAGACCAAGACAGCTAAAATCTCCAGATGCTGAGGTTTTTCAGGCTTGTTTCCCATTTGGAGCCTCATGGGCAAACTACTCTGTCATACAAAGATTTTCTCTAAGAAAGTAGAGGATCTTATTCCTCAGAGTTGAGATTTCTCCAGCCTTTGTGCTGTCCCAACCAACAGCACCAGAGATGCCTGATTTGAAGGGCAGTGGTAATTTTTTGTCCTTCTGTTGTGATGTTTTGTAATGTGGGCTGTAGGCAAAGTGACCTGCCAGATGTTCGCGTCACTTGCCCTTCCTGCAAGAGAGAGAGATGTCTCTCAGAGCATTGCTCTGTATGGAGAACATGGTTATAAAATGAGGTTCCAAACTCAGACTGGTAAAACATCCATTCTTGCACAAAGGTCCTAATGCTGTGCAGTGCAATTGAAAGTGAATTTTCACCATGGAATTTGAATTTCTGCATTTACTTTGGGTTTTCTGCTTGCCCCTTTGATGTTTTTCTCCCTACACTGAGTTGGGTACCTGCAGCCTCCTTTCCCCCAGCCTCTTCCATGTGACCTGCACAACATTTGTCTATCAGCAATTTGTAGGCAGAATGATGTCAAGATTAGAAAAATAACTGCTAGGAAAGACATCTCAGCTTAACACACCCAAGACAGCTTTGGGCACAGATAAAGATGTATGAAAACCTGAATCACACGTAAAAATACAGACCCACCCTGAATTGATTTTTTTGCCCTGTAATTGAGGACATAGTTAAGATCTCACTTTTATCAGCATGAAGAGGAACATGATATATAGAAACTGTGGGATATAATTCAGAGTATTTTATAGACGTGGATATTGTCTCACTGGGCTAACTTCACAATACCAGGCCAATCTTTTCTACTGCAGTGTTGTGCTCCAACCAACACCCATTAATTGCAGGAGAAGCTAGAGTTTTAAATTTAAATTCAGGGCATTTATTTAAGTGCTGAAACTGTTATAGGATTTTTACATACCAGGGTTCAACAGAACAGTCACAGGGATGGACACACACATCAGTTAGTGTGAATCTGACAGTGGTTGGTACAAAAAGCTTCAGAGTGATGTGAGAGATCCAAATGGAGACTGCTGTGGGGTCACCTACACTCCCTCATCATTTCCTTGTGGGTTGCCTCTTGATTTCTAGCCATTAGAAACTGACTCAAGCCCTAAAGAAGGATGTGGAGTAATCACACCATAATTTTCCCTCTTGGTATTATTTTTTTCACTCTCTGGATATCCTCAGAAATATTCAGCCTCTTTTTTGATACTGTTAAGCCCTCTCTGAGTTCCTGTGGTGGTGATGTCTCTAAATTCAATGCACCTGGACTTAAGCCATATTCCTTTTTTTTGGTTTTGTATTTGTTGCTTTTCCATTGCATTGAATGCCACCTTGTTCTTCTGTGGCAGCAGCACAGAGGGCAGGGCAACTGCTCTGACCTCTGGGAATTTCACAGATATCAGATACACCCATGCAGGGTTATTTCTAATCCTTCCAGTCTCTTATTCACCTGAAAGTTTCAGCCATCCCTTGAACATTGTTTTCCCTCCCTTCACCCTTCCTTAAATCCCTCTTTCTTTTGAGCTTAATGCTGTGCATTGGTTTCTGCCCTGCCATGCTTCATCATGTCAAGCCCAACTCCACGCTCAGCAGTTCAGCAAAGCACTTAGGCCCATGGTAATCTTTAAACTCAGAACATCCTGAAGTGCTCTACTTAACAGAGATCAGATCATTCATGTGCTTAAAGATAAGTATTTGCTTAAGTATTTCGCTGAATTCAGGCCTAAACACACACATTAAATTCATCAGCTGGGACCCTTGGCAAATTTTACCACAAAGGTGTCTATCTCTCTCCATTGACTATAAAGGGAGTCTAGATGATCAGTTTAAACTAGATAGCTAATCTTTAGACAGTTAAAATTAGGTGAGAGGAATCCCCCCCTTTGTATCTATCTATGGTGTCAGGCCCTGATCTCTGTTGGGGGCCCTCCATACTACTGTGAGGCAATTAACAAGAACCAAAAATGGTGATGGGCCCAAAAGGTGGTGGAGAGGGAATTTCTGGCTCCCTCCTTCCAGCAGGACAGCACCCAAGTGCAGTAGGTTGGAAAGTTAATGGTTTATTTCTTCCTTAGACCTGAATTCTGCCCTGCAACAACACTGGGTGATTTTTATAAATGATCCCTTGGCAAAGATGAGATTTTGAAGTCCATGCGCTTTGATGTGAGCTACGTGGCTGTCCTGCTGAAAAATTCCTCAGAAAACCTTCAGCCTTGACCTACTGGTTCAAAGTTACAGAGATTGAGCTGAAACGTGACTTTAATGTTATCTAAGCTTTTTGTTTCAGTTTTGATCATTAAACTCGGGGTTGCCACATAGTCAGGAGTGATATTGGGTTTCTGCCAGACCTGCCAGTGGCACGAACACATGAGCCATTACGTACACAGTAACTCAAGAGTGTTGTAAATGCTGATGTGTCTGCAGGGTTGCCATGTCTATAATGTAAAATGTGAGAGCTGTCAGCTGCATACTAAAACAGTGCCTGTGTGAAACAGAATGGCTTTGCAATGATGAAGATTTGCACCTTGAAGCCCAGAGTGAGAGTCCAGAGTAGTTGATGGAAGGGATGTGCCCGGATTTGCCCTCTGTGACTATAGTCTGATACACTGCACTCATGAAACTGTTGAATTGGCGTCTGCTTCTTCTTTTTTCCTTCTTGATGTGAGATTGAAGGAATTTTTTTTAAAAAAACCCAAAACAACAACCAAAAAACCCAAAAAACTCAAAAACCCCAAAACCAACCAACCCCCCCTCTGTCTTTGGGAGTTCACCAAGTAGTTTTTATCTTTATTTTTCTCCCCTTCCCTTCACTCATTCCCTCCCTTCTGTATGCCTCTGTTGCTTTGTATTCACTTTCCACATCAGTCCTCCAAACAGGAGCCTTTCTTCTATGAGCAACGTTGACATCATGAATCTGCAGATGATGCTCTTCACTCTGCTCATCCAGGGTAGAAGGACCTCCCTACATCTTCACCAACAGGTTACCTGCACAGAACACAACAGCACACTCAGTTTGGATCTGAGATAGCATTTCGTCCTCCAATAAACTTTGCTCTTCTTACGTGATACCCAGTGTTCCCTAACTACATGTCACTAATAATAGTGGCAATGCTTGGAGTGGAAAGGCTTGGGGTTTCCACCATGAAATGGTTCATTTAAAAATAAAAAAAATAATCAGAAACTCACACTTCTCAAAGCCAAGAACATTATGTTGGCACTGTCGCATCAGAAGGGAGTTAAGAAAGTCTCTCCTGGGCTGCAGTGCTTCCTGGCTGATCTGCAGGATTCCTGTGTGTTCCCCACTGGGACCTGCCCCAGACACAAGCAGGGTAATTTGACAGCGGAGGATCAGATCACTCAGTCTGTGCCCTAGGAAAGAAAACCTCTTGTCCTGATAATGTATTTGAGCAGCACAGTCTGGGCAATACATCGAGGCATTAAGCTGTGCAAGAAATGGAATGTCGTAATTACTCAGATTTTGGGGGGAAAAAAAATCAGCAAGGGAAAAGTTACAACCCCCCACCCCTCCTTCTCCTCCCCCCAAAGCATGTAATTTCTTAACTGTGCCTCTGAAGTGTTAGTTTGCTTTTGGCATTTTTCCCCTTTATCTAAACCTCTCAAATAAGCCCTAATGACAGCATGAGTTGCATGTTACTTCATGTACTGCCTTGCAAAGAGCTGGAATTCCTTAGGTGTCTTAAATATGGGCTCCTTTACGACAAATTACTTATATTCTGCCTGATATTTACTAATACACTGCAAACAGCACATATATTGGATAGAGTTCATATTATTATTGCATATACGTTCAATAGTCTATGCACAGTTAAAGCCTCATGTGTTTTATTGAAAATGGACTTAAAAGTTTAATGAACTCTCACGTGGGATAAATACAATGAGAATACTGGTAGATCTGCATGTAACAACCAGAAAAACTAACTATCTAAATCCCTTTCAAAGCTTTGGTCCTAATTTAAGCTTCTTCATTCATCTGAATGAAAGAATTTTTGATAATAAGTTCTTAAAATTTCCTTTGATTTTTCTATTCGCATCCTTTTTTCTTAATTTCATGGAAAAGTCTGACAAACCTTTTCTCAACGTATTTTCATTGGTTTGGAACCAGAATTTATTAGAAATAATAGAAGAAAAAGCTAATCTTAGGGAATTTTTCTTCCTGGGAAAAAGCAAAAGGATCTGAGGAGTTTCAGTTAAACAACTGCTATTATAGGACCGTTTCTCCCCTGGCCTATAATAGGTTTTGTCATTTAAACTTTTGGAAACTGGGAAAGCAGGAATATTTCTCTGCTGCAATAGAAATTTATATCTACTTTGCACATGTCTAAATGAGCACAGGAGGGACACAGTGGTGGGAATCTGGACTGTGGATCTGCACAGTCTGGACCACTAAGCTTTTGCACTGATTCCCAGAGTGAGGAATGATTGCTCTGACATTTTCCCCCTCCTTTCAGTACTGAAATTCTTATGAGAAATCCAAAGCTGCTATTTTTGGCAGGCATGAACAGTATGATTTTTGGTACCTTATTTAAAAATGTGATCAAGTTTTTTTTAATTGCCACAACAGTGTTATGGTCCTCAACACTTTTAAAATGTTTCAAGCATTAAAAATAAGTCTATAAACTAATGAAGAGGGCCCTTAGCACAACATCCTGCTCTCCACAAAAGCAGTCACTTAGAATATTAAGCCCTAAGAGATCATACACTTAACACTTTCACTGATACAAAGCCAAATTCTGCTCTCATTTGAACTATGTGAAATTCAGGCCAGCAGACATGAAAAATACCCCAAACCTGTACTTTTCATGCAAATGCAAATAAGTCATAATTCATGAGAGATCTTTGCAAGTGTGGGTACTCGACCTCTTCTTTTTGAGTTTATTCCTAGTTCAGTAACACTGAACATGACTTTAACTGTATGGAGTTGCCAGCTCTAAGAACTTAGATCATGAAAAGTGCTGGGGTTTGTTGGGGTTTTTTTTCTGGGTCCATGTATTTATTTCGAATAAAAGAAACTGATGGGACTTAAGCACATGATTTGAATGGAAGCAATTTCTTATGCACTGTGCTGAGCTGATTTGGGCTAAATGGGAATCTCAGGAACTTGTCATTGGTGGATATTGAAGTTTCCTGAGGTATTTGTAGGTGAGCTTTTATTAGCAGCTCTGTCCTTCAATAGAGGTTAATAAATCACCACTGAATCTGCGGGCGCTCTCAGAATAGATAGGAGGCCAATTGGGCTCTGAAAGATTACTCCTCTATTTGTTTAGCCACTGGCTCTTTGCTTGTAACCGATAGGTTTAAGAGCTGGGAACACTGCATTTTCCTGTATGCTTTAGTTGACTTGTTAGAGATAGTTGTTTGTGTTTGATAAACGGGAGGATGATGAGGGGCTGGCTAAATGTGAGAGGCTTTTTTTTTTTTATCTGCAAAGGTTAGAGATGGGAATTCCTCAAGCAGGCAAAGCCACTGGCTTCTGGCAATGAGTAACTGTTTTGTCTTGGATGCAACCTGAGCTCATTAGTGCTCTCTCTTCCTTTCACACATGCACACACACCCTCTTGGGTCTGCTCCAGCCCCGCGTGATGGCTTAGGGGGAGCCAAACTGCTGCTTCTCTTCACTTGGCTTAGAAGTCTCAAAGTGTGTAAAATGCATGTGTGTATCAGTGAACCCCCCAGCTGCTTGAGAGCACACTTGATTGAACTGGGAAATGTGCAAAGGTGCAAATGGAAATATGCTAAATGTGCAAACAGTGGAAAACATGGGGAAAGTGGTGGAGCTTCTCTGAGGGAGCCACTGCAGTTTAAAGAAGTCTCAAAATGGACCAGCAAATTTAGGGGCCAGATTTATGCTCATGTTGAGTAAACACAGGAGCAATTACATACAGTTTGCTGCAGCAGTAGTCAGGAAATAAGTATTGGGCATAAATAGCTGTATGCACTGGGCTTCTATGTCTTGACTGGCTGTATGGAGGTTCAGGTGTAAATATCCAACAAAATAAATTGCGTGGACAAATTATTATAAGGACTAAATACCACTGTTTTTTCTGAAAGTCTGTAGCTAAGTGCACATGATGGGAAACATTTCAGTTTTAAAATCCCATTGCAAATGCTGAGATTCTAAATGACATCTCTCTGCTCTGTTCTTACAGATTTATATCTATGGTATCCCTTTGCCAAGGTGACCATGGGCACTCACGTTGGACTGGATGATACTCAGGGGTGTCATGCAGCCTCAGCTATTCTCTGATTCTACAGCCCTGTCCTTGGACATTGCTGTAGTGTTGGATGGTTTGAATTTGCAAGTTGTCTTCAGTTTGGCTTTTCTGCCTTACATAGAGGTTATTTTTGATAAGTGCATAATCTAAAAATAATTATTTGAATGTAGTGATTAGAAGTGGGTCGAAGAGGCTGGGATATGAATTGCACCATGGGAGTGTTTGGAGCTTGCATATTCTCTGGTAGCTCCCAAAAGAGTCTTTGAATAAACAGGCAGTAACTGCAAAAAGATTGATGGTTTGGCAGTCTAAGTGGCCAGTGTTCAAAAGTTGCCCTGTTAGTGGGGAAAAGGAATGGGTTGAGTGATGCTGGGCTGCCTTAATTATAAACTGTCTTAATGAAGAGTAAATGCATAGTGTGAAAAATGAAATGAAACAGCTTTTTTCCCCTTAGGCTTATATGAAAAAGATTATTTCCCTGGTGAAAGCAGATGTTTAATTGCTCAAGACCAGAAGCAGAATAACACATGGCCGGTCTACCTGTGTGTGTTACAGCTGCGTGTGCTGCATGCTTAACCTGCTGTGTTACAGCTGCAAACTGCATCTGTTCACAAGGTAACTGAGCGGTGTCATATTGTCTAAAAATCAGACTTGCCTGGTACAGTGGAAGAACAGGGAAATGAATGTAATTCTTGCCATTATTATGAATACCTGCATAGAAAGAGTGGGAATAAGCCTGGTACAATGCCAAAGCTTCCTTCTGTTACTGAGTACAATGCACTAGCCCCAGCGCACTATGCCGAGCAGTTTCTTGAAACCTCTTTCCAATTCCACCACTGCTTTATGAGCCTTTGGTTGGTCTGCCTGGAGCCTGGGTCTCTGCACCCAGCCTGGCCTCCAATCTGGCTCACTGGAGCTCTTCCACCAGCACAACCTCCCATGGGACTGTAGGACTGCAGAGCAGCACTGACAGACTCACAAGGTGTGTTAGAGCAGTGGAAGGAGAAGGCACTTTTTTGAGACAAGTAACATGATCAGAGCTCAGAAAATCATACATTGTTTTAAATTTGTATTAGTGGTTTGTTGTTGGGTTCATCCTGCAGCTGAGCTGCAATCCCTGCTGTTAATGTTTGCAATGGGCAATGGCAGATAGAGCCAGCACAGCACTTCCCGAGGCAGGACTTCCATGACAAATATATTCCACCTTTATTTCTTCTGCGTCTCTCAGGGCAGGGAAGGGAGGAGAAGTCATTTCACTCTTGGTGCAGCTGGCAATGATGTTGCAAGAAGTACAGGGACATCTTGGCACCCCGTGTGATTCTTACAGGACCAAGCCAATAAAGATTAACACCTGTTTCCAACAACCACATTCTTAACTAGCAACTCCCTTCCACAAACTAATTTTAATTTTTTTCCTCGCTCTTTTTGTTTTGTTTCTAGCAGCACAGTTTTGTTGACAACTGAGGATTGTGTGTTGCAGTAAAAGCACGAGTGGTATCCCAGGTGCCCTGGTAAGTCTCTCAAATTAGCAAGCAGACACGCTTGCCCTTGGAAACTCTTCCAAGGTGAAAGACCCAGCACACCTGGTTTGTGAAATGGGAAATCTGAACTTCAGGTCCAGTATATATAGAACTCCCCCAAACCTCCAATTTAGAAAATCAAAAAAATCTTTTAATGTGTTTGATGACTATCTGGCTATTTTTATTTGAAAATTGTATCCCGCTTGCTTGGGTCTGAAACCCTGGGAGAGCCCCAGGAAAAAAGCAACAGGAAAAAAGCAACAGGAAGATGGGGGGAAAAAAAAAAGCAAGGGCTTGTGAAAGTCACAAATGAGAGAAAACATGTAATATTCACTTATTTCTGGTTGCAGAGCTTATTTTTACTAATGCACAGTCCTGTTAGCTGGTTGCCATGATACCGGGCAGTTGCAAGAGAAGGTGCAGAGTAAGGAGGTGAATAGGGTTCAGAGTACTCCAGGGAAGTATAAGCTTTTTATAGTTTTTCAACATGTGACCTCCTAAAATCCTTCTCTTTGTGTTGCCTTTGAGGGATGGACATGAAACTCCCTGCAGCAGTGAGATGTCACTGGCATTGCTTTGGCACTCAGCTCGATAATTGCCCTCCCAGCTCCCCTGGGGGTAATAGTGATAATTAAGATTGAGATTAATACAAATAGCACCAAGCCTGCTGGAGAGCAGTGGGTGTTATAAAGAGTGTCTACTTCTGCAGGAGCTTGGCAGGATAGTGATGGAAAGGAAATGGTGATGGGAAAGGAGAAATATCTTTAGTGCTTGTGCCAGTTCAACATCTTGACCGTGCTCTTTAAGCTCTTGAGTAAGTTCATCATCTCAGAGATCGCTCATCTCTTTCCTACCCTTCCATGAGGCAGTTTTTCTGTGACACTACACAATTCACTGGAATTTCAGGGAGCTCTTCTGAGACACAAAGCCCTTGGTGCTTCACAAAGTCCCCAAATGTGGAGTGGTGACAGAGAAAGCATTGCAGAAGTCCTGTCTCACAATAAATGAGGTGAGATTACAAGCATGGACACAAAAGGAGCCTCAAGCAGAGCAGCCCAGTCACCAAGCCCATGTCTTGCTGTGAACCAATTTGAGTGAGATGAAGAGAGCCTGTGGTCAGTTTAAAGGGCCAGGCCACCCATGGCTTTCTTGAATCATCTTTATATCCCCAGTTTTTCTACTTTCTGTGCTGAAAAACCCAGTTCCACCTTGGCACTCCCCTACTCAGATTTAGAAAATGTTATGGTTCTGTTGTATATTTACTCCTTTTCTGTGAGTGTTTGGAAGAGAAGTCTTAAAGGCTATTTTGCAGACATGGTCTACCACCTGACAGTAATAAATAAAAACATGGATACACCTTGATTATAAAGGCCAACCAACGTGCCTCTAAGAAGGAAAGTGTTTTCGGTTGCAGTTGTGCATGGCCCTTTGCAGCCCCTTCTCCACGTGCTTGGGCCACAGTCAGAAGACTTGCAGACCTTGCCTTTCCCCTACCAGTGCAATACTGCTCTCAATGAAATCAGGATGCAGTAATCACCCTCTGAACCTGACCTTTCCTTTCAGCTTCTCCCTGGTGAACACACTTGCAAATGGCTCAATTTCCTGCTGGCTCAGTGTAAATTTTTCAGCGTGGGGATTTCTGTCTGGTGTTGCTTTGCAGCATGAAACTAACAGGGGTTTGTGGCTCAGGAGGGACAGGAACTCTGTCAGGTTAAACTTTTGATGTATGATCCCACCGCATGTCAATCAAAATAGGTCTGCAGACTGATTTTGTCTCCTCTTCCCCTGTGATGACAATAGTTGGACCCCTTCAAGTAAGTACTGAGAAACTCCAAATGCTCCAGCCCTGTATGTGCAGTAAGAACAAATATTTCTGTTGCCAGTGGAGCAGGGGAAGGGTAGTGCTAGGAAGTTTTGCTGACAAACTCAACTCATTGTGTAATTAACTGGCATAGCCTGACACCTTGTATTCATTTGCATATGTTTAAATGAATAGGCAAGTCCTAATGCTGAAGCTGGCACCCAGAGATTTGTATTTATACAAAGACACCCACCTTTGCTAAAAAAGTCATAACTTTCAGCATGGACTTTGTCTGTCTTTCATTTGGTTACATCTATCTCCTCATACAGAGAGTTTTAAATTATTTATAGAAGATGCCTCGTTCCTTATAATATTTCTAAATGAAGCACAAAATCAAACATTGTCTCACATGTTTTAAAACACACAAGTTCCATTACTGTTTTATAATTGCTAATTAACAGATAAATGTTTTATACTCCCACATTTTTTATCCTCCAGATACAGCAAAACAAACAGATTAACAGAGGAAACCTGAGGACTGCAATATCTGTTTTATGATAAGAGCATTTAGTAACTTAATCCCTACTATGCTCAGCTCTCAAAGACAATGTAGTGGTGGTTATGTGATACAGAATAGTGAACTAGTACAGAGGTACATTTGTGTTGTTCTCTGGTTAGGATGGGAGCTGAGATTTAGGTGGTTTGGTTTTGTGTTGCTGTTTTTATTCCTGGTTTTTAAACTACTTTAAATGACTTGTCTAAGGCTGTAGAATAATTTTAACAATTTTGAAAGTCTTGTGCCATGAAGTGGAGAAAATACATAAAAACCTCTCAAATGTGCGCCCTTGTGTATCATTGCATGGGAGCATCATTGTTATTAGACTAACATAATAACCTAATGCAAATGTCTAGTATAAAAAAATAATGATAATTAGCAGTAACACAGGATGGCAAATAATCATCTTCAGGTGACAAATGCAGGAAACCTGAGAAGTACCAAGAGGGGAGTGGGACTTCTTCAGTTCCTTCTTAGGACTAATTACCTAATAAACCCAGGATGTGATTGTATGATACTGAGTCACAGATTCAATGTGAGACGCTGTGCTATATTAGAAGATGAAGTAAAAAGGTATTTTGAGTCTCTCTGGCTAGAAGTAAATCTCTTATCTGAAAACCCACATACATTATGGTTTCAGATACCTGCATTTTTCAAGCCTAATTCTTGATTATTGCAGAGGAGGTAGTTGTTTGGAATGGGACTCTTCCCAAAGTATCACCATTTAAATTTTCCAGCTTGCAGCAACACACTTTCTACTTTGGCAAGATGAATCTTCTGGTATCTGCATACCTCTCCTGTTCCTTCCTTCCTGTAATTAGGGGTAAATCTGCTCCAGGACCTGTTCTTTTGTAGAAGGCACCATTTTTAGAGCAATACATCATTGGCAAGTCATGACACTAACAGATCCTTGGAGAGGGCTGTCTCTCTAAAGAGAAATAGTATCACCTTGATCACTGCTAGACACCACTCAGTAAAGAGCTCCATCAGTTGGTGAAGAAGCAGGAATAAACTCATTTTAGCTATAAGGATGCAGGTGTAACCTGCTTATCAATGAAATAGCCACAACAAGTTATATCTATTTCACCTTTTTTCCTATTTCCCCTCAACATTTCTAATTTTGATTTTAGGCATTCAAGTTGAGCTAGATGGATAAGTAATATTGTTATTTGCCCCTCAGAAATATTTATTTGTGTCTGAAAATTAATCACTTCTGTTTTTGCACTTCCTGTGCCTTTACTTTCCATGGACATTGGGCTGATAGTTTTGTATTGGCACAAGTGTTTGCAGAATGCAAACATCAGAAGGAGTTTGATCTGTGCCTCCTTTCATGGGACAGAGGAATCACTTGTATTTACATGCCATGGCTCTTTTTCTCAGTCTAAGCACTTTCCCATAAAGAGGTCTGTGAACTGGTTACTGATCTCAGCCTTATTAAGCTGCGGATGAGAAGCCAATGGTTTCAGAAACTGCTGCTCCACAGACCAGTCTGGTCCCCAAAGCTTGTCTTTCTTTATTTAAGATGAAGATCAGCAGATCAAGGTGCTAAAAATAAACCACATGACAAAATTGACCCATTCATCAGCACAGTGTAGAATATTGCCAAACAGCCAGAAGGCATTAAAAATATTCAAAATAGAACTGAAGAAACTAATATAAATAAATGTGAAAAGAGCCACAGGTATGTTCATCATGTAACAGCATTTTTGGGTGTTTTTCTGTGCTGTTGTGGGGGAAATTCAGAATAGCTAAATGAACAACCTCAAAGGATGCTTAAGGAGCTCAGTCCAAGAGACAAAATTAGATGTCCAAAGCTGGAGACTCTGAATACCGCCAACCTGTTGGCAAACTTAGCCTTATCTTTAGTTACCCGGTACACTCTTCAGGAAGTGGGTGTTGGGAAGTGAGACCGTTCTCCTTGTCATGATGATATTTCCCCTTCTTACTAATACCCGGACAGAATACCAATGGATTAACACATTGGTTGTACTGTCAGAATGATTCACAGGATAATGTCCCCTCTGGTCCTGCCACGTGCCTTGCTGCTCCGTCATCTGCACTGACCTGCTGTCCATCCGTCCGTCCATCCATCCATCCACCCATCCACCCTCCCACCACAGCAGTACGAGCTGAGCCACCCCTGGTGTGTTGTTCTCAGCTGAGCTCAGAGCACATTCGGAAGCAACACCCAGAGCTGGGATTTCCTTTGTGTCAGCACACAGAGGGGCTCTCCGCTGACTCATGGACTGGTCCCAAAAATAGCAGGTTCAGAATAGAAACCTTTGTGCCCTTTCTGTCCTGGAGAACAATGCCTCACACTTTTTTTCCCCCTAAGTATGAAATAAATCTCCTTTTTGCTTCCAGTTTGGCAGGCTTAAACTGGAGGGGCTCGGTCCAGTGCTCCAAGCACCTGACTGTGTGCTCTTGAGCACAGGAGTTAAACACTGGGACTGTTTTTCACTTCATTCTCAGCAGGGATGTTATTTAGTTCATTCTGATCAGGGCTTTCTGTTTTTTGTCTGGGTACATGGAGTCTTAAATGGAAAGAGATTTGAGCAAAGACCACTCTTCACAGCCTGGTGGGTTTTTTAAATATTTTTTGCATAAGGACACAGACAGAACCAGCAACAAATATAACAGGAAGAAAAAGGAATATAAATGAAGTGTAGGATTCTTCACACAGCTGAAGTGCTCTTGGGTTTTTGGAGTGTTTGCTTATTTCTGTTGTTATTTATAAAATGTCTAAACATCTGTCAAGCTCATCTGAGAAAGAGCATAACCCTTCTATATATAACTTGGTTGTCAGTGCTTTACAAATCCAGTAGCCAAATCTCTGTGTTGGCAGCTGCTGGTGGTCTCTCTACCAACTCAATTCCTGTTGGACTACAAGGGAGTCCTCAGGGAACAACATCAGCAGTGGGACCCCAACCTGTCAGCCCTTCTGTTCCTGGCACCCATCACTCATGAAGCCTGGCTTCTCTACAAGCTGGCAGCATTCTGATTTTGGGAACTGATCTGCTGGATTTTAGCCATTTACTGTCTATATGGGTCTTATCCAAACTGCATCTCTTCAGCTGAAGACAGATTGGGTTGCTGGGGTAAGCCATGTACTCTCCAAGTGTTGGGTAGGCAGTCTAATAATATCAGAGGTGATTTTCACAGCTTCAGATAATTTTCAGAGCTTCATTTCTTCAGTTATTCTGAAAATCCAGGTCTTGCAATCCCATGTGGGAACACTTTCAGGGAGCCAGGTTGTTTTCTCAATGGAAATGGTGACTACTGCACAGCAAACTGAGGAACAGAGGAAACCATGCTCCAACAAAAAGAGATCACAAACACTGGAGAAAAGCATTTTAGTACATGAGTCCCTGAAAAGTAGGAGAGGTGAGATTCAACTGGTCTGCTTTTTAAAGAGAAAACCCCAAATCTTCCCTAAAGTATGTGTTAAGCTTTTGAATGTCTTCCACTTCCCCCTCCTCCTTGCCCATCTCTACAATAAGTACAATTGTTAGACAAGGCAGGTCTTTGTGCTCCAAATTTAATACATAGTTTTTGACCCACAGAGTGATAAGCTGGAAAATAAATGGCTGGATTTTCCCCAGTGTTGAAGAACGCCTTTCAGATTGACTTGGGAACTTGCCTATTCTCGTCTGCCCACCTGGCTTTCACTTTGATATCCCTAACATTATCATAACTTTTATTGTGTTTTCATGTCAGTCAAGCCTTCTTCACTAAATTACTTTCATTTATACATCCTCTCCTGCTATTTGGTCTCATCATCATCTAAGATTTAAGGTGAAAAAGTTTCTTCTATTTGACAGGGTGGGAGGTGGAAATTACTATGTGAACAGTAAACTGCAGGTTACATAAATAATATGTCATTGTATATCACCCAGTGGAGCCTTAAATCAATTCATTAGTTTGTATAAAGCTTTTGTCTGCTTTTTAACTGCATCATATCCAAGTTGATTGCACATTTGCTCTAAGCTTGTTGTTTTTTCTTTCTTTCTTTATGTCATCAGCTTTCAGGATTCTTATATAGCTATGCTGAGTGTGTTTCTAAAGATTGTTTTTCTTTCTTTATAGGCTTGGTTTATGTTTTTTCCTCCACTTCTCAACACATCCCTAGCCCGAGGCAAAAGTGTGCATTTTGTTCACCAAAGGTAGACACAGGGATATTCTTCCCTGTGCATAGAGTGAAAGGCAAGCTGAGATACGCTGGATTAATGACAGAGGTACTGAAAAGCAGCTGGTTGATTCAGAATGAGCCATTCACTTGCTTTCATGCTGCTTCATAGCAAGAAAAAAAAAAATCTATAGACTGAAGAGTGCTATACAGATAATTTATCCTAATGCCAAGAAGCCTCCTACCCTTTTCACAGGCTAGACTTTCTTTTACAGGGATGCCAGAAAAGATTGCTTTCTGGTTGAAATTGAGGAGATTATGGTAACCCAAGTGAATCTTGTTTTGGAAGAGGACAGAGTTGGTGGAATAACATTTTTTTGCAGTCTTTAGTGAAAAACATAGGAAGTTACTAGTTTGGGGAAACAAGGAAAAAAAAGACATTTCATTACATTGTCAGTAACTGCCCATGCTGAAATACTGGTCTAGCATGACTGCAAAGCAAAAACAGACATTGCTTTGATATGATGATCGATTTTATTATTCCAGCTGAGATTTTTCTCTTTCATTTTTCTGCAGATCTCCTCTGCTCAGTAAATCAGGAATGGTACAAAAGTCCTTTACAATGCAGACTTGATGTACAACAATATTAAGCAAGAAAATATTCAAACAGCCATGAAACAGTCATCAAAAGTGCAGCTCCTTGTTTCAATCCCTGCAAGAAATCAAAACCTTTCAAGCAGAGCCAGATTTTAACGAAGGATGGCTGTTTAAAGCAGAGTTGCCAAAAGCCTTGGCTGTGCCTGGACTTTTATTTTAAGTATTTGTACCATTAAATATTAATATAGGTCAAATAACTGATCCCCCTGAGCAGATGAAATCTGCACAATGAAAACAAACACACTGTAAAACATGAGCCAACGTTACCCACAATGTTACTGCATGAATATGCAAATATAGACCCCAATTTCCCTGAACAAGTTTTCTTATTGACGTTCTGGGAGAATGAGAAGGAAAATATAAAAATTAAATAATAGTCACAGCACTGAAACTTTTAAGAGCTGATCCAAGGCTCGTTGACTCAAGGGAACTTTGCCTCTACTACCTTAAAGAGCTGCAGTGCTGCAGAACCTGAAACACACACAGGGAAATCATGACGTGGTGCCACACAGGCAAGGCAGTGTCACATTTGACAGCAGACATGTCCTTAAGGACATGTTGCTATAAGAATTAAAAAGAAAAATGTGGAGTGGATCTGCTCGTTTTTTGCTGGCATCTCCTGCATAATTTTACTCCAGGCTCCCAGGTTTTGCAGCAGTCCTGGCTGCAGCTCGGCCCAGCCAGGCAGGCTCTGCGTGTCACCTTTGGAGCCAGGAATTGGGGTTTTGCACCTTGGACAGCTGGTGATGATGAGAAATATGGGAGATCCTACAAGAATGTGCAAGATGTCCTAGGTCTGGGACCTTGGTGGGGTCCAGGCAAGATGTACTCTTTGTCCATAGTGAACATTTTGAAGAATATTGATGAAGAACATGCAATGAAATTGAAAAGGGGAAGAAATCCATAGCAAGGATGGAAACTTAGAGTTCTTTGGGTTGATCAGTTTGTGTACAGCCTCAAACATTATTCTAGAGAGGTGGATATGGGAAGCTTTCACCCTTGATCCTTTGATCTCATTTGTCCCAGTCTTGGCAGCTGGCAGAAGCTGCAGTTGGGTTTGTGCATTCAGGAACAGCCTGTGTGCTTGAGGCCTGGCTGCTGCTCTGGGATGTGTGAGCACTTGGAAGTGCTTGGAGTTTGAATTGGAACTGGTGGAAAATTAAAGAAGCTGTAAAAAATACCCTGGATCAACTCCTGATACCTGTTATTTCTCAGCAAATTAGGAATAACTATTAAAATTATGGCACTGGCATTGCAAAGTTGTACATTAAAAATAATGAGTGAAGTTACAAGAGCACTTAAATAGTCTAAATTATGCTTAGTAATACTTTTTGCTTAATGCAAAGTTTTAAGGCTTTCTTTAAAAAAGTAGAAAATGTGAATCCTATTTAATCTCATGCTTCCAGCAGTTGAAGAGTTAAGAATAATCCTCATACTGGGAAACTTGGAAACTGTCACACAGGGAAATATGGATTCCTATAGCCAGAGTACTCTGACAACACACACAGCAGTGGATGTAAAAGTCCAATTTCAAATTTTAAAAGTGAACAATTCCATGACTTAAGCTGCATTTTACCTCTTTTTTTCTTTTTTTTTTTTTTTTTCCTCCCATCATGTTTGGAAGCAAATAATACAGAATGACAGATATTTACTTCAAAGGAGTAGAAATTAGATTTTCAAGCTTCCTGTGATGCAGTTGTGAATTGCTCCTACCCAGTAAATAAAATCAAACCCATAGAAATATTTCCATCAGAAAAAACAATTTGGGTTTCTCAAAATTTTGAAAATATTAAGTAGAAATACTTAAAATGTTAAGTAAAAACATTTGCACTACAAAGCAATAATTTTTGTTTTGAAAATAAGTTCTAAAAAACATCTAAATGTTCAAGAAAAGTCCATGCGATAGAAATTTTCCATTTAATCTAATTTTTTATATAATCTTTCCACCTTGTTGAAATCTGTATTTGAGGAAATTGCCTCATTTTTTGCTTTTTGATTAAAAATTTTAATCAGGTTTTCTAATGATGTGCATCATTCTGGAGGCTGCTTCTTAAAATCTAACCCAAACCGTCCAAAATATGCACATTAGAGTGCTGATGTGAATGAGACAAAGCGAGCCTGGCTTAAACCCAAGTGCTCAGCCCTTCCAAAGCACACTGATTGGAGTCATAACCATCAGGCTAAATGGAAGCTGGTAATTAAAAATATGCAAAATGGTTTGGAAATAATGTGGATCTCTCTGAATGTGGATTTTGAATATGGTGTCTCTCACATGGGTAAAGTGGATAATTGCCTGCCTATCCTGCTTCTATTCATTGCGAATAATTGAGTTGTTGTCAAACACTTCTAACACTGCCTATCACAATAAATATGAGAAGACAGAGGGACTCTTTGAATAATCTCATTTTTGTGGCTGAGGAAGCTGTTTCTTTTGTGCTTGCCTGGGGAATGGCATAGCAACAGGAAATAAGAACGACAGAAAGAATGGAGAAAGCACTGCAGACTTTGCTTTATTGCTTTTTTTCATATCTCTGCATTGCATCTAAGACTCCAGTCCCACACCTGTGATTCTGCAGGGACTTCTTTTGTGCAAAACCCCATGGTTTGCTCATTACAGCAGCAGCGGGATGAGCCTGGTGGATGGGGACTGTAGAGTGGGGACCAGGGATGCCAGACATACAAGAGCAGCTTTGCACAGGTCCCCAGCTGAGGTGCCCATAAGGTGTGGGGTGCTTGTCAGAGAAGTGGGGCATGTTTGGGTAATGATTGACTGAACACCTACCTACACAAGACTCCCAGGCTGCAAAATGTCACTGGTGTGACTGAAAGCCCATCAGAGAACACAGAAAACTTGCTTGTACGTGACAAACCAGCCTAACTGCGTGGAGGGGCTGTAGCTATCTCCAAGCAAGCTCATGTGCTGCTCTGGGCTTTGCTCTAGTCCTTGAGTCCTGCAGAAGGACTCACATGATACTTTTGATCACTGTGGCTCCAGCAGTGGCCCTTTTCTTACAGACCAGGGTGGCTTTTCTTCTCCTGTGCACGTCCTTCCACCACTGCGCTACTTCAGCAGTTTCCTAAGTCCCATTTCCCACATGGTCACAGCTCTCCATATGCTATTGCAATTCCCTTTTCCCCATCTTTTAATCTTTTCCTTTCTATAACAAACGTATTCCTTGCTGGTTTCAACAAGCTCCTTGGACTTTCTGTCATGGTGCTGCTTTGGGGGCAGGGGGCGTTATCATGCTCTGCATGCTTGGACTTCTGCACACAGTCATGCAGAGGATGTGGGCTGAGTAGCTGGAGCATTGAAAACGTGACAGTGAAACTCTCAGAGGTTTGAAGAAGACAGGTGGATTTTTTCACCTCCATTTGAATTGGCACACAGCTTGGGTACACAGCCCCATGTCTGGAAACAGCTTCCTGTCTGGTCTCCAGAGAAACACTGACCTCCCCCCCTCCTTTGTTACCTCTCACTTGAATTTCAGTTTTGCTCAGAGCTGTCTGCTCTCCAGCCTCTCTCAGTCTCTTTCATAATGTTTCTGAAATGATAATGCAGGCTGAGCCAGAGCAACAGCCATAGGAAGAATCACCCTCACATCTCCACCCTCAAGAGTTTCCTGAGGATCAGGATTCTTCCTGGAGTATTTCTGGACATGGTGTGATGAGTTTCTCAAAAATTCCCTTTCTCCATTAGGGCCCTGACATTTCTGCTTGGACTTTAATGCAGTGCAAAGATTAACCCAGAGATGCTGCAGCAGAAAGCTGTTGCTTGTTGCAGCAACCAGAGCAAACCTTTGATATCTGGAGGCTGATTCAACCATCGCCTTCAAAGGGCTCTCACTGTCAGACAAGCCTTTGCCACAGTGATAATGCAGCAGTTTGAGGGCCCAGAGATGGTTTTATATGTCCAACATCGCTTTTGTAGAGAATAAGATGTGCTTGGGACCTATTACAGTCCCTGGCAATTAGACAGAGTGCAGCATCTCCAAAATACCATTGTCCATGCAAATTAATTAATTCTGTACCCCTGATACAAGGGCTGTTCCCGGTGTTTTGATGGCAGTGGTTAGCAATGGCAGTGCTGGAGGCAGCTGGCCTAGCTGAGTGTGTCGGCAGCCTGGGGCTGCTGGGGTGAGGAAGAGAGTGCTGAGGCCACCTTTCACCTGGGCAACTCCTTTCCTGGAGGCCAAGTGACTTCCACAGGCCACACATCAGCTCTGGGGCACTGTCATCCCTGGAGTTCCACCAATGTCTGGCTGAAGGTAACAGGCCACAATATCTCTTTCCACACTGTAATTGTTGGCATGTTTTAATAAATTCCTCCAGGGACACGTGCCATATAAAACGTGTAAGTCAAACAAACCGGAAAGCAGATCAGCTTTGCACTGTCATTTATATTGGAAGAGTAGGCATGTTAAATCCACTTTTCCACAAATCCTTTTCAATAAATCAGTTTTGGAGCAATGCAGCTGTTTGTCAGGTGCTTTACTGGTACTGTGCTCTCAATGACTCTCTGTGTTATAGGAGATTCTTGAAAGTTATGCTGAAATAGCCCAAACAGTTTTGGAAAAGAGAGGTGTGCATCCAAATTGCTGGAGTGAATGAGTTCATTCTATATACCAGGGAAATGCACAGCAAGTAAAAGGTGTCCAAAATTATAGGGCAGGTACTTTCAGAATGTTCTTGGCTGGCTCCACAAGCAGGTGTAAATCTGCAGGATGCATTAGAAGCCAGTGCAATTCAGATGCAAAGTGAGAGCCTTTGAGTAGTCCTGGAAGAGACAGCCTGGAACAGAGGAATACCTGGCTCCTGCTCATTAAAATAGCTGTGCCTGGGAGCATGATGGCTACACCTGCTCTGTAGGAGTACTGGCAGTGCTTCCTGCAGGGCACAGGTTGGGCACTGTCTTCTGAAGGCAGGTATAATGCTCAGAGCCACACCCAAATTTGCACAAGGTATCCTGGGTGCTGGCAGTGATTAGTATCACGAAGTAAAAGGACTATGAAGAAAACATGAAATGGAGGTGATGAGAAAATTGGGCAGCTGATTGTTGTCAAAATATCTTTCACTGGCTCTGTTCTAATGAATAATGTATCGTGGCTGCTGAGCTGGAAGGCCCCATCCCCTTCTACTGCCTTCACTCACCTTAGTTTTGCAAGACATATCTTCTCCCACAGAAGATCAGAGTCCCAGGATTTCATCTTGGCTACAAATGGTGTGGGAAAATTATCAGCCCCTGTTAATACTCTTTAGGGCAAAATACCTTGGGGTTTGATTCATTTCCACTGCCCTCCAGCTCGGCCTAAAGGTGTTCAAGCAAGCGGAAGAAGGAGCCAAAGCACCCTGGCTAAATCCTATGGGATTTTGGTAAAATTTAGTTTTCTTTACACATTTTTGAACCTTAAAGATCTGCATTGCATTCAGTCATGTAACTATACAAATTGAAAACTCAGCTTGGCAAAAATTACCCCAGAATCCCTTGTTGGCCTCTTTCCTGGAATGCCAGCTGTTCCAGCCAAGCAGAGGCCAGGCTCTGCTGATTTCCCTAGCCTTGCAGATACCTGCTCCAGATTTGGCATTTTTTAAAGAAATAATTTAACATACAGGTGGTTTGGGGGTTGAAAGTCACTGTTTTTTTGTAGATTGCCAAGACTGATGTGACATCAGGTTTGGATCCAACTACTATCATCAGGGAACTGAATTCCAGTTTTAGCAAAGGATGCAGTTTGAAGTCCATCTCTGTATTCAGTGGCAGGTATTTTTGGACAGGAATAAACCCAAGAACTCTTTTCCTCTGAACTGCAGTTCAAATGAAGCAAATTCTGTATAAAAACTGATTTTATTATGACCAAAAAAAAATCCAAAAAAACAGTGATGCAAAGTGCCAACCTCAAAGCCTGTGAACATTTTCTAGGTTTGCATATTGGAAGTTATATATATTTTTAAATGTTAGACATTTAAAGGTTTTGCAGATTCCTGATGTAGAGCAGAACACAGTGAATCGCTTTGGATTCATGGGGCCACACTCCCACATAATGCCACTACACATTAATTGGCTGCATAACCAATACCTCTGCCTGAAAGTTGTATTTTTGCTTTGCTGCAATGCACTTAGAATTACTGGGACATGTTGAGTGATGCCCTTTACTGAAAGCTTCTATCATGTAACATATATGCACGAAAATCAGCCCTAAGTGAGAGAGAGGTTAATGGGGGAGCATGAGAGATAACAGTGATAAATTGAGAGAGGGAAGGTTCCAACTAACAACAGAGTTAAAAAAAGATAATAATTCACCATGAGACCTGTCCACATCGGAAGAAGTTTCCCAGAGAGGCTGCATTTGGAGTGTTGGGATGGACAAAGCCCAGTGCAACTTAGCCTGAATTCAGTGTTGTTCCTGCTCTGAGTAGGAGACTGCACCAGAAATCTCCTGATGTCCCTTCCAATCTGAACTGCTCTATGGGAAGTTGCCATTAGCATGCTTTGGCTATTTAAAAGCAAATTGCCAGGTTTCCAGGTCTCTGTTACCAGGAGCTCAGCTTTTCAATACAAAGAGCCATTTTTGCACAATGTCTGGGAGCTCATCCTCAACAGGTGATCCTCAGTGTGCTCCTACACACCTGTCCAGAGCTCTGCATGAGCACTGTCTTTATCACCCTTTCCTGGCCATGAGCTGACCTATTCACAGCAGAACAACTACAGGGATGTGGGAGACACTTATCACATGTAACAACATTCAGGTTTTTCCCTCCAGTGGCACAGGTGATCAGGGTTAACCTCAGCAAGATGTTCAGGAGATTGACTGAACAAGCAGCTTGTTCTCAACCACCCATCTCCAGCCTCCATTCCCCTGAACGGAAGGGGGAACCAGTGCAGATGTTCCACTGACTCCCTTTTGCAGCAGTTGCTGCTGAGCCATGAAGTAACCATTCAGATCTCCTCCCTTCTCTGCTCAATTTTTCACTCTAAATTAAAAGTGCTGATGGGCTGCATTTGGCAGAATAATAGGCAGGCAACACAGGTTGCAATCTAAGTCTTTGATTCTGATCACCACTGCCATAATTTTATTGCTGTTGAATGAAGATGTGGGTGAATTCCAGCAGGGAATTTACAATCTACCTCTGTGTTAGTAATTACTGATTTGATTTCCAGGTGTCCTGCAGCTGAGTATTGTAGTTTCACATCAATATAAGGTTTCCATCTTTCCTTGGGAGTTAATTGTGTAACATGCAAACAAGAAATCAGCCATGGAAACATGGAAATTCCCAGGACATCATTTCCTCTCTTTTGTTCAAAATTATGTTGAAAAGGTGGGGTTGGGTGGACACAGCTGGGACAAGACCAAGGATTTGTGCAAGGTGAAATCAACATACAAAGAAAAAAAAGGTCAGTTAGCAAGACTTTGATTCTGAGTGTCACAGTACAAAGTGTGGGGGGAAGAAAGATGCACAAGTTTCAGTCTCTCTCTGTTCACTGTGCTTCTCTAAAAGCCCTGTGCCACACACCAACAGAACTGATTGGTCAGAGTGAGGCCAGTGAACAAAGATGGCCATGCTGAAGGCAGAGCTATTGCCCTCATTCACTTATACAGAAAGCCTTTGACATAATAGCTTTTAAAAGGAGGAAAATTTGTGTCAATCCAGACCAGGCAAATGCTTTGCAGTGCTTGGTGTCTATGCCTCACAGATAAGAATCCTTCCTTCAATCTGCAGCACTGTCAGCACAATTAAAATGGCAAGAAGATATCATGAGATGTGCACAGCAAAAGAGTATTAAATTATTTTTTCTTTCCTCAGGATATTTCTTCCCACCGAATCTATCTACCACTTTTAAAGTGACACTATGACTTTAATGAATACTTTCTTGCCATTGGGGCTGCTCTGGGTAGAAAGGCAGGTAAGGTTTAAACAGGAAGAGGTCCTTGATGTCGACAAAATGATGGCTTTCAAATCTGAAATCCACTTGAGCAGCCTGGTGCAGCCAAAGGGATGCACCAGGTCCCCTTCCTATTGCTATGTCAAGGCAACCACAGAACTCAGAAAGGTGACCCACCCCAGAGGCACTTTGAGCAGACCGCTGCAAAGAGAGGCTAGCTTGGGCACACAGCAGTGACACACAGCCAAAAAGTAGCTGGTCCCTGCAGAGCCCTAGTGCTGTCCCAGATAAAAACCCAGGCCAGGTTTCTCCCTGAGCGCCTGCTCTGCTCCACTGCCACCCCCCACGGCTCCAGCAGGAGTGCTGCTCTCTGAGGCCAGCTTTGTGTTGTGCTTGGCAAGCAATAAGGCCCTGAAAATAATCTCTTGTATTAGCTGAAACCCTCTCATGCCAACTTCGTGATCCCTCTGACATATTTGCTGCCAGCTTTTGGTGTCAGCGTGTTGGCCCGTGTCTCAAAGCAGTTACATTTTTAATGCTGCACAATGCGTACCTTCTCTCCGTGCATCCCTCTCCTGTGGATGAGCAGGACTTGGGGAATTTGGCTGCATCCTCATTTTCCCCAGTAAAGACTGGGGACTGATGGAGAAAATGATCTGTGGTCCCCCACAGTGTGTACCAAAATGGCATGTGGTAAGTCTCATTCTGATTTCTAAAATGCTGGGTAACAGCCAGCGTCTCTGCTCCTCCAGCCCCATACAAACTCTTCGGGACTGTCAGTTCTCCAAGGCCTTATTTGAACAATTCACTGAAGAACTGGAAGGGATAAGGTGATCTGAAAACACAGTGAAATTTTCCAGAAAACTCAGGAAGGTTATTGTTGGTTTTTACCATATTAAGAAATAACTCCAGTCCACAGAAAAATAGTATCAAAGGATTGAAGGGAATTGAACAGCCATCCTTGTAAAAAATAACCTTGTAATAACAATCAGCCAAGCACACCTTGAAGTAAAGCCCGAGTAGGTGTAGGAAAGCAAATGTTTTAATGTCCTCCTGTAACCTCCTTCCCCCAGGGGCCAATTTTCGCTTCACCTTTAGAGAAACCAGGCATTTTGCCTAGTTGGGTTTTGCTGGGCATTAACAGAAGTCCAGGCAGGAGTCCAGTGTGCACCAGGAAAAAAGCCCTTTAGTTGTTGGGATGTAGAAACTGGTTCCAGTCCTGTGATGAAGAACGACTGCAAGGCGGTTGGTGAAACCAGTCTTTGCTTTGTCCTGCAGAGCTTTTGTGACTACCAGGCTGTGCCAGGCAGTCTGGGACCTGAGGAATAGAGACAACTGCTGAAAGGACAAGTTTTGTAATAACAAGATCAAAACTCAAAGCAGCAAAGGGTTGAAAATAGGGTAAAATAGAAGGCGGCCACAGCTATGGCACAAAGCCGTGAGGAGCTTCAGTGACCACGCAGGGCTGGACATGCACCTGCAGAGCAACCCAAGCCATTCATCAGCTGGAAAACGAAACAGCATCTGTGTTTTTCTCTAGCTCAGGCTGCCTTCTTGTATTCAAGCCCATTACTGAGTATTTTGCTGCAATGGATTAAATATCTCAGGTGGCATTTCACTGATGCAACAAAAATAGTGAAAGTTGTACAGTTCTGAAAAAAATTCTTCTGACTCAGCATTTCAGCTGTCCTTCATAGCAATGGTATTTTTCTATCAAATACCATTTGGTCTCCCAAATTAGGAGATCAATCTCAATTTTGTCCACAGACAGGGAAGTTCTGGTATTTAGATTTTGTCTACATGCACAAAATAAAAGCAAACTGCAATTTAATTTTTGTGGACAAAATGCGTTTGGGTTCTTTCACATTTCTTTTGGCATTCCTTCCTGTTGACAGCATGATTTGCACAAAATTACAGTCTGTTGATAAAAATGTGCTGAAATGTCTTTCGGTTTCATTGACTGAATGATTTGCAGTAAGAGGTTTGACAAAATGCGTGTTGTCGACAGAATGAAATGGGGCGGGTGGAGGAAAGAATACACTTCAGACATATGGAGCGAGCAGTTACACACTTACTTGGTTTGTTAAAAACTCTGCTCAGAGTCTATTAAAAGAATTTTCTGGGATTCAGATAAGACAATAGTTACTTTGGAAAATCTCATTTGCACAGATACATCTGGCAGTGGGGAAAGGCACAAAGAAAGTTAACGGGTGCAGAATTTGGCCAGAGATCATTGCAAGTGCTGTTCTACTTCTTTAGATGTCTTTCTATCCAAATAAATTTCCTCCATTAAGTTTACAGATTTCCTCATGCAGCTTTTAAGGGAATACTTGTACTGGAAATGAATGAGACAGGGAAAAGAAGTATGTTAAAATTTATGAAAACATCTGTTGGAAGTTCTGAGAAAGATGCTTTTGTTTTAATCATCTAAGCAAGACTGATGGATTTTATCAGAGCTAAGTACTGAAGAGTCCCAAATGGGCTCTTTATCCCAAAGGCAAAGCACTTAAGCATGTGCCTAATTTTAAGCATGTGAATAACGGTCTCGTTGACTCCAGTGGAAAACTCAAGTGCTACAAGCTGAGTATGCTGGATTCTAAGATACTTGAGATTAGTGTTAAAATCATGACAAAATTGTATCAAAAAATAGTCTTGACCGTAACCTTACAAAATTATTACAGTTAGGACCAAGTGTTTTTGGTAAAATAAATCACATTAGGTATATACATCTTGCATGTATTAGGATAGGTACTGATGAAACAAGATGAACAATCATTTATTCAAGGAGATTGTCTTGATAAGCCTTAAGTGCAGTAACACAGAAAGCATCAACCTGGTGGATAAGCAAAAATCTTGTCTGAAGTGATACGGCTTCATTTTATCCAAACTTGTTCGTTACACAATATATATACCACTTTAAGTCAGTTCTGCAAAGAACTTTAGCACCTTTTTTTTTTTCTTCCCCCTAGCTGTTTTCTCACAGCAGCATCCTTTTGTTGAGCACCAAGTCTGGCTGTCAGTCAGAGAGGAGGAGGAAGAGCAAGAGTCAGATCCGTGCTCTCTTTCAGGAGTGGTTCTGTAGGTGTGGTAACGAGCTGTGGCTTCTTCTGGGAAATTTGGGTTGTGAATTAAGTTGTAGATGGTGTTAAGTTTCCATCACAGTGTCCTGCTCAATTTTCTGTAAAGGTTTCTATGGGTATCAGAACATGGTGCCAAAATACCCTAAGCCAGTATTCCCGACAATTATTCTTATTTCAGGATGTAAATGCCTCCATTCCACCCACACACTAAAAATCCCACTGGCAGGAGCTGGATCAGGGGAATAAACAATCATTCTTCATGTGCACATACTCAGTTCATTTCACTCTGCTGTCAAAACCGATTGCATTTTTCTGTTCAAACAACAAATGTATCAAACCAAAGGAAAAACCTGTGAAAAATGCTGTTTGCACAGGGGCAAGCGTCTTGTGGCTGGATGTGTCAGGAGCTGAGGAGCAAAAGAGCTGTAGTTGATAGGCTGGAGGAAGAAGGAGTCCAGAATTCACCTCAAATTAGAGCAGACTTCGGGTTACTCTGATGTTTGTGGTCCTAAAAGCTGATTTTCAGGAGTTTCAGTTTGACATAAGGCTTAACCTGGAAGCTGAGGGAATGAGCTGAGGAAGGATCAGTCATGTAAGCCAAGAGCATCTTCATGGTGCCTATCAACTCTTCTGTTCTCATGAGGAGGTCAATGCTCATGGTCTTTTCAGACAGGCTGTAGCCAGGAGACCAAGTGCTATCAAGCTTGACTCATTCCACGCTTGCACTTGGTGGCTATTGGTTCACAATTTTGAAAGATCTTAATATACTTTGCACGTGCCCCTTTTGAATGGAAATGCTGTTTAATGACATTTAACAGTGAAAGAATCACAGCTGGAAAACAAAATGTTTTGCAGAAATTTTGAAACTGCCTTTTTTTGACCATGAAAAAGCTTCTTCTATTTTGCTTGAATGATTTAATCATTCTTTTAGTTCTTAAGCAGTAATTGTCTTCCAGCTAACCAAGAGTTGGAAGTGCAGACTTGTCTTCAAACCTAGCAGGGGGTGTTGCTTTTATGTTACGATGTGTGCACATCTTTCCACTGAAAATTTGCATTTGTTTAGGGCTGACTCTACAAGTTGGGCAAAATCTCAGGAAAACAACAATCCAGGTAGATTTCTGGCCATAAATTCAAGAAGTCGTCAGCTGGAGGGAGGGTATAATGCAGGTACTATTGTAAATACATTTTCTAGAAGGAGATTTGTGTGGGGAAAAGAAAAAGATACACAAAAATAGTTGGATTTTTCAAAGCCATGGAAAGAAAAGGTAATAGTAGAACTGAAGAGAAATGGAGAATTTAGGTCGAATTACTTCAGAGAATATAAGCTAAAAGCTGCCAAAAAGAGTCCATCAAAGTAAAATTTACACTTGAATTTAAAACCAGGCAGATTTTTCTGAAAGAGAGAGAATGCTGGAGTACAGTAACCAAGCACAGAGCTGGGGCTTACCTAACCATAGGGAAGGGTAGAGTCTGTCAGAGCATTTTCTAATTCTGGTTCTATTATCTGGGAGTAGAGCAGATGACAAATCTGTTAGTTCAGAGTGTTGACACAATACACTTTTATCACTTTTTGTCAACATAACATAATTGTGTTCAGATTACTCCGTCACAGGGGAATAGCCATAAGATCATGCTGTCCATAAAAATAAATGTCATGTTCTATTTCTGGGAAAACAAGAGGGAAATAGGAAAAAGCAGTGCAAGAAAAGAAAAACCTTGAGCAAACTCCATTCTTTGGACAGACTTTTAGTTATACAGACACTGAGATAGAGCAGTGGTTCACCCAAACCTGACACTCTCAGACTCCTGTGTTAGATGCCAAGTTCATGTGCCTCTGGTTTGTTTCCCTCCCTGTCACCCCATCCCATCGAACCCAAACACTCCAGTGCTCTCTTCCAGAAGTCTTGTGTAATTGATGCTAACTATGGGTCATGAGCAGTGTGTCAACAGCAGAGATTACAGAAATCCACTGAGGAGGGAGAACAATGCTCTGCAGGGCTTGGGGTAGTCAGGGAGTGGAGCAGTGAGGCTGAGATGACAGGGAGGTCTCCAGTTTGAGTTATCAGCCTGAGTGCCTTTGTTGTTGGACATCATGGGTCACATTCGCAACTCCCTCTACTTTGGGGACATGCAGTTGTGGCCTCTCAGCTTCTCCATCCCAAGCTGGATGCTCTCTGCCTGTGAGAGGGAAGACATTAAATTGCACATTGCTCTGTTCCCCCAGAAGATCATTCCACCTCAGGCATTCGTTTCCTAGACAAAATGCAAACTCAGCTGCAGGAACATGCCACATTTTTCAAGATTAAGCAAAGCAAGCACTAGTATTTCTAATAAAGCAGTTGGAAATATTCTGTTGGCTTCATTCTAACAAGTAAAAGTCTGCCCATCCATCATCTTTCTTTGTGACATTCTGGAGACAGCTGTAAATGCAGATCTGGGGGCTGAAGGGGTTTTGGGCAGGTATCGGTGTCTGTGCACAGTAGACAAAGGGGATTATTCAGTGTAGGGAGGAACCAGCATCACTTTGGGCTCCCTCATGGTCCAACACAGGTGCAGTCCCTCCCAATTTCCTGTACTAATTACAGTATGAATCACAGCAATGAATTCAGATTCAGAATTAGGAACATATTTTTGAGGTAAAAAAACAAACAGAAAAACAAAGTTCGTTGTCAAAATCGAAATTCCCTCTTCCTTGTCCCAAATTTTATTTTCTCATAAAGTCAAGTCACGTCTCACACCTTCCCATTAGTTTTTGACGTGCTGCTTTACCAACTGAGAGACCCAGAGGGGATGGGGGATGTAGGAGTCTTAAAAAAGAAATAATTAATCTCCACTGAGACTAACATGCTGCCACATATCACTCAGCATTGCATCAATAGCCCGATGGAGTCAGGAGAGGTGACTGAGAAGGAAACAGGAACTAGCTCTTGATGTTTGATGATGAAAACTGAGATATTTAAAATCTCCAGTGCCCATTTGCTATGCAGTCTGTTCAGACACATTCAGTGTGATTACAGCACCCAGACAGAAGAGTGTCATCTTCGGTGCTTCTGGTGCCACTTTTATGGCAATTTAGAAAATGATCACATAGAGATGGAAGCACTGATTAGTTAACACAGAGCCTTCATGTATTCTGCTCATGCAAAGCTTTGAACTTCTGGAAGCTGTTGCACTGAGGAAATGTCTATCCTGTAGGTAGCTATGATTAAATTGCTGTCATTATTTACTGACACTGTGTGTAAGCTTTGTGCTTGAGACAGAGTGTCACCAGTCTAGAGGGGCAGCTACATCTTAGATGCAGAGAAGTTGCTCATTAAACAAGAGGCTGTTGGGAGAAAGCATCAGCCATCAGCCTCTAATTGCTGCCACCTTTTGAATAGAGGGGCTGATACCACATTTAAGCCTGAAATGCAACACGACTGCAGTTTTTGTTTGAGTCTTCATTTTGCAGCCCAAAAAAAGGCTTTTAGGCTGAGATCCAGAGTGAGAACTGACCCTGGTACCTTCCCCCAGGTTAAATGTGAGCAGGTACACAAACAGGCTTTTCTTTCTACATTACCCAGCCTAACTTTCCTCCCTGACCCTGCCCATGTCTCTTTTTCAGTAGCATTACAGAGTGGTGGAGCCCAGTCTTCTCTGACAGTTTTCAACTCACCCAAGTACATTGTTGCTGTTTAGAAAGGGAACTCTTTTTTGCTTGCAGAAGCAAAATTCGCTGGAACAAGCTAGGAGGAGTACAAAACCCATCCAAAAGCTCCAAAACCAGAATAATGAGCAAATTCTAGAGATATGGAACTGTGCTCTAAATGGTTTGCAGAAGGCACATGGCCATAGCAGGGAGCACAGGCAGGTTGCAACACGTTGCTTCCAGTATGTTCTCTAGCTGACTAGGTCCTTATCCAGACCTAGTATCTCAGCACACTCCCATTCAGTGGGACACCCAACCTTGGAGCTCTCCTCTGTGATTTGCAGCCAGATTTGTTTGTTTGTTTCTTCGTAGTTTCCATTTGCTTCAAAGCAAGTGGTCTGATTTCCCCTTGGTTTGGGTTCTAAGATATTTATATGAAAGGATGAGAAATGATGATATGCATAGCTAGATACTCAGAGGACTGTCACTAGTCGTGAGGATTGTGAGCAAGTAGCTGGCAATTAAACTGATGTTTCAAAGAGAGTAGCCGATAAAGTGTCATCTGGTCACAGCTGTTCAGCTGCTCAGATGAAATGCAGAGGGTTTCTCAGGTGGAGCAGGCAGGGAGGAGACACCAAAGCATGCTATCTTTGCTTCTGGAAGGTCTAAATGAGATCACAGTGGAGTAGCAGCAACAGATGTTCGCTCCAATCACTGTGTCAACATCCAAAAAATCAGTATGACAGGGAGGCATCACCCTCAAAGTATCGTATTTGACAAAGTGGCCCTGGAGCAGGTGGAGACCTTCAGATAATTGTTTTTGCTCCATGACAGGTGAGCAGTGTCCAGCTCTCTGGAGATGCACTCAGGGCTGGCTGCCATCTGAGCCTGATGAATTGAGGCTGAGTCTCAGATGTAGCCCTCAAGTAGGCATGGGACTGAACTGTCGTTAGGCAGATTGTGGCAGATCAACTGAGAGACATAAAAAGCATATGAAGTTTTGAGAGTTCAACAGCATAACTGGTACATATAGATTAAAAAAAAAAAAGGTAACATTCCTCATCTCTGGCTTTGCTACTTAAAAGGGGTACGTTTCCTTTTAATTCATGAAACAAACACATCTGATTTTCCATTAAATTTAGCTTAATGGAAATGTTAAAAGAATACTCTAATTCAAAGTTGCTTAACTCAATGCCTTTTTTTGCATAATCACTGGTGACCAAGTGCTAAAATACAGCACTTTGAAAAAAATTAGGGGCTTTGAAAATAGCACATCAACATCTCTCCAATTTCACAGTCACCACTGTCTTTCTCACCTAATTTCATTCTTTTCTAAAATAGATTGATTAGCTGTGCCTATTTGGTATGAAGCACAACTTCTCTTTATGAAGGCACCAGTACCAAAAAAAGGTAAATGGGGACAGAGAAGGAAATAATAAGTGATTCAGCTTGACACTTTGACTAGTGATACAAATGTCAACACAGCCACTATTCAGTGAGATACTTATGTATATGCTTGTATTTAAGCATGCGTTTAAGTCTGTTTGGATTCAACTTCCTGCCAAGGACACACTTCACTTGTGGGATATATATGACTTAAGAATATGTTAAGTGTTTCAGTGATTTGGTACCAGACCAATAAATGCCCTTCATAAGTAGCTGACTAAGTATGTGCAGCTATTTCTCAGATAAAGGGTGTTCACAACTGTAGTTTGATTGCTGTGCTATCAGTCCTGCTGATCTTCAAGTATTGCATTGATTGAAGGACACTGAGGTGATAAAAGGAGTCTCTGATAATATGTCTCTGCATTTATGTACCTAGACTTCTTTTTGTGAGCCCTGGCAAAGTTGCTTTGTTATCTACGAAAAAAATCAGCAGATCTGCCAGTTTGTGAGTTATGGATGGGAATTAAGTGTTCTGTCATGATGGACTCCAGTACTGGCCAAGAATGCTGTGGGTGAGGTAGAGAGAAACATGAGCTAGACCTGTCAAACAAAGGTGTGAACAGCTTCAGATGCGGTCTGGCATTTCATAACCATCTTTCCAATGTCAAGGATCACCTTGGGTTTTCCAGGCATTTATGATTTTGATGCTCTGGAAGAGAACGTAAGGCCTGCCTTTGACACAGCAAAGTGAACTGATGTTCTGGAGCCGTTCCTGAGAATTCAAGGGAAACTGGAAAATTATGGAACTGACTGGAATCCTACAGCTTTGTGAATGACATCTCTTTCTTGGTGGAAGTCATCCCAAGCTTTTTATGTCTGTTTTCCTCTCCAGTGACAACATTTTCAGCCTCAGCACTAAGTATGCAGAGGGCCTTGTTGGGCAGCTGTCGGTGGTCCCACTGCTTGTTAAACACAACACTGGACTGTGTGGATGCTCAGTAAATGAGTGCAGTTCATCAGAGCCTTTAGGAAGCTAATTGGCTACTCAGCTATTGAAGGGTCAAATTAGTGCCTAGCCCCACTTGGCTCTCTGAACAGCAAGTGGTTAGGAGCAAGTCTGATTAGCACAGGTCTTTGCTGCCTTCCACTCCCCATGTACACCTGCGAACGAACTTTGGCTGTGGTGTGTGTGTGAAGTGGATAGAGAGAGACACAATCCCCAGAAATACCTTGCAGACAGTTAAAGGCTGTGCTCAATAGAAAGTGCAGGATGTGGATCTGCATTCTAGTTAGTTTAAAGCAGATGAAAAGCATCTGCGTTTATATCCAGACTTGTTCAGTCTGTCAATGGCTGAAAATCCATCAGGATTATTTCTATAGGATTTATTTTTCACAGCTGCAGACTTTCTTGCAAAATGATACATTACAGTTCAGTCCTGGAGTTTCATAAATGTCCCCTAACTTAACAGGACAGACCCCAATAGCAATACTAGGTGAAATTACTTGCTTGTGTGTTTTCTGAAGAGATGGTAGAACACCCGAATTGGCTCCAGGCATGCTGATTATTGTTTTGATTTTGAAAACAATTTCTTGTGGCCTGGCTGCAAGCACATGAACTGCTGTCTTGAACATTCCCCAGAACTCAGATAGTTATTTATTATTTAAATACAAGCTAAGAGCGGGAAGCTCTTAAAATTTCCCAACTCTTGCCTCTAAAAATAAAGATCCATTAGTTCAACTGTGATAAATAATTCTTAATTGTTCCTTCAGGTGAAATTGGACTCTTAACTTCTATCTCCTTGATTTTCCTTCTTGGCTTTCTTTAACTGTGGGTGCAGCATTTTTGTCTTGTTCCTCCAGTGGCATTCAAGTGTTAAAGCCAAGCTTTGTGAATCCATATGGAGGGCAATGCTAGTTTTGATGTAGTTCACACAGTAGCCTGGAATGACCCCCATCCACTCATGGTGACTCCTGTTTGTTTTGGCCAGTGCTTAGAGCTCCATTTCCCCCCTCTATCTGCAAGATATGTTGAATATCCTCCCTGTTTATGATCATACTCGCCTCTGATGTTTCTTTTTTAGCATTGTTATCCATCTTCTGAGTTAGACATAAACCCAAGGTCCTGAATGCTCTTAGTCATTGAAGATCTGGTGGCACATTTCACAAAAGGAGATGACTAACCTCCTTGTCCTGGCCATGGGCCAAATTGGCTAATTATGTTCTGCCTACCAGAAATTCCTCCTGCCCTCTCAAAGGCCATGTTGTTTTTCACTTTCTGCCCCAAACAGCTATTGAATAGATGCTATTTTTCACTCCATGCTACAGCTCAGCTGTGAACAGCACTTTAGGCTGGTAGCACGTCCTTCTGCTTGTAAAATGCTTTGGCTCTTGGGGGCCATGCTAAGGTATTAGTTTGATTTTCAGGAGAAGTCCCCAGTAGTTCCACACCTTGCTCTGGAAGGATTCTGTCCCCCTTTTCTCCTTACTAGCTATTATTATCTCTAGCTATTCCTATCTTGATAACATTTTTATGGAATGATTCCAGCATTTATTCTGTTTCTCATCTTTCTTTTCTTGGTGCCTTTAGAAAGGAGTGCAGGGGAAGGCGCTCAGCTGCTGTGAAACAGCCCATGGTCCACGAGCTCAGAGTTGTGTGTATTTCCAGTTGCTGAGAAATCCAGCCAAGGACTTTTTCTGTGTATGGGAGAACTTCTAATTTAAATGAGTGCTATTAACTCTCATTGTCTTCTGGTTGGTTTTTAGTTTAAAATTAACTAAACATATGACTGAATTTTTCTCAGGGTGGATTCCAAAAGAATCCAGGGGGTAGAAGACTGTGGTGAGACTTGGCAGGTAGTAGGGCTGCCTCTGTAAAGCCTGTTCACTCCAGCTACAGAATGCTCTCTCAAACTCACCTATTACCATCTTAAAGATATTTCACTCAATCAAAAAAGATGTTGTGTAAAACAAAAGATACCAGGTCATGCCAAGAAGTATGTGGGAAGGGTAGAGAGAATGTGTGAAGCACCAAGAATTATGTGCCCAAGGATAATCAGATTTGCACCATTTTTCTATTCTTTTCTGTTCTATTTGATCGTGGCTTGCCAAAATCAACACCAGTGATTTTAATACAGGTGCCTTTGTTCCCAGAAATGGTCTGAATGCAACGTGGGATTATGAATTATTTCCCACATCATACTGAACCTTGGGAAGTTTTCCATGAAGTGGGTAATCCTTTTATTATTTATTTTCTCTTGTCCTGTTTGCTGCTATTAACTTCCCTTACCCAGCTTTGACGCTGCTGTTGCAGTACTTTGCTCTCCCACACCATGGTGTGACAATGGGGCAATACCCATTACAGATGGAGCTTGTAAATGTGACTTTGGTTGCTAATGTGTCTTGGAAAGGCAAATACAAATAATATCTGAGATTTTAGTATTGCAAATGAAATGGAGGGGCTGTTGGCCTCAGTAGAGTCAAAATTTGGGATCAAGGCTGAAACAGAAAAAGGTCTTGGAAATCTGCAAGCTGCCTTCCACACAAACCCTTCAGGCACATTCAAATGTAGAATATGAGAACTAAGTAGGAAAATTAAAATAATGGAAAAAATTGCCTCAGTTTCACTGTTCCTTTAAAACAAGCAATAAGGGTCCCTCTTACAGAGGTTTTGTGGGACAAGTTATGTCACATCTTTCTGTATCAGGTTTACCATCAGTAATGAAAGGATGACAGGATTTCTCTGCCCTACCTGCCTGCCTTATTTGCAAAATAGCTTGAAAACCCCTGGAAATGGTGCAATGAGAGTTCAGATTGCTTCATTCAAAACCATTTTAAGTTTCGGTCTTTGGAGGGGTAGGAAATCGTACGTTTTATACAGTGAAAAGACAGCAGCTGACCTATTAGTTTGCATCCTATATATAGTGATCCATCAACACCAGGATCAATTTCCTGAAGGTCACCAGCTCTTTTAAATCCTGCCATTCTCTTTGAATTCAGACAGTGGGGATTTGGCTTCTCTCTTCCTCACCTGCATTTTCCCTCTGTTCCCTTCTGATAAACACAGGCATTGCAGCTTTAAGATTTTAAGACCTTTCCCAGATGGAAAAGGTCATTTGTCTTTCACTACTCAACACTTCCTTCATGAGTTCATTTAAACATTGCCAGGCATCAGAAGAAGAGAACTCAGCTGTAGGGTTATCTGTGTCTTATTCCCCTTTTGTGTAGGTGGCAAAACTGATCTAGAACAAAACTGTTTGGTTCCCATAGCAATTTACAACATGTAGCGACCATAATACTGTACTCTTCCCACTCCTTATCTACACCTGTTATTTCTTCCTTTGCCACCCAGCTAAGAGCTGTAACACTGGCACTATTTTGAATGGCATCAAGCAGACCATTTCCTAAGTCTCATGCAATTTCTCCCTGTTTTCTGTAAGGACAGGACATATTTTTAATCTAAATAGCAAAAGGCAAGCATTTTATTAGCCACTTGCAATTGGATTCTCAATGAAAAGTTAATTAAAGGAGAGGAATGAAGAGATGTTACAGTGCATCTACTCATCTTGGTACATTATTTATATGAATCAGTCATCAAAATTAGTCATGTTCACTATCTTGCTGTGTGTGGTCTGGTTTGAAATGATGTGTTTGTTTCCATTCAGCTCCACTGGATACAGTTAAGATACACATTTGATGTGTTATGCAGTTAGATCATATTTTGAAAGTTATGGCCTCTATCTCTCTGTATCTGCAGGCTCAGAGTCAAGGGACCATTAAAAGCTTTCAGCTAAATTTTGCAGTGTGTGCCTGAGATGAGACAAGTGACAAAAGTCATCCTTTACCGTAAGTTAACAGGCACAGCTGCCAAAACCCCTGCTGGCCTGGTGCCGGCTGCCAGCATGTCCCCTCCTGGACTTCTGCTGTGTTTCAGTTTGCTGGGTGCTGGGGTAAGTGGAGGAGTGGCTCACAGAGCCTCGGGACAACAGGGCCCTGCTGTCCTCCCTGCCAGTGGCAACAGAGCAGCACCCCTCGCCCCCAGACCCTCACCAGTCTTCAGAATGCTCCCCCTCCATCAGGGAACAAGATCCCTCTGGCTCTGCAGTTGGACACCAGTAAGCTCTTACCCACTGCAGGTACCACATCACCTGCTTATTTTGCTCACTTTTCTACTTAGAATGTGCACCAGAAGAATCAGGGCTAATAAAGTAATTTCAAGGTCTCCCTGCTGGGTGGTCAATGAACTGCTCTTTCCCTCCCTGCCTTGTCGCATCCTCTCCTGCAGAGAAAGCAGATAGAGTTACGAATTTCAGGAGAGGAGAATAGTTTAATGATCCCTCCTTAAGGTCACTGTCAATGCTGTTGCATAAATTGACCTACTAGGGGCTTCTGTAAGAGCAGTGAAGTTAGCTGGACACGGAGGGGTGTAGTGTTACAAAGCAGTGCATGGAAGTTGCCCACTTAAATCACTGAAGCATTTTAATTGACATTCAGTAACTCTCTCCTTTTCTGACAGCTGCCTTTAAAGAGAGCACGGCTAATGCCAGTCATGGGGTCGTTCCGTGCTCTCTGCTACAGCTCCTGGCTTGAGCTGCAGGGACAGAGCATTCCCTGAAAATTTCATCAATTCTCTGCAAAGGGCCAAATGTACGAACACAGGCACTTGCCCAACACAGCACATGGCTGTGAGCAAGTGCAGCTTCCATGGGAAGAGATGGGTCAGGAAATAAGAGTCCATGGTGGCTGTGGCATGTCCAGCTCAGGGGAGAGTTGAGGCTCTCTGCAAGTTTTTCCCAGAAGATATGGGAGAGTTTGCCTGCTCGTTTTGGGAGGCTGGGAAAGCAATGCAGGGAGATGGGAAAGTATTCTGGCTCATTCCCTTTCCCTTCAGTCCTTCATCACCTTTGCTCATTGATGTCCTTCAATTCTATTGCACTTTTAAACTGGTGAAAGGCTTCTCAAATTTCACATCAGCATCTCCTTGTTTGAAGATAATATGCTTTCACAGACTTTATAATGTGGCAATAATTTAATGAACTCCAGCTTTACTCTGCATCAGCAAAATACCCTCTCACCATCATACTGCTTTGCTTACTTGTGGGCAACTTAATATTTGATATAAGGACATGATAGGAAATTCATCTTGCAGTCTCAGACCAGATATATTGATCCTATGGAATGGAGATTTGTGCTCTTGAGCATCTTCTCTTATGTACATAGTTCTGCCAATAGCTATAACAAAAGGGAACTTATCTTCAAGCTATGAAGGGGCAAAATGGAAGAGAGCAAACCTCAAGAAATGTAGTGATGAAAGTCTAAAATGTATTTTAGACCAAGATACTTTTCTGCTTTCTGAATATATTTTGCAGGGGTTTTTTTATCTTGAAGCAAATGCACACCTATAGTTGAAATGCACAATGCTTCTGAGGGATTGCAAAGTGGCTTAAGAAACCTCACAGCTCTGATGAGCCCAGTACAGCCACTCTTGCTCCTATTGGGTAGGGCTTCACTCTGCAAACAGTCTAATTTTTTCCTGACATTTTCCTCTCTAAACTGTTTCTTGCAGTGGGTGAAAATGGTGATCCTTTTTACTCTGCTCCTGATAAATGAGGCATCTGGTGTAAAGAAAGCTCTCAGATACATTGTGAACGAATGGGGGGATACCAGACATGAAAAACCTGACTGAAATTTTAGTGCAGCTTCTAGCAAAGCTAGGAAGCAAGTCTAGATTATTTTCCTTATTTTATAACCTTTTCTCATTATTTTTCTGGTTACAATGACTAAATTCAGGGTCAATATCTTCAGTTTCCCACAGAGGCACGATTCATTTTATGTTCCAGACTGAACTCCAGCAGTAAGCATAAAATGGATATCTCTTGATTAAGGATACATCTCCTCTGACTTTCCTCATAAGATATTAATAAGAGAGAGGCATTATCAGTTTCCATTTAACAGGTGTGTGGAAGGAGGGGAAATCTCATAAGCATTTAATACCTTCTGCAGGAACATCCTTCATCAGCTTTTGCTAATTATGAGGCTGAAGACATTTTCTATTTTGTTTTCCATTTAAAGCTGAAGACAAACTTCAGGAGACAGCAACAGCAATTTATTTTCTAGGTTTTGCTTTCTCCATGTAAAGGAATGCCAAGGTAGCCTCACAGGGTTTCATTTAAAAACAAGAGTTCAGAGGAAAAAATACCACAGTTTTAGCCCACTGTCTCTGTTAGTTTATTAAAATATTAGTCTTGTAGGTGTGTTAGATTGATTTGCCTTCTAAGGTGTTTAAAAATAGCTGTGAGAATAATGGGTTTCATCAAAAATCATTAACTGGGACGTTACTTTCATTTTTTACCCATAGAACAAAGTGTCACAACCATATTAAACAAGCCAGACAGCATTTAGAGTGCACACAAACAGCCAGCAATTTTTATATATACTTTAACCCTGGAAAATCCTGAAAGATATTAGCCAACTTCCACTGCAGATTGGTCAGAATCCCCAGAAAAGATCAGATTGTTCAAAGTGGCTGGTATTTGTACCAGCTGACATGAAAAGGCTCAGTTATTTATAGTGGTTTGCCTGCATCCCCACAATGCTAAGGGACTGAATGAGATTGCAGAGATGAAAGGACGTTTCAGTCTAACAACTGCAAATAGCTGTAGCTCAGCAGACTTCTAAATTATGACATTACCAAGCCGGAGAGCTGCCCAGCTCAAGCACAGGTCTTAATCCCTATGGAGTAATGGGATCCCACAGGAACGTTTTCTTTTTTGGAAGTGTGCCTTTTATTTGGATAAAGTTTAGTTCCCTGTGTAGTGCAGTCAAACTTTAGGGCTTCCCTTCCAAGTGTTCCTTATGAGCTGTGTCGTCTTTATCTGGTTGTGTCAGCCAGGCACTGTGATGGAGTTGTTTTTTTTAGCTATAGGACTTGGACAGTGAAAGAAGAAACTGGGGTCATATGAGGATAATGTTGGGACTGGGAAGAAATGTGGATCCAAGTTCATCAGGGTGAATGCTCACCCCTTTTTCTGAATATTTGGTAGGCAAGTGACCCACCAGAGATCAAGAGGGACAAAAAGAAGACATTTCTGATGAAAAGAAAAACATTGCTAACACTTATGGGGAAAGATAAGGGTAGTGATCATGGCCAGTAAGAGCAAAGCTCCTGTAAACCTGCCCAAAATTCCAGATCTCTCTTGAGGAAACAACCCACAGCTTCTAGTTTTATTTGGCTAGCCAGGTCTATGGGGAAAAGGTGCTTTCTGCATACTGGCAGGTCCCAAATCAGCAGGGAATTAAAGAAATGGGAGTTTGGCCGAAACAGCCAGTTTAGCCTCATGGGAAAATTCCCATTTTACACCAGAAGCAGCAGGCACAGAACAGCTGAGCTGTTGTTTCTTTAAATCAGCACTGGGTTTGATGTGGGATGCCCCTTGGAGCAGGGCTGATGAGGCCAATTATGAACAGGGTGCTATCTCCAAACAGCTCATGAGCCTTCCTGAGCAGATAGCCTGGAAACAGTCCCAATGACTGGCCCTAATCCTAAAGCCTTCCCTCACACAGATAAAGCCCCTACAGAGAGAGGGACAGAGGAAATTACTGATATTCACTCATCTATTTATATTTAGACAAAAGATTAAACAACTTGGAACTGTAATGATATGTCCACAGCGTGGCTCCTGCAAACATGTAAGCACTTGCAATATTTCTCTGTACTGGCTTAACTGGAAATGGACTGGAGATTGTGGATGTTTTCCAGCAAAGTGTACTTATTCAATAAAGGAAAGCTATGTTTGGAAAGGAAACTGATTGTTTCTTCAGGAGGAAGTTACTGAGAACCACCGTTTTGAGAAAACAAAAGATTGTATTTTCACTCAAAAATTCCTGTTGAATTTGTGTTTTTCTAAAACGCTAAACAATTCCATAGATGTGAAGCATTGTGACTTTGTGAAGACTGCAGGCATGTTGAAACAAATGTTTGCAAATAGGATGTTCTGACGCTATCAGGACAAAATCAGTCAGGATTTCCATCTCATAGGAAATTTCAACCCATCTTGTTCTTTTTTTTCTGGTAAGGTATGAAAAAAACTTAAGTCAGAATATTGCAATATCCCTGGCTTCAAAGGGAAATTCCAGCTTTCAACCAGCTTTGCTGAACATCCCTCAACTCTTTACTGGCACTGGGCCAGTGCCAAGGGAGGGACCTGAGAAATTTTATGGAATTGCAGTGTTATTTCATGATCCTTTCTCCCACCTTCTTTCTCTGAGAAGACATTTCCTTGCAAAGAACATCCATTTTGGCAGGTGATAGAAAACCACGTGAGAAACAGCACCTTTTCTTCTGCTGTGTCCTTCCTGGTGACACTGCATGGCACAAACAACCTTTGACTGGTCACTTGGAAATGCTTTACTTTTCACCCTCATGTTATTTTTGTCAAGCTAACCAGAGAGAGCAGCATCTTCTGGTTTGCTTGTGTTTACATGGTTTTGAGGGATAGTTCCATGAAGCAATTTCTGACCATTGCTGACTGCTCTAAAAAGGTTTTGGTGTTAGAGAAGACATTAGTAATTTTCAGGTAGTGTTTCATGCCATCTTACTGGAGACTCACACAGACTGGACTGCCTTGCTTTTATTCCTTTGTATTGGTAATGTTGTTATTATGGTCTCAGTGTAGCTCCCAGCCTCACTTTACCTTCACCTTCCCTGCTAGGTCCAAACCCTAGACCAATATCCTGTGCCTGGAATATTCCTATGAAAACTAAGAGTGACAGCCCCCACATCACAGGACACCTTCTGCCTTTGCAGGACAACAATTTTCATCGGGATGGTCTAAAAGGATGTCATAAACCTCTGCAAGAATGCAGTGTCATCACAGAATGGGTAAGAGTGGAAGGAACCACTGAGGATCATCTAGTTCAAACTCCATGCTCAAACAAGATTCCCTGGAGCACGGTACTCAGGACTGTGTCCAGACAGCCTTTGGATATCTCCAGAAAAGGAGACTCCGTGGCCTCTCTGGGTACTCTGTTCCAGTGGCCAGTCACCCACACAATAAAGAAGTTCAGAGGTGCTTTCTCTTTCTTCTCCAAATGCCCAGACTTTTAAAATATAAATACAAAATATCACTCCAATCCAGCAGTTCAGAAATCCAATCTAATGATTCCAGTTTGCCATTGGCCTCACTGAACACAGGGTCACAAGCACAGCTTTCTTCCCCAAGGAGAAATGAGGGGAGACACTGGTGACAGATGTTAATTAGGGTGTAAAAATCATCTCTGGAAAGAGCTCAAACATGTTGGGGAGCCTCCCAGTATACATTTCTTTCCTTGGAATTTACTTGTGAGTCCTGCAATCAGTGTGGAGCCTGGCTACACAGTGCACACTGTACAGGAGGTGGCATTCAGGAGGGCCTGTTTTCTTAGACTTGTTATTTTCCTCCCTGCTTTCTGCAGTGTGTATTTATGGTAATTGTAGCAATACATCTGTCCTCAGAGTTTATCAGATTCGAGGAGATAAGATATTGCCATCAAAGCCTATTTTGAGCTATGAGCTCCTCAGTAAATCAATGTTACATGAATTAAGATTGCCTTGAGATTGTCTCTAGAACATTTCATCTGCCCATATCTGGAAAGAGTTTCTAATCAAAACTCTGTAAAAGATGGCTTTAGGAATTTTCTCTTGCAGCTTACAAACTCTGTGGTCTCAAACAAGCTTTAATTACCAAGGCTTTAATGGCAGCAGTTTTATGATGTTTCAGAAGTGAAATGGTTTATACTCTGGTGATAAGGACTTCATAGGAGCCAGTAAAAATTAAAGCAGAATTCCACAGCAGGAGATGGATTTTTTTAATGGATTTTTGCAGAGAATTTTCCACCAACAGCAAGGATACAAAATGTGTGAATGGGCACTGACATCTTCTTTATTTTCCATAGTTTCACCTGTTGCTCCTACCTTTCACTTTGCATTTTTATATGCAATTCAGCCCCATTTCTGTCCATTTGAATATGAAAAATGCCAAGCATACTTCCACCTACCAGAAAAGCTACCTTTTTTAGAGACCACCTATAGAGAATGTTTTCCCTGACTGCAGAGGACAGCTGTCACCACAACACAAGCACTACCACAAGCTCCACATGGTTCAGAGTGATTGGCATTCTGCACTCACGATGGGCACGCTGGAGGGTAAATATGGAAGGGTGGTCTTGCATGTCAGAGCTGAAGTAAACATGTGGTAGTGTTGGGGTAGGTGAAGACTGCCAGTATGTACCGGAATAACTTCAATTATCCAGTGCTGCTGAGCTCTGGACCTCTACAAGAATAAATATTTACTACTCTAAATGAAATATATATATATCATATGAGTGTTTGTTGCAGTCTATCTTGGATAGGTTAGGGAAGACAAAAAATAGTCTATTGTCAAGTGGTTCTTCAACTAAAAGCTTTCCTCCATGTAGGGTGGTGGTGTTTTAAAATTCTACCACCTGTAGAAATCTTCCTCTCAGTATCAATCTCATCTGGAAAGCTCAGGTCTGTCTAACTGGTGACAGTGTTCTTGCTGCAGGCACTGGGGGCCAGGGAGAGCCTGATAACTGATAATTCTGGAGCCCGAAGTTCTGTCCTTGCCTTTGCCATCAGAAAATGGGCGAATTGGTTGTCCTCTGCGGTAGCATCAATCTGACATCTGAAGTCCTGGCTGAGCCTTTGCTCAAGGCCAAACTTGTCCATGAAATTTGGATACAGGTGTAGATAAGGCCAAAGCACAAAGAAAGAAGACAAGTTTGACTCTTCTGGATTTTGACTTCCTCCACTTTCACGGTGAAACAACTCCAGGAGCTACTACAAAGGAAATAATAATCCCACAGCCTTTTACAATTCAGTTTTAGTTTGCTGGAAGGAGTGGGTCTGACCCAGTCTCAGCCTGGACAAGCCTCTGTCAAGTGAAGGTTGCTTTGATTTATGCCTGCACTTAACAGGATCCAGGTGGCCCAAGGAGAGCATTAAGTCGTTGTGGCTCCCGCTCCAGATGAGCACGGGGTGTTTCTCACCAGGTCACTCAAACGGCAATATAATGTTGGTCATTCCATAACATTGTAAATCAGGCTGCAAACTCCCACATTTGGAACAGTTAATGTCATTGCCTGGGGCAAGACCGCAGACACGGCTTTATTTGCTTTGAACAGAATTAAAATGAGAAATAAAAACGCTGCTTTTGACAGCAGTTTAATTTAAAATAAATGGTGTATTAAATACTGTTTATTAGGGCAGCGGGTTAATTATGCAACCTCTTTCCATTGCATCTTGTTTATAGGAATGGACTGAATCACTCTGGCTTGTTGTGCTTCACATCTCTCAGGGCTGGCTCTCGTTTTGGCAGGGCAGTTACCCCTTTGCAATATTTTGATACACATCACAATGTTTTTGTCTGCACACTCATGTTATCATACTAACATTCTCAGACAACCTTTGGGCTGAGTGGCTTTCTGAAGCAACACAGGCATCTTTCTATTTACCAGCTTCCTAAAAAATACCAGTTGTTGTAGTGAGTATAATTGATCATACTCAAGAAACAGGCTGCCCTGCTTCTGCCACAACTTCCTTAACCCTTTTGCTAGTTTGGGCACTTCTGCAACCCACAAATTGTTGTGCTTCTATAAAGTGAGTATTTTTTTAAACAGATCTGTGGGGAAGCTCCAAGTGACAGGCAAGCTACACGTCGATTTTTTGGCAAATGGGGTCTTGCTAAGTAGTATCAAAATTTAGTCAATATATCTGGTTGTAGTTTATAAAATTATCACTCATAAAATAAAAAGTTTTTGAAAAAAGCCCCATTAAAGTAGGAAGCCAATAAAAATACCTGAAAATCATGCAGCTATGGGTCATCGCATTGAACATATATATTTCTAAAACAACCTCGAAAGCTGTTCTTCAGTGCCAAGAGCAGCAGCGAAGTGTCCATTCGTACACATGTGTGTGCACGTGCACATACACACACTAATGTTTCTGAGCCTCTTTTCTGGGTGTCCTTCTCTTTTAGGAGCACAAAGTAGATTGAAAGGGCCTCATTTTCACTGGCTGGAGCTCAGTGTATTTGCACAAACCAGCTTGTATCAGAATTTGGCCCTGAGAAGGTTTTTTTTCCCCAGTGATACATAATAAATCTTCCATCTGAGGGATTTTCAGACACGCTCCTACTTGACTCAGGAGTAGTGTTCATTGGAAAAAAACTTTGATGGAGAGGGTTTTTTTTCCCCCATCAGTAAAATGCAGTAGCGCTAAAATAATAATAATAAAAAAGAGGTTTGTGAGCTCATGTTGCTTTTGGGGAAATTTTATTTCAAAAAAAGGCATGAAAAAGTTCCAGTAATGTTGAAACATTCTAAATTAGCTCCATACTTGAAAAAAAATCAGACAAATTATTTTCTTTTGAACTTGTGTAAGTTGTTTTTAAAAATACTACCTTATATATTAAGTATAAAAGAGTCATGAGTGGAACACAACTTTTAATTTCATTCAAATCAAAAATTTTCC